>OX579635.1:24117669-24651373 GCA_951230915.1 Antitrichia curtipendula
ATGCGAATAAATGCAAAGGAGTTTGAAAGAGAATTATACACAAATATGGATGAAGATCTCATGAAGCTATAGGCTATTTGGGAAGCTTGTGGGAGACCTAATCCAGAAGTACGGACAAATGATGCACAACAAGCGAGAGCTGTAACAATGGCGGGATTGGCGGCTAGTGTGTTGCATTGGACAAGGTATCAAGAGGAAACAAACTGTTAGGGACACAAGAATACTAGACAAGAATCCTACAAACTAGAAGAATTGATATAAACTTATATAAATTTGGATTAATAAGATGAATACACGAGCAAAGAGAGAGGTGAGCAAAGGCTCCAAGAAATGCGTTGTTGAGATCCAAGAACTCTTCAGCCTTGACTTCAATATATATTTTAATCTAAAGGAAAAGAAAGTCTAAAGTAAAAGAAGCTTTAATCTAAAATCAAAGTAAAAGACTAAAATCAAAGTAATTGGATGGTTCCGGAGGTAATGTCCCTAACATTATCCCTCTCTCAAGCGACAAGTTCCAAAATTGATCATGATATGCTTGTTGCAGAAGAAGAACATTATCATAGAAGGATTGTATAGTTGATACATAGTATTGAAATCTGGAACCTTTGAAATATCAACCAGATGTAACAACAAAATTCTTGATCGTCTCTACTACAGACGCTAGTACTTCATCCATCTGCATGCATGTCTCATCCCAATCGTGTCCGAAGCGGATGACAACTGCGCGTTCCTCCTCTTCCAAGATGGACTTGGATTGTGTTTTGTCAATCAAGTGGTTGAAGACTTTTTCAAACTCCTCTTGGGCCGTCGTAATTCTCCAATTTGAATTACATTTCCGATGCGTTCACAAGATTATCGATTGGTTCCCACATTCATTTGTTGATATCATAATCGCTCTAGTGCACCAAATACTCTTACTTGCCCCACCTTTGTCGCAAGTCCAGTACTTGTTCCACGTTGTAGTCTTTGTGGTTCTCAATTTCAACACTCAGCGGCGGTGGTTGTATTCTTCCTGAAAAAGACGACTGCTAATAAGGTTCTAAAAGAGAGACATGAAAAACTGAATGTACTTTCATAGAGGTTGGTAGCTCAAGACGATATGCCACTGGATTTATCTGCTTTTGAATGACAAATGGTCCCAATCTCTAGTAGTCCAACTTGTCACATGGCCTCTTGGTCTTGATATTCCGTCGAAGAAGCCATACTTTATCTCCAACTTGAAAAACAAGTGCTTGATTGCAAAACTTGTCTATAAATGTCTTATAAGATTCTTGGGCAGATTGTAGTTGAAGCTTCAAAACATCTTGAATTTGTGATAGTTGCTATATAAAGTTGTCAGCTGTTGGGTTACTATTTGCGGGCGAATTCAAAAGGTCAAGCCTTGGGTAATAGCCATAGTTGGAATAAAATGGTGTTTGCTGAATTGAAGCATGAAGAGTATTGTTATAAGCAAACTCCACTAATGGCAAGTATGTTGTCCACTTGTCTTGTTGATAGTTGATATTGCATTGTAAATATTGCTCAAGAACTTGATTAACCCGTTCTATTTGACCGTCAGTTTGAGGATGGAAAGCTAAAGAGAGGTTGATATCCACCTTCAATATCTCAAAAAGAGATCTCCAAAACTTTGATACAAACTGGGTTCCCCGATCAAATATGATATCGTCTGGTAGACCATGATATCGATATACATTATCAAGAAATAGTCTTGCCGTGAAGGTGAGTCTGAGAGGCAAAATTTTTTCTTCAATAGCGCTAGCAACAATGCTCCAATGAGAGGTACCTTGGCTTGGAGAATTGATCGCATTCAACAAAGAGAAGTTGTACAAAATGCAATACGTTGGTTGTTGGTTGAAGTTGATGTTGAACATCAAAGTAGCATACATGAGTTTTGCTTCATCAATGTGCAATATTTTGAAGGAGAGGGTCAAGAACAATTGAAATTGCTTGTTGAAGTTGTTGATAAGAAAATTAAGAAAGCTCAGTCCTCTCCATCGGTGCAGACGGTTGATGCTTTGGAGAGATCTACGGCTTTTATACCTTTAGGGATTAGAAATTATTATGTTCATAGTCAACGTGGAGAAACTGGATATCGTGGCATCAATAGTAATCTGACAAATGTGGAGGTGGCGCAATGGAATTGGCAACTGGCTATACGAGTGACATCAGAGCAAGGTAGCAATGTCAACATTCCTATTCGATGTAGAGGGAATTTTTTTGTACAAAAGGTTGTCCAATTGGGAGCACCGTGCTTATGGATTTTTTATTGCAGGCAGTGTGGAACAAGTAGAGAGAATGGGGTTTGGACAAGCGTTGAGTTCAGTACAATGCTTGAAAAAGTGCAGCAGTGGATGGTAGGCACACATAGGTGGACAACAATGTTTTTGTTTCCACCTGGGTTGTTTTTTAGGAAAGCATGAGGCAAAAGATGGCACTACCAGAAGAGAATACATGGCAAAGAGGTATATGGGTATTTCAAACTGTGTCAACGTACATTCATGACTTTCAACACAATAAACAAATAGAAAGAAGTATGCAGGCAATGGGAGGTGTTGCAATTGTAATGGTGCATCCAACATGATCAAATGTGGTGCACAACATATGAGGTGGTTGTGATCATGTACTTGTGTTGCTCACAGATTCTTGGAGTGAGAGGAACATGCCCTCTGATGTAGACCGATTTGAGAGAAGTCCTATAGAATTGCAAAGATTGATTGCTACTTATTTACTAGAGAAATGGGGGCTTGTAGCTGTTGGAATTACAATAGCATTGCCAACGGTAGTTCATCCATCATTTGTGGGGAGTTAAGTGATTGTATTGGATGGTTCAATAGATTGAACTCGTTCTTGTATAACACAATGCAAGAACTTTTTTCAACACAAATCCAGGGAAGAGAATCAATAGTATTTGTAAACGAGAATGCTAAGAGTGAAGTGCCACAAGACCATAGAACACCTTGTACAGAAATAGCATAAATGCATGTTGTATGCATGAGGGCAGAAGAAGTGGAAGACGAAGACATATTTGGGGCAGAGGATGACAAGGATGAAGATGGTGAAGGTCTGCACTTTGAAGATACACCTGTGAGAGAAGGACAAGAAGAAAAAGAGGGAAGTTCAGACAATTCAGAAGATGATCCAAATTATATGAGAAGAAAAGAGGTGGAGCAGACGGAGGACAAAACAACGAAATCAAAAGAAGAGACTAAGACTAAAACACCCCGGAAACAAGGCTTCACCTTGACAAAACCAAACTTTAAGCTTCACAGTGACTCACATCACTTTACATCACCATAAAATAATTTTGGGTCACAAAAGTATCAAAACTAAATACTACCAGACAATATACTAGATAATTATAAGTCCTGAGACTATCAAAAGTGCCATGGCCCATCCGTGTCTATTCACAAGTTTTAAACATAGAACAAAGAACCAAGAAGAATGAGTCCATGTGCTTGACAATAAAATCTTGCACCAATTCCATGCTGGAGAAATCGGATTTGAAGGCTAAGCCTCACCTATGCTTGTCCCAAAATACAAATCAAACCAATCTTAAGTCAGTGAGGATGCACGAGGTGTCTTCAACTACAACCAATTGCTATCTATGTCACAAATCCATCATATCAAAAACAAGAACTAGTGAAAAAAAGGTCACAAAGCATCAATATCAAGGCAAGCTTCTAAATCAAACTACAAATCAACAAAATAAGGAGACCTTTGCCATTCTCAGAAAGCTCAAGAGTTGTCACACAAAAAACAACACTACAATGAAGCAAACCGCCGCAGCCAAAGCCCAAAGATGTGAGACAGTGCAGGCGGAAGGCTATTTCAAACCTAAACACTTGAAGGGAAGGATTTCAAAAAAGTCATAATGAAGTAGTTGGACATAACTACCCACTAATTTTAAATTAAGGCCATACCCATAGTAGGTGGGGTGGGTGGTATCCCATACCATGAGGCCTAATTTACTCCTATTTGACCACCTATAGTTGGTTCAATGTGAAACTAGGTCTTAGTAAAATTAAATCACTAAATAGGCTTAAAAATCTATAGAGGGGGTTCTTATAGAAAAACCACCACTCCAAATTAGATAGTGACCGCCTGATTAAATAAATTTTGGTATTTAAAATCTACTCCATAGAATATACAAAGAGTACCCAAAACTGAAAAAATCATTGAATAGGCTAAAAATTCATAGAGAAAAATAATCATAATCGCTCCAAATTAAATAGTGATGGCATGCTTGAAATATTTTGGTATTAAAGTGCTATTCCATAGGATATTTAGAGAGCAACCAAAAATAAAAATCTATAAGTGTGGATACATGTGCTAAGAGTTGACAATTGGGATATTTAATTAATTGAGGGGAACTATGGATTAAAAAGTTTTTTAATCATTCCCCAAAGGCAAAAGGTCCTAACTTGTCTTTACTTGGCAAAAAAAGCCTAAGTCATGGAAACTAATTCATGATAAATTGTCGAAGAAGAAAAAAAAATGATTCAGAGGAAAGATCATTAGAGGAAAGTGAGGATTTATCAGAAGAAGAGGACATGCACCTGATACAGTTGTTACCACAAAGGAGGGAAATAAACACTTGAAGAAAACAAAAATAATGAGGGATTATGTAGTGGACTTGGAGACTACAACAGTGGTGATACCTATATTCATAGATACCATTGTATCATTTGCAAATGAAGTGCAGGAAGGCAATGAATCTGCTAATTATGAAACAACAAAGGGAGGAAAAGTTACAAAGAGAGTGGATGTGAATGAAATGGACACAAAAGGTGTAACAGAATTGAATGCTAGTACAGAAGATCCAGTGGACAAAGGTACAAAAGAGGGAGTGCAAGAAGTAGCAAGTGAAGTTGAAAGACAACCAGAAGTTATATCAACGACTAAAGAAGAAATGATTGAAATAGAGAGGAGCCCAAGAATGGAAAGAACTCCAAATCTTGTAGTGGAAGAGGAAGATATAGTGATGGAAGAGCAGCAAGTTCAAGAATCATTGAAGTTAGAAGTGTATCAAGCTGAAGCAGGTACAATCTTGGAAGAGAATCCATCAACAACATTGGCAAGTGAAACACAAGTGGATATGATGTCTTTTCTTTGGGCCATACAGGACCTTGAAATGATAGAAGGAGTGGATGGAATGTATTATGATCGAGAAGGTATCAGATATCGACGAACTGGAGTTGATGGCACATATAAGTTTGAGCAAGTGACTTCAATTATGGAGGAGACATCTCTGATAGACACAATACCATCATCAGAAGCAAAAATTGTGTTTGATAGGGCTGCAGATGATGTTGAACAAGAAACTCCATCTGATATTCCTATGGTACTCAATATTGAAGAAGTGGTTAGTGAAGAAGGCGAAGACATAGGAACTTAGTCATCAAAGATAGTTACAGCGAGAGTTACAGAGACACTGGAGGCAATGGAGTAGTACAATAGTATACTTTGTACAAAGAACTATAGTAGTGGGTGCTCTTTTACTTAGTTGTACTCTTATGAGTACAAGGTAGTTCAATGTATCTCGATTTGGAGTTTTTTTATTATATTTTTGGAATGAAAAGATAAAAAATTGATAGTTTGTTATTTTCCAAACTTTATACAAATGTTTCTTAATATTTTGTAAATGACTATTGAAGAAGGAGAGGAACAAAGAACACAATGTGTATTTATGAAGTTAATAATGTAGCTTTCATGGAATTCTATTTTCATAGTATCTTAGTTTTTACAATATTGCAGTGTAGCACTTGTCAAATGAAGCATGGGAGTGTGCTCTTTGTAACAATAATGGAATTTTAATATTGTAAAAATTTTGAAGAATAAAAAATCAATTGTTTAAGAAAATGGTATACCACACTCATGAAAAATAGAAAAATGCTTTCATTCTACTATACATTCAATATACTTGGCCAAGTGCAAAAATAACAAATTCAGTGTTATATATGTCTTGGCCTCCTCAATTGGACCATTCTGTGATATAATATACACAATTTTCTAAGGAAGACCCTTTAAGGACCAAGGGATAGTTCAAATTTCAAAAATTGAGAAGATGTATTTTAAAATACAACATAGAATGATAATTTAATGATGACTCTTGAGCAATAGTTTTAAATTACAATCTATAGATCATATCTTATAAGTACATCAACTAGTTTACAAACAAATATTTTTCAATAAAATTTGAAGCCAAAAATTAAAAATTCCTTCCAAAATCAATTATAGATTGAACATTTGTAATTTTACCAATTGTGAATTTTCTTTCTTTTTTCCTTTTAGATTCAAACTATTTAGTTCTATTTATAGTGTTTTTTGAAGATTTTTATTTTATTTTTTTCTGTTCAATTCATTTTTGAAGGGTTATTTTTTGAGGCCAGATTTATTAACACCTTTGGAATTATAGAATATTGACTAACCAAAGTCTTTAGAATCTATATTGTATAAATGTTAAAGAACTAACACAAGAATCTTCAAAAAAATTGACGGATGGAAAAAATGCATTTTTGTATCTTTGGGATGTGTTTGCCTTAATCTATTGTTTGAAATTTGAATACTTGGTCCTTGGGGGAGGGGGGGAGAACCCTTAAAGGACGTTGAGTCCAAAAAGTGGTTAATGGATGACTTTAGTATTTAGTGAAGAAACAAAGAATGCACCTATTGGTTCAATAATTAGAGCATTTTGGTAATTACCTTGTTTATAGGGGGCCACATCCTTTAAGATTGGGGTGGATTGACCCTCTCACTCGGCCTTACCAAGGGTGCATGTAAAAAAAAAGTCCCCTATTTTGGGCCTTTCCAAGGTATATTCTTGATTTCATTGAACAAATTTGGGATCTCTGATCGCAAATATGAATTCAAAATTTGCAAAAAAAATCATGTGCAAAAAATAGGGTTTACCTTCAGGGCTGAGCGAAGGGGTCAATTCACCCCATCCATTCTTTAAACCTGGAATGCCGAGGACGCCAATTTTTGGTGTTTGGATGATTGTGCAGTCATCTGTACATTGCTTGGAAACTTTTTTTCATCCATTTCATTTTTGTTCACCCTCCATGGTGGATTACAAAGAGTGTATAGTTGAATTTGTAGTCATGCAAGTGTCTATCTTCACATAAATGAGAAGTTAGTAAAAAAAAACGGATCACAAAATATGCTATTTTAGTGTATTTTGGGAAGTTGTTGTTCCTTGCTCTAAGTCTGAAATTTCTCCACAAAAATGATATTTTTTGAGTTTGAGCCCAACTAAAAAAATGAAGGTCATCTAATCTAGTTTCTTCTCCAATTTGAATTTTGAAAAAATTCTTAATATTACACATTTTATTGCAATTTGAACTTTGGGTGTATTTTCAATGTCTATTATTTTCTAATTATAGAATGAGACGAAAATTGAGTTTGCACCATGATGTTGTCATTGTAATATACACACATGGTGAAATTTTCAGTTTTTTTGAAATAATTTTCTATTTGATGTGATTTTTCTTCGCTTTTTCTTCAAAAATTCTCAAAAAAATCAATTTTCCACAAAAAAAATCTAAATTTTTTGTGTAGTAAAGAAAACATGTACTTTCATCTCTGAAAAATAAATTAAATTTTTTTCGTACATGTCGAGTTGAAAAATGGCAGCAAATTGAGTGATAGGCACTGAGGCCTAAAATCAGTGGTTATAGGTCCGTCATTTAGGGGTTAAGGGTTAAAGGGAATCTAGAAGCATAAGTTAATATTCAATGCTTTCAACTTAAAAAATTCATAGAATATTGTGTGAGTTTCCAAAAATTATGAAATGACTTGGGTTGTTTTTATCTGAAGGACGCTAACATTCTTTGTGGAAAAAAAATGCATTATTTGGACAAAGGCCCATCTAAAAAAATTCATCATTTGGACAAAACCCATCTTACTAGTAAGGGCAGAAAAAGTGGCGGTTTTGGGTGCTTCTCCTCTACCCGACTTCACCATCCAGCGCGGGTTTTGCGTTCAGTTGCGTCGCGGTGTCGGTGGAGTTCGTCGTCGTTGCCATGGCCACCAACCTCCCACAAATTCTCGACATTATCAAACCCAACAGTTGCGCACTTGCAGCAATGAAAGCACGAGTAGGCAGCCTGTCCCTGAAGCTCACCAAGCACCAGCACCGCAGCTGCCCTGCAACGGAACCTGCACAGTTGCTCTCGTTATTGGTCCTGAGACTCAGCAATCAGCAATCGCTACTGTACTCTAACAACTATTGTAGTACGCGCAATGAGAACATTCCGCGTTCCTGCGACTATGCGCGTCCAGGACATCAAGCTTTGTTGCAGAATTTCTGGAGCGACAGCAGTGAATTCTTGAGGGATGCTATAGTCTTGTTGTTTGTTCGAAGCAGACTCAATTCCATCTCGAGATGTGCCGTTGCTAATTTGAACTACATTTGAACTCGATCTGATCCGGGGTGTTTTGATCGCGAGAGCGGGATTCATTCCACCGACAAGTACTCGTGGCGAGATTTGTAGCGTGAGACACTTGAGAGAATTTCTGGGCCGAGAGCGAATTCTTGAGGGATGATATAGTCTCGTTATTGACTCTAAGCGGAATCAATTTCATCTCGAGATGTCCCATAGCTACATTTGAACTGTGTGTTTAGGGTTTCGTGGGTCCATCTGATCTGGGATGTTGTGATCTCGAGAGCGGAATTCATTCCACCGACAAGTGCTCTTGGCGAGATTCGTAGCGTGAGACAGTTGAGAGGATTGGTGAAGGCTCGAATTGAAATTCAGGGGGAAGTTAGGGTTTTGCGTTGAGGAGAATGTACTCTGGGGAGCCGGATTACAGGGCCGAAGGGGCGGGGCCAGTACCGCCCTCTGCAGGGGCGATGGAAGAAGGAGCGCCGGGGGTGAATGGGACGGGGTACTACACGCAAACACCGAGCCCGGCGTTACGGGCAGTGAAGAAGAACATTAACCACATTTCGGGACTAAATTTGGGACTGCGAGTCGCGGAGTTTGTTCTCAGCGTCTTAGCTTTTAGCTTGATGGCATCTGCGGATCAAAACGGGGCGGTCTACAACAATTTCACCTCCTACAGGTCAGAATTGTGGAGTGTGAGCTTTCCCGTAATCGTATGATTCCAGGGTTTTAGGGTTGAGATGAGAGGGGTGATTGAATTTTCATTGGTTTTCTCTTATTTTTTAAGAAGAAAATTTGTGCATCACTATGGGGATTCTAAGATTCAGGTTCTTGCACATAATTGTTGGATTTTTGAAGATTCAGGTTACTGCAGTGCGTTGAATCATGAATGCAACTAAACTTCAGGCTGTTTTTCTGGAATAATGAAACATTGTCGTTCTCACGATTTTCTTAAACTGTTAACCTGGAAGCACATACTGAATGATTGCGAAATGTGAGAATGTTCAAATTAGGGGTTTCACACCTCTCGATTTTTGCTCCACGATTTGCAAGGTTGTTATCATTTGGGCACAAATTGGGCACAAGCTGTTCTTCTTTCCTTAAAGCACTAGCCTCCTTGTAGAGTTTTGGATTTCCGTTCTGAAACTCCCTTCTTCTGCAGGCCTGACACCTTTTACTGAAGAAGAAACCAGAGAAGTAGAATATTCTGTTTTTTTGTAGCCTAGAATTCTGTCGAATTGATGTTCTCATTCCTGGCATCGATTTCAACTGTGAAAGTTCCTTCACGTGCAGTCTCAGCATAGAGCATGTATAAACTGTGTGGTCTTCCTAAAATGAGTATCTCATACGTTTTGCTCGGCTGTCTACAGCTTTTTACTGGCAATAAACGTGCTGGTGGCTTTATACACTCTGGGGCAGATTTTCATGACTGTTCTGTTTCTAGTATCTGGAAAGGCTGCCAGCAAAGTCTACTTATTTGTCACTTTTGGATGTGACATGGTAAAATGGCTCCCTCTCTTTAACCTATTTAAAAAATATACATATATATGATGTGCATACGATCACGTTGAAGTAATGCATTGAAATTGCTTAGTTTCAACTAGTTGACTCGGCTATTTTAAAGTATGAACACCTGTTTTAAAGTAAGAAGAATTCATTGCTCTTGTTTCTGTGTGCAGCTGTTTGCATTCCTACTCATGGCTGCAGGAGCTGCTGGAGCTTCAGTTGCTATGATAATCAATCACGAAGGCGTACTGGATGATTATGGCAATGGTTGCAGAGATGGAAAGATCACGGTGTTTTGTGGACATGCGGAAGCTGCGGTGGCTTTCACCTTCGTGTCCTTCCTCTTCATGGTGGTTTCTTTACTTCTTGGGGTGTACAGCTTGGCTCCCTACCTCATTCTTTGATTCTTTGGTCCCTGGAGGTATGAGCTTTGTGTCCTCATGTAGAATATGTCTGGTGTGACCTAATTGCTGTGTCAACCTCACAGGAATTTGTGTAATACTATATTTATTATATTTATATTTTAGAGTTTATTTTAAAATTCTAAATGCAGAGGAATTTAGATTTCGATTTTAGTAAAATCTCCAGTGAGCAAGAGCTTTCAATTATGTACTGCAACTCCAAATCCTTTCACTTGATTATTGTTCTCTGAATACCGAACCAGGAAGGCAAATTCAACATTCTGTCGAATGATTATTCAATCTGCCGGAAACTAGGAATCTTCTGCCGACATTCTGCAATATTCCTTTTTTCCATTCAAAAAATGTATTCTTTTGCAAAGTAAATTTCCAAATATTTCGGTATTCATTGTTAGAATTATTTTTTGTTGACTTGACCATTAGGTACAGTATTGCGAGACCACTCTTTAAACGGTGAATCTTCATTCAAAATCAATTTTTTTCATTCTTCATTCAAAATCAATTTTTTTCATTCTTCATTCCAGGCAAGAGTGTAGATGTGACAAATTTTGGTTAGTAATGATTTTGGGTGCAATTATTCTAGACGAATTGTAACTTGTGTGTTGCAAAGCCGCATCTCCATTGGTCCTTGGAATCAACATGTAGCTACACAACAAGATGTTATGTCCCTATTGCGTTGACTTACTTTTTGATTTAAGTATCTATTTAAACAGCTTCCTTATGATATTTTCTATCAATACAAAACCTCCTCCCATTTGGGCCTAGAGTCAATAAATCTACCCTTTTGATTTGTTGCGTATTGTAATTGCTTGGTCAAGTATGCTAATTTGATTTGTTGTGTATTGTAATTGTTTGGTCAAGTATGCTAATTGGAAAAGCTTCATTTTAAAAAACAAACTTGTTATTGTTATATCACATTCATATGACTTTTGGTGATGAACTTCAATACTACATCATATTGTGTTCTTCATGTTAAATTACTCAATACTACATCATATAGTCATGAAGAACACTTTTGTTTTCTAAGAAAAGTCAAAAGTTCAAAAAGTCAAAAATGTTTTATAAAACTTTAGAGTTGTAGCTTTTAAGAAGGTTTTGGAATTTTACATCATGCAAAGTTCAAATGACAGTTACATTTAGTGCACAATATTATAGTACAAGTCATATCAATGTCATATAACAATGATAAAGAGATTTTTTGAGATGTTTGTTACATTAGAAATGAAATGTTCTTCTTATGTAAAATAATACTCTATATAAAATAACAAATGATGTTTCATATATTATCCTCTAAAGGTTAAAAAGAGTTCATATTTGATCAACATGTTGGTAGCAGACCTTCCAAAAATGATGCCAAGAACAATAACCATTAATCCTTAAGGTCTCATAGATGTTACAGAGAGAAAATGAATATGATAGAATAGCAAATGTTGGATTATTGAAGATAGAGAGCCGAAGTAGAGGAAGAATTCGTACCAAATGAATGATAGATAGTGGTGTGAAAAAAATTAGGACAATCCACTATTTGTATTGCAAGAATTTAGAGTTTCTTAATATAAGTGTATACAGTGTTGTTGACAACAATGTATGAAAAATGTGCAAATATAGGCTTGTAGCACTAGCAAACTCATAAAAGATTCACTTTGAGGACCTTTGTGGATTCATTAACCTCTAAAGGACCAAACACTATTTTTTGAAAACATAGCAATTTGGGGCAGCTCACTACAAACAAAAAATTTGTTTTTTTTCTTTGAAATTTTCACACAAGATGTGCCCAAGAAGTAGCTTTAATGCCCAACAATTTTCATAAGTTTTCACTACATGGTTAAAAAGTTATTGCATGGTATGTCATTTTCATTGTTCTGCGGGCAACCCGGGCAGCTCAAAAAACTTCTTCAAAAATCACTTTTTAAGAAAATAGAAATTTGAAATTGATTCTTTAGATTTATATATACGCAGATAGCTTTGAATCATTCCATTTTGATTAATGAGTCAAAAGTTATGAGGATTCCTAGTTTGAGGGTAGTTATGGAATCTCTACTCTAAAATAAACTTTGAAATCCTTTACTTAACTTAGTTTCCATTATTTTTGAAAAAAAATAAAAACATTGGGTGTAGATTGTTTATTACAACATTACCACTATTGGGATTGACATTTTTCAATTCCATATCTAAATTCTTAACAATTCAGTGTTTTGAATCATTCTCTACCTCTTTCTACATACTATTTTTTTTCTATATGTTTTACAATTCCAAATGATCTGAAAATTTTCAAGCATGTAGCCAACTTGCTTTGAAGAATGAATCCAAAGAGTAACCACCATTTTGGACATTTTTTCAAACAAATGTGACCTTGTGAAGTGCAGCTGTCCGGATTTTTGCAAGGACAAAAAAGGATTTTGGTCAATTCAAACACTATTATCTTACAATCCACAAGGTTTAAATTTCTGAAAAAAATTTCACAACTTTTTGAACTAGTGTATAACAAGATCCTACGGTTACATTTTTCCAAAAGTGTTTTTTTTTTTCAAAATTTGGTATTTGTATTAGAAATGGCAGTTTTGGAGCGATTTTGGTGAAAAGTCTTTGACCTTTTGACCTTTAGAGGTTAAGCATTAGTTTCATGATTCATATAGAGCAATCATCATTTGAAAAATATACCTTTAGTGTATAAAAATTCATGGTTTATTCAAGGACCACTTGATATGGATGTACACAAAATCTCCTACTTGAAATTGACACAAGATTAGATGTATTTCTTGATTGATTGATCAACACCTATATAGGGATAGTTGAAGCCAATGTCTACAATAAAGATGAAGAAAGACTTGGAGAAAGCACATAATAAACCATGATTCATAAAAATATTGTGAAAACATTCCTATATACAATTTTATATGCCATATTTCTTTACAACGACCTTTCCAAAAAATGCCTACCCACTTGTGCCATCTTTGTGTTGACTCCCCACCCCCAAAAGCTGCCAACAATATTTAAGACATGGAAGGGACTCATCTTTGTACTTCTTTTCATGTATTATACAAAGGTCGTAGACATGCCCCACAACATGCACGCATATAAATTCACATAACTATCGCATGCAATTTTATTTTCCAGATCTGACTGTTCCTATTCATCTTCTGTCAAATGAATTGGTAACTTCCATTTCTTAACTCACTCCCAATTCCTCGGATTAACATTTATTTCAGTTTTTCAGAAACCCGGTTTTGGTTTACTGGATAAAGGGTCAATACTCATTCAAACAAGCTGTCGAAAGGTGGTGATACAAGTAGAAAAAACAAAGAGTCCGCGGTTTCATTTCCAGTCTCAAATTCCAAATATTTTTGCTAAATAATGCTGTTGTTGACAACAAACCGTCGTGCACGTTTACCTTCTTCATGAGAATCCTCCATGAAAAGCACTGAATCAAATTTATCTATATCATGAGGTTATCTTGAGCACACACAGCACATACAGCACCTGGTCTCACATTTCACCCCGCAGTCTCATTTCTGACCCAACTTGAAAACCTCACCAAAACGGCTCACATAAATAGCAAAAGGAGTCTACTTGCCGCGAAGACTAATGAGCTGATCCACCACTGTCGTATCGGCCAAGGTGCTGATATCACCAAGTTCGTCCAGTTGATTGCCAGCAATCTTCCGCAAAATTCTGCGCATGATTTTCCCACTCCTCGTCTTGGGTAGTCCAGGAGCCCAATGAATTACATCTGGTGCAGCAAACGCTCCAATCTACCAACAAAGAATCAATCAGAAACCAAATTCTTGACACGGACAATTGATAAATGAGATGATATCAATGCATCACGACACTGGTGGAAACCATGTTCTGTTCTAGCCAGCGAGTTCACTCAACTTGGTTGAAAGGAAATCATGTCCTGATCCAGTCAGGACAACTTGGTTGGAACTAATCATTATTGAAAGATCATTGACATTAAATTCTAGCTAAAATAGGACATGATTTCCACTGATACTAAAGCTTTTAGGATTTGAAGGTCTCTAGTTTACGGTTTCAGAATTGAGAGGATGGGAACTACGTTTTCCCAAACATTAGCACAAATTAAATGCAATGAATCTCAAGTACAACAGGTCATTCATTACCTGTGATCGGACACAATTAATGAGAGCAAAGCGAAGCTCATCGCTGTACTCCACGTCTTCTAGAAGCGTAACAAAAGCATAAATGCCTTGACCTTTCACCTGATAAAAATTAAAGCAACAATTATGAGGATTTAAACACATTGGTATCACCACATAGAGAGCAGAGCAACCCTGTTGTACGAAGAAAATTCAAATAACCGTGTGCGTGAGTTCGTACCTCATGATCAAACCCAACAACTGCAGCTTCAGCACATCGGGGATGGGACACTAATGCTGATTCAACCTCTGCCGTGCCTATACGGTGCCCACTGTATCAAATCCACAAATGGTGTGAACAAGATGTGAGATGGTGCTAAAAATTTTCAGAAAAAACAGCATTGAGCAACACTACGTATGTTGAGCAACGCAGACCCACCTAACATTGATGACGTCATCAACTCGTCCCGTCAACCAGTAGTAGCCATCTTTATCCCTGCGCAAAACGGTCGCCAAATTTGTTAAAATTCACTTGCTGAATGCAGTTAATATAATGGTGGTATGTATTAAAATGGCATGTTTCAGAGTGACAAAATGTTCAAATGCCCAGAGCTCTAGTAAATAAAGACTTTCAAGTGCCTAGTGCTCTAAAAAGTAGGACTGGTGTAAATGTGCCAATTTCACTGAAATTTATCATTTTAACAAATGAGGTTCATCTGACGGGGTAGCAATTGTATTTCCATAGTAATCAATGCCTCCTATGACGCATTAGGTTAGATATGTGAAGTGCATGGAACTGACCTTCGGCACCCATCACCACTGAAATAGAAGCCCTTGAAAGGAGCAAAATACGTAGTTTCGTATCGGTCGTGGTCTCCTTGAAGAGTTCTCATCATGCCAGGCCATGCTGCCTTGATGCACAGGTAGCCACTGCACTCCCCGGACTGTTCTTTTGCATTCTCGTCCACCACAGCAGGCTGACAAGTAACAAAGACAAAATGCAAAGGAGTCGGAATAGAAGCAGCACGCATAAACCCTTCAATATGTTAGCACTTTCAGAAACAATTGCTTGCCCTAAATCGACACAACGTCCCACTTTCATACAGTTAAATTTACAGGATTGCCTGATAACCGAGGAATGGTCTAAATTATTACACCCCAACAAGGAGGGCGAAAAAGAGATTCCACAACGTAAAGCACAATCCAGGAAATTGATGCAGAAACAAATGGGAGATTTTCTAGCAATGATTTACGACTTCTAAATAAACGACAATGGTACGTTGTGTTGGATTTAAGTTTGATGTTGGATTTCGAATTACTTATCCTACCTACTCTCAAAAGTGAGGTTTACCACATGTTTCATTGCCATACCTGGACACCAAAGAAAGGTAAGGTAGCAGACCCAGGTTTAAGGTTCCAAGCGCCAGGTATTGGAGTGATCTAGAAACAACACAATTTTCATTATATTAGCATAGGAGTCTTCATTCTTTATAGGCAAAACCAATAGCACAGGGCAATATGGAGAGTATACTTGTAACATGACTCAGTAAATGATTTAACATAATCAGATTTCCTCAAATGCAAGCTCATGTGCTAGCGTCCAAGAGCATCAGATTGTTTAACAAGATTCAAACTAGTTGATGAAAAGCACATGCAGTTGAAGACAGTCCATACCATGAACCCCCCTGTCTCGGTTTGCCACCATGTGTCAACTACAGGACAACGTTTACCGCCAACGACTTCATAGTACCATTTCCATGCACTTGGGTTAATGGGTTCTCCCACACTTCCTAGCACTCGCAGTGACTTACGAGAGTGCCGTTTTACAGGCTGCCAAACCATAAGACAGATACAAATATTGATTGATCAATACAATATGCCCAGGTAACTGTCCAGATTGATATTTCTGTTTTTCCAACCCCCAAAAAGATTAAACTAGACATGTTGTGGAGTAACTAGCAAATTTGACTACCGTAGCCACGTTGCAGGGTCGTTTCTCGAGACATAAATAATAATTTGAAGTTCAAGGATAAGGTTTGTCCCCTGAAATTGTGGAATCTAAAATTCATCCTTTTTTCCTCATATAGCGAACACAAATAAAACACATAATTTCTTTGCTACAGATTTTATTATTCTGATTTTCAAGCCTCATATATTCCACCTTTCTGGTTCTCTTTTGGAGTTGCTTTCAAGATAATCAAAATGTAAGCAGTAGTCAGGGCTATGGTGAAAATACCTCGTCACCTGACCGCATCAATGAACGAATTGCAGTTGGGGCAGTATAGAAGATGGTCACATTGTATTTGTCTACTATTTCCCAGCAGCGCCCAGCATCAGGATAATTTGGGACCTGATCACAGAATACTGACGGTCAGACAACATCACATCACACTGTTTTAAAAACAAAACAATACTCCTGTTTCTTCACCAAGAATGCTTCAAAACGCAATAGATCAAAGAAAGTAATGATTCAAGTAAATCTATCGGCCAACCAGATCAATAACCAAGACAAAGCTTTAGTGTTAAGATGACATGAGGGAAGAAGGGACTGTCAATTACCCCTTCAAAAACAACCATGGATGCACAATTGAGTAGGGGACCATAAGTCAGGTAACTATGTCCAGTAATCCATCCACAGTCGGCTGTGCACCTGCATAAACATCCACAAGCTTATTATTTTCTGCACTAGAAATGTAAGGTTAAATTCAAAAACGACTCATGCGTACACAATAGTGGGGCGCATACAAACACAATGACTAGAAAGAAACGGAAACCAGGACTCACCAATAGACGTCATCTTCGTGATAGTCGAACGCGTACTTGAAGGTTGTCGCAGCATATACCATGTATCCTCCTGTTGTATGCAGCACGCCCTGCCGCAATGGCTCTAATATCAAACCAGCAATTCAAAAGAATGCCAGACTCTAGAACTTGACAACAAGGTTATCTAAACGTTTTGAGAAGAAAAAGCATGTTCAGCTATCGAGTCCAACCAATTCCAGCCAAGTTGGGGTGGACACACTGGCTAGAACAGATGATGAGCAAAGAATCTGTTGGAGATAATTTCATTGACTATGACACAAGAACATAGGTAGCAAAGTTCTACCCTTGACTACAAGTTATAATATTTTTTACCTTAGGCTTCCCAGTGCTTCCACTAGTATACAGCAAAAACAATGTATCCTCTGCATCCACCCACTCCACTTCACATTTCTTTGCATGTGACGGTATTACATCCTGCAAGAAATATTCAAGAGGGGTCAAAATCAGTCAATATAACAGGACATGTTGGGTGCTAGAGTAAAAAAAAATCTTGGAATTTTGTCATGGTAACATTCTCTAAGAGTAATTGGAAAAAGAACTCTGATTCATTTCGTGCACAATCTTCAACTCACCTTAAAATGGAAGGTATAGGAAGAAGATAAGTATCGCCACTCACGAAGCGCTAAGCATGTTATTTTTTCTATTGAATGTTTTCTTAAATACTTCTTTGGTGTCCATCTACAGAGAAGGATAAGTTCCCACAGCTGCTAAACAATGTTCTATATTGGAGCAAAATCCCAAGTGTTTTCAAAAGATGAAAAGAGACAAACCTGCCACCATATATCACGACCTTCTTTCCATGCTGTGTCCTTCCTTTTCAACGCCGAATCATTATCATATGTCAAACATAGGCCTACAGATAAACAACAAATGGCACAAGTTGAAAAATCACCAGATGTTGGCACAATTGAAACTCATTCCCCGTTCTCAATCCTCTTGTTATCTCGTTGAATAATACTCACCTACAACATGACCATTATCCGCAGCCCGTTGCAATGCATCATCAACAATGTCCTTGAGATTGATTATCTTGGCTGCACGTTTCACTGCACTACCAGTCAAGATGATATTCGGCTGGCAGTCCAGAATGCGCTGTGATAACGATTCCGCTGAGAACCCTGCAAAGACAACCTACACAAAAATAAAATCTCAATAAACATAGAATTTTCGTGCTACAGAAACAGATGTACTTAAAAGAGGAAAAGCTCAATATTTTCAAATGAATAAATAAAATTGCAATGAATTTCACAGAAGAGAACACAACAAGCACTAGTAAAAATCATGTCTTGTTTCAACTAGGGAGTCCATTCAACTTGTCTGGTTCTGATCGTTAATAACCAATTCCAACCAACTCGGACAGACTCCTTGGCTTGAACAGGACAAAATTTCCACTAATGAACGAACCTTGCATCAAGGATCACGAAACTAAAGGGATTAACCATGACCAAGGATATTAATCCCAGTGACCAAGGATTGGGCTTACAGAATGGACAGCTCCAATTCGTGCACAAGCAAGCATGGCAATTGGCAACTCTGCCAGCATAGGCATGTAGATGGCCACTGCATCCCCTTTCTTCACACCTTGACTACGCAAGTAATTTGCAAGCTGCAACAGCAAAGTCCAAAATTTTTATTACTGAAGTCTGAAGAACATAATATTCCTGAAGAGTAACCCCAACACCCTTGGAAAAGGTATGCGAGCTCACTTTGTGCACAATCTTGGGTCCATCTCAAGTGGGAGATACCAAAAGCAAAACAAAACAAGCACTAATCACTAAACATCATGCTTGCACTCTACAATGAATATCAAATTTCAGTCTTTTGGGGGGGTTGTAATCTACCGTGGAGAGGGACGAGTTCTCACAACTGCTAAAGAATGTAATGAATCAATGCATGTATAACCAAATCCAAGCATTCCATTCAAATTCAACACAAAAATACAGGATTCGCACCTGGCAAACACGCTCTAGTACTTCTTTGTAAGTCAATTTGGCATCCACACCCGTGTCATTTCCTTCCCAATAGAAGGCCACCTTATCACCATGGCCTGCTTCCACATGTCTGTCGAGGGCATTGTAACAGATGTTGGTTTGGCCACCCTTAAACCACTGTTAGAAACCAAACACTAATTTGTAAGGCTTAAGCGAGAATTAACCTCGAATGCTTGAACTAAAAAACAGAAGTTCAATTTGGAAAATTATAGAAAATTCTAAGACATGTCCCTGTTGTTCAAAGATTTAGGACATGATTTATTCTTTATATTGGTACATTTTATCACCTTACTTGAAGCTTCCTAAATCATTTATTTCACCTCCTATGGAGTGGAAGCAACCACTTTGGGTGACTTTGACACTTAGTGCTTCAGTAAGTAGACAATAGCTTCCAAGGGTGGTAAAGGTAACCCATTGCCTCAGAAACAAGAAATGATTCTTCTCGATGAACCAACCCTTACGCAGGTAATCTAAAAGCATCTACGTCATGTTTTTTAGGTCAAATCGAACTTCAACTCTAAAGTCAACTCGAATAAGAGCAAATTGGAGCTGGTTCATTGGGATCTTGAAAAACAAGTACTATCCTTATGTCTTCTCTCAATATTATAATGATAAAATAGAGGTTGAGAACTGGAGTTGCAAGAGATGCAGTACATCAATCAAAGCAAGCGTTAAGGTCATTCATAACTAATGGAGAAATAATTAACTATACCTCAACAGCAACACGCCCCGTGCGAACATCAATATTGGCCGAGTGCAATTTTCCATCCTTGCTGGTGGGCCACTTCTTCTTCCAGAAAAAAGTGGATGCAATGTCACCCCAGAATCCATCCGGATCCTCCACAGATCGTTTGTACATTTCATCATACTGCACATATCATCTCACAGAAGGAGATATCAAAACCTATTGTAACAAAATCATTCCGCCTCTCATAGTATTGACTTCAATGCTCTGAAATTCATTCAATTCTAAAGTTCTGGATGAAGAAATCAACTCAACTTGACAAGAATCTAATTTCTTGTGAATCTGATTCTTCAGAACCTTTACCGATTCACGATCTCAAGGAGAACTCATAATCCACAGGTGGCAAGCAGCCTTTCAAGCAGAAGAGCTACATTATTAGACACAGTCACTCCCCTCTCTCTTTTCTATTTGGACACTCAGTTAGACCAAAAAATTTCTTGCTTCATCATTCCATCACCCACAATCGTAGCACTCTCATTGACATTAAACTAGGGTAACTCAAATATAGAGCCTGTTTGAGAAAAAGGCATATTCTCCATCACTTGCACTATTTTCCACAACCGAGTTCCAAATTTGAGTTACCTCGTATGCAAAGGATAACATGCAACAAAGGCAATTTGAGAATCACGTTTCAAAGGAGAAAGACGAATCGCATTGTACTCGATTCGACAACAAACCTACAAATTGCTCAGCAGGAATATCATCCTCTGACACCCCTAATAATTCATGCCGCAGCAAGCATTAGGATTGGCACACTTTTTCAAACTAAGAGATTGCAAACAGAGGAGAAATAATACGAAGTGCCAGAGCTGGTCCACAGAAGAAGGCAATGTCAGAACCGCTTTCCAAAACTTGTACTAAGAAAATACTACTTGACGAAAGCAGAAATCGTACTGGCTCAATTAGACAACAAACCTACAAATCACAGAGCAGGAATCGCCAGGTCCTTCATCGACTGCACAATGCTGGCTTATATACACTCACGACATTGCTCTCAAATCTAGTGACAAGGGTTCGAAATGGAAAAAAATAGGAATAATCGTCAAGCCACCCCGCCATCCCCGATCCAAACCCTTTCGCAAATCGCAAACTCCCTGATCCCGAAAGAGGGCAAGCAAGCGAGCGAGCAAGACGCTTACCTCCGCCCGCGAGGCCACCAACGCGCGCTCCCGAAACGCCGCGCTCGGAGGAAACAGCTTCAACTCCGCCGGATCATCGCTGGACACAATCATGTCCGCACTGAGTCCGAAATTCGGCCGCACGGATGCCAACGAACTCAACTGCGTCGTTCCATTCCCCGACGCCATAGCTACAACCTACGTACCTCGCGCCGAACTAAGCTACAAGTTCCGCGGTAATTTGGCTAGAAATTGAAAAAAAAAAAGAAGAGCACGAAACACCGCACTTCTGTAGATATATGCTAATGCTCGCGACGAAATGTCGGATCATTGGATGAGTGGCGAGATCGGGGAGCAAATTGCTCACCAGTTGATCGTTTTGGCTTGTGCGTCAACTTCTAGCAATCACAAGCAAGATAAATTATTCTCGGAACAAGGAATATCTGTGCGTACTGTAAAAAGCTTGACATCAATTGATTACTAATGGATTTTGAGTTGCACGTCCGTCACAACATGAGCGTAGATTTCACCGCTGGAGCTTGTCATAAGAATTTGCTGAGTAACAATTTTCGCGACGAAGAAGACGAAGAAGACGAAGGAGACGATGGGCCTTTTTTGTTGACAAATCGGTTTCGTTGCACGAGTTTCTTACTTTCGATGTGCATTAGGGGTTCAGGAAAAACTGGTGGCCATCATGATTGTTGACATTTTTGTCAGTATTGACCAGTTGTAGAAGCTTCCTTCTACACGTAAACCACTCCCAGGAAATGCGTCGTTCATTTCCTGGGAGGCTTCTGAGGCGTAATGCCCAATTGCGCGGGATTTCCTGCGTAATCGAGCATTACGGATTCCTCATCCGAATTCGATTTCTCATCCCCAATATTCATCCAGTTCTGTTCGTGATTTACGTCGGACAATGGCCTCTCATCGTCGGGCATTTCAGGAAATAAAGGGCCTCCTCGTCAAGCTCCGCCCTCCTCCTCGGCCATTGCCCTATACGTTAAGCACTCTGCAGCCCACCCCTATTGTAAAAAGGACAAGATTATATGCCATAATTTATCTATTATAGTGCCAGGCACTGGTTATAAGGTAGACAAGCCTATTACCACCCTGATTTGCGATCTAACTATATTGGAATCAAATTCAATGGGGTCACCTATTTTTCAAAGGTGTATGCATGTTTCACAAATCAAACCCAAGTGAAATTATAATTTTCTGATGAAAATTGAAATTTCTATGAATTGTTGAAGTTGACTGTCCTGAAATTACAAATCTGCCCATGGATTATCTTATAAAAGTCAGATCAACAACCCATTACCGCCATAGATTGTATCTATGAGTACTTGGATATCCACCAATCAATGGTAGACACATTACTCAAGCTGTAATTAATGAGCTGATTTTGTCAGAAAAATAGATGGACTTAGATGAGTTTCAGGGTGGTAATGGGGCCAAAAGTAAGATGTCGGAAATAGGAAGCTGGCGGGAATAGGCTGGTTTACATTAGTGCCAGGCACTGGTTATAGTGTCAGGCACTGGTTATAGTGCCAGGCACTATAACCTAGCATTCTAGCAATTGGCACGATTAAATTGGCACAATTGGCACGATTCCCGCGTACTTAACGCAGTAGAAGGCCTTCGGGGGGAGGACTCCCGCTATACTAAATAGGGCTATTAAGGAGACCCATACTAATTAATCGACCTCACACACTATGTAAAGATCTACCTTTGTTGTACATCAATAGTTATTGAAGTATCCAGGGGTTGTACATCATGTTTCAAACATCTACAGTTTTCTATAATAAGTCCCTTTAATTTTTTGGTCCCTCTAACTTGACAAGAGCTCAAGTACTAACTCGAGTACTAAAGTAGATTAGCCTATTACCACCCAGATTTGCTATCTACACTAAATAGTGAAATTAGGTTGCCTCAACAATTAGGTTGCCTTACTCCAAGAAAATTATTTAACAAGCCATCAAAGTCAAAATATATTTTCTACAGATATTTTGTTTGTACACATGGAGGTTCATGAGTCCCAACTACAACAATATTTAATTCAAAAATAGTAAATTCTTATTTTAAAAAACAATAAATATTTATATAGTGTAGAATGTCAAGAAATTAGTGTGGAGCAACCTAATTTCACTACTTAATATAGGTACCTTGGGAGAAGCTATTTGTCAACTCACATATTTTTTAGAAATTAAAAAATTTGAGAAAAAATATTATTTTGCAAGTAGAATCAAGATGTTCACACAAAAAATGAATTTTCTATGATTTTTCAAAGTTTGTTGGGACTAATAAACTGGAGAAGCATGCAGGGCGGTCTCACAGGTTGATGTGTCCCCTCCCCAAGATTGTCAAGATGCTAAAGGGTTGCTAAGGTTGTGGTAATGGATGAGTGACTAACACAAATGGGAGGATCCAATAGACATCTGAATTGAGTGATTGACGACATTGGGTTTTTCAACCTTATGTAGGTGAAAGGATTTTTTCAAAGGATGTGGGGCCTAACTTCATTCATTCACACAAAGGATGATTCTTTGCTTAATCCTTAAAGGACAATTGTCTCTCTACCAAGCAATTTAATTCTAGGTAGGTTCCTACAAAGTCAATTTTGAACAAATATTTCCGAAATTTTGATTAAAAAAGTGTATACTAACCACCTTTATTGGGGGAGGGGTCCAATTGGATGCTTACTTGGGTGAAAAGTTATCTAGTCCAAAAACATTTCAACAATTTGGACAATTTGAGAAAATTTTGCTATATCCTTCATTTACATTTGAAATTTGGTATATATCAAAATAACATGATATGGTGTGCAATATTATATATAATAAAAAAACTAATTCCAAGATCACACTACAAGAGGAATCAAAGTTTGTTAACCCCTAAAGGACCAAACACCGTTTTTTGACAACATAGCGTTTTGGGGCAGCTCACCACGAATGGAATTTTTATTTTTTTTCTTTGAAATTTTCACACAAGATGTGCCCAAGGAGTAGCTTTAGAGCCCAACAATTTTCATAACTTTTGACCACATGGTTAAAAAGTTATGGTATGATATGTAGTTTTCATTGTTCGGCGGGCAGCCCGGGCAGCAAAAAAAACTGCTTTAAAAATCATTTTCTAGAGAAATAAAAATTTGAAATTGGTTCTCTAGATTTATGTGCACAAGGAAAGCTTTGAATCATTCCACTTTGATTTATGAGATGAAAGTTATGAGGAATTTTAGTTGTGGGTAGTTTGTGGGTAGTTATGGAATCTCTACTCTAAAATAAACTTTGAAGTCCTTTATTTAACTCAATTTTCAATATTTTTGGAAAAAAATATAAACACAAGGTGTAGATTGTTTATTAAAACATTACAATCGTTTGGATTGTCATTTTTCAATTCCATAATTAAATCCTTAACAATTTAGTGTTTTGAATCATTTTCTACTTCTTTCTACTTACTATTTTTTTCCTATATGTTGTACAATTCCAAATGATCTGAAATTTTTCAAGCATGTAGCTAACTTGCTTTAAAGAATGAATCCAAAGAGTTACCACCATTTTGGACATTTTTTCATACAAATGTGACCATGTGAAGTGCAGCTGCCCGTTTTTTTGCAGGGACAAAAAAAGGGTTTTTATCACTTCAAATGCTAATATCTTGCAATCTACACGGTGGAAATTTCTGAAATTTTTTCCACATCTTCTCAAACTAGTTTACTACAAGATCCTACGGTTACATGTGTCCAAAAATGTTTTTTTCCAAAATTTGGTACTTGTACTAGAAATGGCAGTTTGGGAGCGTTTTTTGTGAAAACATAGTCAAAAACCTTTAGGGGTTGACTATGTCCAAAATTTGAGAATTTTTTTTTGCATGAGTGTATCCAACAAGATATATTAATGAATGGTATAGATCCTTTTTTTGTAGAAGAAAAATTTTAATCAAAGAAGGGCAAAAGTTTGACCTTATCTTATAGAGTTAATTTTTATTTTTTTTCATACTTCTAGTGTTATAATCTTCTAATCCATGAGATCAAATGGCATGAAATATTTTTCATGCATCTATATAATAGTCTAATATACTTCTATATGGTTAGAACTTAGAACTCAAAAAAAATGGGCCTATGCATCCAAATTGGTAGTTTCTTGACAATTTCTCTTAAAAATCACCCTCTGTCCTTTAGGAGTTATTCCCTCTACAATACATCAGTCTTTGAATGGATGACTTTGGGAGCTTCTACATGACCAAAAAAATACTATTTTTTATCCAAATTTGTTTTCCCTTTTTAGTTGAAGTGGTGCACACCAAGGGGGATTAAGCTGAAGTTACTAAATGATTTTGGTATTTTCCTTATTTGAAGAAATTCACAATCAATGGAACAAAACAAACCTAGAACAATTTTGGAGGATATAAACTCATCCATTAAATTTTTATTCTTCATTAGAAACACAGAAACTACTCTATAGGACTTTCAACTAACATGATCTTTCATTGTTTGCCCATTTAGAAGACACATTTGAATTCACTTATTATTTACAATTGGTGACCACAATTCATATTGGAATCAAAAGCTCCAATTAGATAGTAGAAGACAAAAATTTTACCAAGCACAAAATAGGAGGTAGATTTAATTTTATGTTTATCTCCAAGTAGGTGGAAATAAAACAACTTGGAGGTTGAAAATTCCTATTTCATTAGAAGTATATTAGGCAATTAGGCATAGTTACCCCAAATCAATATTATGTACCAAAGTTGAGCATTTAGGGGGTTCAAATGTATATCAGTGATATGTAATGGTGGTTTTTGATTCACTATTGGTTTGGGATATACATATGATATCAAACTAGTATCATATGTACTAGTTTGGCCTATTATTGATATGAATTAGTAAATAAACTAGTATCATATGTATATCCCAAATATGAATAAACTAGTATCATATTGAATGGTTTTTGATACTAGTTTGACCTATTATTGATAAGAATTGAAAGACTTGTTTCTTCACTTCTATTGGGGTTTGACACTTCCGTAATATAGTTTTAAGAACTTAAAAGCTTCTAAATTTATTGTTTATTTTTCTAATTTCTTGAAACAATAAGAATTTTCTTCAAAACCATTCAATAGTTAGAGAGATTTGTGAATTTTTTTTATCCACAAATAAGTTAAAATCCTATTTTTAAATATATTATAACATTAAACTATCTATTTTTTAGAGATTTGGCATTTTACAGTTCTCTTATTTAGACAATTATTCTATTTTTGATCTAAATAGGATATGATATCCATAAGGTATATTATTTATTTTCATTTGTTTAAATGTTTTTCTAATTTGAAAGTACAATAAATTATAAGTCATTAAATCCAACAAAATTAGCAAATCTTCTTTGTAGTAATCTAGGTATTATTTTACAATACTATTGTATGGAGACATGGTAACAAATATTCCCGTGGGTGTTTTCTTTGAGAAGTAAATCTTATTGCTCCATTTATCTATTAGGAAATTAGTTCCAATACTTCAATCTTATAAGGTCAAAAGTGAGAAAAAGTGACTTATAAATGGTCAAATAATTTATTTTTTGTATTTTTCATATTAGAAAATGGATGATTTAGCATCCGATTTAGGATATACAAGCACCATAGAGTTTACTTTAAGTCTCGCTAATTATTTTATGATTTTATTTGAAATATTGTATAAAAAATAAGAGAATAACTAGATTATATATTTTAGCAATATTGGATTTTTATTTTTTTAAGTTTGATTTTGACATTTAGTGTTTTTCTTTTTAATTTGAGGAAACTAAAAAACTAAAACTTCCTAGGCCTAGTTTCTATTCTATAGAAAAAATCTTTAAAATGGGTGATTTATTGAAATTTGAAATTAAGATGCTATAACAAAGTTTTCAAACATAGAATGACATAGATTTTTGGTTTACATTGTAGTATTATAAACATTAATACAAATCAATGGTGACTTTAAAATAAAAAATTAGCACATTTTGTATTCAGTGTTAATTTTTTTCATGTCTTTTTCAAAATTTAGTAGGAATTTCAAAATCTCAACCCAAACTTGAAAATTTTGTGACATACCAAAACAATGTGATTTTATCTTTGAAAAAAAACCTAGTCCTAAATAGTGGCAAAATATAGTTGCAAAATGGAGTCAATTATTTTTAGATTTGACTATGTAGTCATAGACTCCATCCTTACAAGATTCAGCTTAGATAGGTGAGGCCTATCATTAAAATTCTAGTCAACTAGAAATATTAGATGAATAGATGCATCCTTTATTTCTACAATAATTCAAAAGGTCATTCATAGAACACTTTTTGTCCTCCACAAAGTTTTAGAGTTACAATTAAGAGAAACATTTGCCAACCTACATTCAAATAGAACTCATTTGAATACATTCAAGCACAATTGTAGTGAGATAGCATATGGAATGTGTAAGCAATGCTCTTTGAAATTTTGGATATAGATATGTGATATAGGAGCTATATATTAAAAAGTTTGAGTTGGAAAGAGAGTCAATGCAATGTAGCTACTAGTTTACATATATAGGCAAACAATATTGTAAAGAAATTCGACTTTCTTACAGACAATAAGAAAGAGAAATTTCTTAAAGACATGATTCTAATATGAAGTGACATGGAACTTTTCTTTACACTAAAAATGTTCTACACTATAATGTTCTACACAATAATGCACTTCTACTAAGAAAATTTCAGATCTTTTGAGCATCATTTGTATTTGATATGAATTTTCTTCATTTTTTCTTCAAAAATTTATGGTAATTTGTAATTTTTCTAAAAAATTATTGAAATTTTATGACATACATTAGACATGTGATTTCATCTTTAAGAAATGAAACATGAAGAAATCACTGATAAATAGAGAAGAAATGGAGGATTCAAAATGAAAGACTTTCAAGTTTGACTACATAATTAAAGGATCTATCCTTTAAGAGTTAAGAGGACACAACTAACTTCACAACTTATTGGATAAGGTAACTATACCTAATTTGGACCCTTTTCTAAATCCGACCCTGGCCTACAAGTTCTTACCTAAAATGTACTTCTACTATTCATGAGGGACTAGGGTCAACTTTAGAAACACCTACTTCCAACACTTTGAATATTCATAGTTTCTTCATACAGTGTCCAAAAAATGCATTATAATAAGAAAAATCTAGAATCCCCTTTTGACTACCAACAAGGTTCTACCAAAAAACATTCAATATAATAATGGGAACCATGCCAAATTGCTTATTCGGATGATTTTAGGTGTTGTTACCTTACTTGTGTATTGAGATTTGCAAACTTTCTTAGGGGACAAAATTTTGGGCTCACTGAAATTTGAACAAGCCAAAAAAATTCAGTACAAATTTCAAGCTTTGACGCCCCTAACTTATTGGTACCTTATTGTGTAGGGTGAAGCATACCATCATTCAGCGTGCCCCAAGAAAACTAATTAGAACATTCTTCATTCTTACAACAATTCTGAGCATTCATCCAACATTCTGAACATTCATCCGACGTTTCTGTCAACAGAGCGGGACAGACTCCGACTAGAAACAAGCGCCTGCATTCGGAAGGTGGTGGAAGGAACTGCAGGCGCCCGTTTTTGGAAGGTCGCAGAAGGAACAGAAGCGTGCAATTTTGAGAGCAAGCATGCTGCATTAGGGTTTCGATCCCGCCAGGTTCCTTGCTGCAGCTTCCAATCGAGATCGGATTTCTGTCCGCCGTGTGTGCGTATAGGCTTAACTCGAGCTAGATTATTGAAGGAACGTCTCTCGCAGATTTGAAATTGCAGCATTGACGAGTAGGATCAATTTACAGACTGTGAAGTGGTGGCGATGGCGGGGGAGGATCAGGTGCTGAAACGGGCCACTGCGGAAGCTTATGCCTACGATGAGGACTCCCGATGGTCTGATTACTGGAACAATGTCCTGATTCCGCCGCAGATGAGTTCCCGGCCTGAGGTCCGGCGTCACTTTCAGCTCAAATTTTACCAACGCTTCATCGTACGTGCCGCACCTAATTGAGTGCCTCTTTTTCCCATGATGATCGTTGTGGATTTGTGAAGAGTACACGAGTCATTTTTTTGTAAATTTGTTTATGTTTTTGGTTTGCATTTATTGGCTCATATGGAGATATGCGATGCAATGGATTGTTCCAAACCTCTTGCGAATGTTAGAAGGATTTTTAAACGGAATGCTCTGGAGCTTGACTTTCGGATTTGTGATTACTTGTTGTGGATAAAGAATTCAATGCCGATTAGGAGGCGAGGCTTTTAACGAGGTAATGTAGTGTGTCTGATTTTGATAAATCTGCATTTTGCAAGTTTAGGGTAAATGTATAGAGTGTATTATAAAGATATTCCAGTCTTTTGACGACATTGCAGAGATGTTAGTCTAAGCTGCATATGATATGTTATTTCGATTGCTTGTGCACTTTATGCGAGGAGAGATTTGTTGACTGCAGAATTAAACCTGCAACAGTGATTCATCAGTCCGACACGTTTCATGGTTTTAGATCGCGTTGATCATTACATTAAATAGAGTCACCACACTTGCAAAAATGCAGACTTATGAACAGCAGACGTCTATGATGGTCTGGCGAATTGCAGACATCCCTCAAACTAGACTTCCTCTCAAAGCAGTAGTGCTGTTGCCTGCTCTTAGTCTTGATAACATCAGTAGGAAGTGCCTTTTGAAACTTACTCATTTTTCTGGTGATTCATGCTTCTACTGAACCGCACGTTCATAGTATACATATCACGACATCCTGCAAATATACTGATTGCATTATACTAAACCTGTCCGTGAACTCCTAAAGAGGATTGCATATACGCGTTGGCCTCTGCCTCTCATTACTATCTTGACTCTTACTGCAATTTTTTTTTATCTACTTCTCTTGTGTGGTTCGGCTTCGTCGTAAATGATGAATGGTATTTTTTTTGTACATTGAATTTGCACTTGAATATGAATCAAGTTTGTGCGGGTGGTTTAATATCTAGATTCTAATTCAAATGGCGACTTGCTCAGGTACAATTAGTAACATGTAGCCTGTTTGTACAGGATTCAGAACTTGAAGTAGAACCTATCTCAAGCCTGAAAGACAACTCCAAAGATAGTTCTGCAATTCCTCGAAGTCCGAGCATTACGTTACAACAACGTCAAGCTAGCGCTGGAACAAGCACAGGTACACTTCAATGTTTTAATAATGGATGACCGTCGACCTTGTTTTTCTAGTCACAGTCATTAAGTTGTTTTACCATAATGCACCTTTAGCTTTTGTATTTAGCCACAATGATGTCTAGGAAACGGAATAAGTTGCAGAGATTGACTTTTGAAACATCGCGTTTACGATTTGGTGTTTCTATAAAAGATTCATCGACGAAATCTTGAAGAGATATACTATATACTATAATCATGACTCGATTTTAGGTTGTCTCATTAGAGTTCATGTTCACAACTTATGTTGGAATTGTTGCCCCGTTCTGAAGAATCTAATTGCTTGGCAATTGAGACCCAGCTCCTAAATGTTACTGATACGTCACTATTGTAGCTCGTAGCACGTCTAGAAACATCCCTACGCGACCTCCCCCACGAGCAGCTCCTCATGCTAGTGGCACTCTTCAACTTGACCAGAAGTCTTTCCAATTTCTGAATAATGCATGGGTATGTTTTAGTTTGATTTCGTTTTATTATTTCCTTCTGCTGTACTATTGCTTTGTGAGGGGTAAGCTTTATAAATATGTGCTTTCCGTGAAGTTATTGATGCACTCATATATCCACAAAATTCAATGATTCTCAGGTTAGGATGCTTAGGTAAACCACGGCGTTGTTATAGCTTGATTGTGACTGACTAACATCTTTCTGATCTAATGCAGGTTGTCGTGATGGCAATTCTTGCCATATTTCCATTTTTACCACGAGGTATATCTGATCGAGGATACCGCTTTTCATTAGCGGGCTCTGCCGTTGCGTGTGCTCATTGTCTCTACCAAAATAATCAGGTATAACTGGTGCTTTCACAACTTTAGACTTAATTATGGATTTCATGAACTTGCTGAAAAAATTGTGATGAGCTTATGGCGCATCAAGGCAAAATTGGGTCAATACTGGGTTTAGGTCTGTCGGAGTTCGTATTCTTCTGCTGCCTTGATTGTGCTGGTCGTAAGAGTTAATTATGTGAAGGAAGATATGCATAGAGGAATTCATTAATAGACAATTCATTTCCCCATTCATCTTGTAACAAGACATTGAAATATGAGAAGGATTCTAGATATTTGCAATCAACTGTAACTCAAAAGTGCCGACATGTGCCTGCAATACTCCTGACGTTTTTGTATAATTGTGGGATTGCAAATAATTTAACGTTTACTGAAGGCGAACATTGTGGTGTATACGCAGAGACCTCGTGCTTGGAATTTGCAAGCTTTGCAACAATGGATGCAGTCTATAGTATCTTCTAAGGACTTCCTGTCATTTATGTTCTCTCTAATTTTTTTCTCTTCTATCTACCCCGTCAATTGTAAGTATCCCTTCTCTTCCCGTATCTGTTTACTTATTTGTCTCATTGGTTAATGCATATGTGCTGGGGATTAATGGCAGTGGGCGGTTGCATTCGATGACATGTTAGGGGGCACATATCATATGCGATAATTTATATGAATGATACTTTGTGAGTGGGAGGCTTTCTTAATTTAAATTTATTTAAACCTGAAGTTTGTGGAGTGCTCTGGTGTATGCAGTTGCAGTGGTTCCAGTTCTTTGCCGGTCATTGGAACAAGTGGTGATATTCATGCAAGAGAATTTCAACAATACTCAACTCTACAAGTAATCTTTTTCACCTTTACCATCATTTGGTGATAAGTTTTTTTGTTTTTTAAAAATCATTTAAGTAAGGAACGACTGATTAATACGAAGGGCTTGGATCTCCTATCCAGTTTTGTATTTGCTTGAGTTATTGTCTTTACTTCGTCTTATTTACTCCATTCAAAATGGTACGTGTTCACACTTGCTTCAGCTTCTAAACTTGACTGACATGAAATCATGCTGCTGTTTGAATGAACAGGAATTTTCTATGGAGGCCTTGCGAACTGCTGACAAAGAACCGGACAATGTTGCATATGACAAGTACCAATGCAGAAATTGGGATTGGTTTCACGCTAATTTTCAAGATTCTCACGTACGCATGCTTTTGGCAAATATTGGGTCATTCAATTAGTAGCTTAGAAATGTGTTGCCTTATGAGAAGTTTACACTTCATCTTACAAATACTTGAAGTCTATGCCGTCTAAAACCGTATCAACCGTGTAGATTTGAACATAAGCACAATAGCTAATACAATTTCATGTTCTTCATGCAGGCCACAACGCAATCTTGTTCAAGTTTTAATCTTCTGGCAGGTTGGTGCCTATTACTTTCAATCTTCGTATTCTCAGTTGTGATTTGTGCCAGGTTGATGGATACTTACAAATTTTTGAGTTAGATATGGAACTTTTTATTATCTCCTTAGTAATTTTGGCTTTGCAAATTTACAACTTTGGAATTGGAACTGCATGAAGAGAATTACAAGTCTTACTTGTGTTTTTTCTCCAGTTATTGAAGCTCTACTACAAAGCTCCAAATACTTCTGTATATCATCAACAAGTTTGGTCAAGAATAGGCGCCCGTGTCGAGCCTCTGATTCATCGATTCGCTCCAGTTTTGGAGCGCCCCCTTGATTATGTCCGGAACTGGTTTCTCAGTTAGATAGCATATGTACAACGATTCATTTCTCCTATTTTCCTCGGTTATATGCTCACGAGAAGCCTCTTGTTCAACCCATATTTATCTAGGAGCAGACATTTCAGACAATTGTGATTAGAAATTGTGCAAAGAATTTGTGGAGAATTCCAGTTTTGGGGTTTGCATGTCAAGATGCTACTCGTTGGTATTAGAGGTGTAGTTTCCCTTTATCATTTCCAATCCTTACAAGTTTTTATTTTGAAATATAAATTGCTAGAGAGTAAAGGGGAATCAGACTTGTTTGAGGTTGGTATGAAAAAAAATCTATTTGTCTCAGTCCCATGTCAAAGCCCAGAGATCAATGGCAGTAATTGCTACTGACGTAACTCCACCTAATTTGGACCAAGTTATTAAACCATGTCATTCTTGCTGAAAATGTAAATATTTAGAACAAGGATTCAGTTGATTTGGGACACGTATAATCAATACTTTGAAAATTTACAGTTTTATCATGTGGCATCCAAAAAATATGAGCTAAGAAAATTTGGAGGCTTCTTTCAATTGTCCAAAAGGCCTAATAAAAATTACCCCCCTAAAGACCCTTGCATTCAATAATTTAATGCACCTTGGTCAAACTTATCATAACTTTCAAAATATTGTTTCTAACTATCTAGTTTGTATTTGATTTAAACTAAGTGAATGAAGCTTGACAAGCTATCATTTTCTTTTCTATTCTGAAATTCTAAAAAATTTAAAAATTCAATGAATTCTTTCAACTGTAAACTAATAGAGATTTTTGCTAGTTTTAGACAATACATAGTTTCATGTAATAAAAACAAACGTAATTGAAACACAAATTTATCTTTAGAGGATAAATTGAGTTCAAGAATGATATTTGACCATTGAGTAATAGATTGGTCCTTATTGGATTAAACAATTGAATAATAAAAATCATATTCAAAGTTGTACCAAATTAGCACCAAATTTATTTTTTGTCTTTATATTTTATTACTAATATATACTTGCTATATACCAATAGTGTTGATTTCCACCAATAATCTTGGAAGATAAAGATTGTAGTCTATCCTTGTTAATTAGACACTTCAAAATGAAAGCACAAATATAATCTTACTTTCATTTTACATTCAACCCTCTCTTATTGCATTACCTTGGGAGAATTTCTAAAGACAAAACTAATTTGTGTTAAGAATTTAACATGTGAAATTTGTCCAATAAAATTTGTGCACTATTTGAGAGATTTTGAAAATGAACATAGAACACATAATTTCAAAGTGTGCAATTGAGGGTTGCTATTATGTGAGCCTAGGAGCTTGAGACCATGAGCTTAGAAGACTAAACACTTGTGTTGTAGGTGTTTATATTATAGAAAATTTCTATGATTATAATGTAACTATACTATACTGTAGATATGTATAATATAGGTGTTTATATTATAAGCACCTTCAATGGTTGTAGGATATCTACTTATACATATATTTGAGGCTCACATGTTCGCATTTTCATGCTCACACACTAGCATCGCTAGCATGCAATTAGAGAGTGTATTACAATGAATGGTAATACAATTGTCTTTGCGAGTCATCTACATTGTATCTTAAGACCTTGGAATCTCTAAAGTGCATTGTGGAATTAACAACTACCTACAAAGAAAAATGAAGAAAATTTAAAATTAATCTTTTGAAGACCACTATTTTTTTTACAAAACTTTAATCACAAAAATGGAAACTTGCACTCATGGACAATGACTTACAATATTGTGCTTCTTATTTGCCTTGCAATCATTTTCAACTTCAACTTCTTTTGCAAACTTAATTTCTTTTTTTTAAGCATGTGCCTAAATTATCATCACTACCAAGATTAGAAGATAATAATATGTATTTGCACATGAATATAAAAGGTTATAACTACCATTCTCACGATACTTCCCAATTGAACCATGACAACTTTGAAAAATCTGGTTGGTTCACTAAATTTGTTGTACATTAATTTTTTTGAGGTTGCAGTAAAAATTATTAAAAGGCTACATGGATTTTTTTACATCATCAATTATATATATTTTGGAGTCTTTTATACATAAAATTGTACTCCATACTTCACTGCATACTTTGATGTTTTATACAAATAGCATAAGTTAATATGTCATCTGGTAATTAATTTTTCTAAGTAATTATTTGGAAGTCTTCATATGAGTAGGTTTTTAATGGCATTCTTTTCACCTCAAACATACACCATATATTTGACCTTAATGGTTTATACACATTTGATGTACTATCCTATATTGCTACTATATAAATCTCTCCATTTCCTTAGGTTGCTTATCCAAATCATGTTGATTTTACTACATCCTCTTCATTGTTCCTTTTACAATCACAAAATGGTTGGTTGGTCTCAAGGATCAACCCTTAAAAGACAAAGTGGATGTTCGACGTATGCAATAAAACTTGGATAGTTGTACACAAAGTCAATTTGAGTTGAATGGCTACAAAATTTTGATACAAGGTATGAACATGTATCTCTTTATTGGGAATCTAATTTTTTTCCAATGAGGTACCTAGATCAATAGTTATGCTATCTTGAGCTTTGGAAGGTAGCACGGGTAACTTTAGTCAGCATGTACAAAACTCCTCTTCAACTTTAAAATTTGGCAAGTACATAAATAACATGATAGAAGATGCAAATTTCTCCCCAAATAACTATGTGTAGTGCAAAAAATCTCACTTTAGGAGGAGTTAAAGTCGGTTGGCCATGTTGGTTAAGGTCGGAAGAAAACTTGTCTTTCTAACTTCAAATGTTATAATCTTTTGATATGTATGGTCAAGTTTATGAAATTTTTCCACACATTCCCATAGTAGTCTAGTACAAATTTATAAGGTTTAAATTTATTATTATTATTATTATTATTATTATTAATTTAATTTTTTGCTGCCCTAAAAAGTGACAGTTTTGACTCAATTTCTACCCAAAATGTGCCTCAATGCTTCTGAAGTTGAATGGAAATGCTACTCTTGTACACCTATTCCTACACACACACACCAAAAAACAAATAAATCTTTCAAGTTTTGAACAAATCTCTACTCACCCTGTTGCTGTGAAATGATGGACTATCTCATCATTTCCGTCTATCCTTCAACCGCTTCAAAACAAGTGAACCAAACAAAATAAATAAAAATAAATGATCACCCCAAATGAATGCAACTGGGATTCAAACAGGAGATGCTCTCCTACGTGGCACCAGAGCGGACCCCACACCGCGCCACCGCATTTGCCAACTGGATTGTATGCGGACTCACAGCCTCTCACCCGTCGCCAACCCCGCCACCGTCCCGCCAGAACGGAGACCGTTCTTCCCCCTCCGCTGCAAAGTTAAGTTAGCTCCACCCTCCTCATCCCCGTCGTCGTCGAAGACCGTTTTAGGGCTCACTTGCCCGCCCCGCATGCAGGGTTACGATAGGGGTTGCTCCGAATTGCAATTTTTCTTCCTTAATCACTCCTTCTAATTCCCTAACTTTTTGTTTCTCCGAAAAAAATCGACAGAATTTTGCACAGCCGTTGCATCGAGGTACTTATCGTCCATTTTGGCATTCTGTGGGGTTTGCTATGGCGGATTGACGAGCGAGCCGACTATGGGGATTCCGTTGTAACTGGATTGTATGATTCACTTGTTGGATATTCACTTTGGAGCTTGACGTGGTGGTAGAGTAGTCGGACGGTTAGCCCGGTGATTTCTGGGTGGTTCTAGCATTTTGAGGTTTGTGGAGTGAATTGCGGAGCAGGGAGCTCATTTGGTTCACGTGTAGGAAGGGGTTTCGGTTGACTGAGTGCAGCCAGGTATAGGAGCGTCCATGTAGATTTGTGATGAATTTGCAGTGGAGGTTAGAGGTTAAACAATTTGCGAGCGTGGTTGTTGTGGTGGTGGTCGGTTGCCAGTGGCGTTGTGAATTTGATGTTTAGGGTTGTGATTGTGGATTGAGTGGTTTAAGAGGCTTAGAGGTGCATTTGTGGCGGGCGGTTTATTGAATTGGACATCAGGGCATGGTCTGTGGTGCAAGGTACGTGATGGACGGCGCCCGTGCAGTGTTTTTGAATGTGAGAGAAGTCGGAATTAGACTCCCGCCGAACTTGTGAACAGGATGTGCGGGGGGTAAAAGAGCCGTGGCCGCCGGAATTGGGAATGAGCTTGTATGGTAGCTGAAAGTTGCGAATAATCATGGGTCTCACCTGTAAGATATGCTTCGAAATGGCCTCCGGGCAAGGCACGCAAGCGCGAATCACATCCTGCGGCCATGTGTTTTGTCTAGAGTGTGCCACGATCTGGTTCCGCACGGAAGCTGCTTGTCCTGTGTGTCGGAGTGCGGTCGCTGGGCTATCCGCGTTGATTGCGCTCTTCGATCACGATGCGGGGTTGCAATCGCCTTCGCTCGGTTTCGACGATGAAGCAAGTGAGAGTGGAGGGGAGATTTTAGGGGGTGAGGAAGGGCAGGTTAGGGACAGTCCCAGTGGAGCCAAGTCTAGCGGGGTTGGGATTAGTGGAACAGCAGAAAATGGTGCGGGTGGGGAGGCAAACGTCACTGGAAGGGAGGGAGCGGGCGATCGGGGTCGTGTTGCTGACTGCTTACAACGGCGGAATTGCGACAACGAAGATGTACAGGTTAGCGACCTTTGTGACCCCGGCCTCTAGCATTGATAGTTGGATTTGAAATTAATAAGACAAATATTTTCTCGATGATGTTGTAGTGGAAAACAGATGTATCGGATATTGACACACAACACTTTGGAAGAATTGAGACGGGTGAGAACTTAATGCTTGGCGTCCAACAATTGCTCGTAATTCTTTCAGACGTGAATTAAAAGTGTTTTTATCACAAGAGGCCCAAATTATTCTTGTGCTTATCTACCGTTTGAGTGGGTCACATGGGAACTTTCTTGAGTACAATTTGTTTACTTTTTATACAGAATATGCAGTGTTTTTTACTGATTCTGATGAAATGAAATTTGGCCCTATCTGGATTATTACATTCTAGAATGTGATCACTTGATTTGGTGATTTTTAAATCACGAATCCTTGTCCTTTTAGAGGTTAAGTTCAAGACGTGGCGGACGTGGCGGTTCTTACGCACTTTATATTCTTTTGCTACCTATGCAGGTGAAGTATGTTCTGGGTAAAGTTGCAGAGAGGTGGCAACAGGTGATGGTGGAGCGTGCGAGGCTTAGGGTTCAAGTAGCGTCCCTTGAGAAAGTCAAGCAAGAGCTATCAGCTCGAGTGCAGAACTTAACGGATGAGAATACAGGGATGAAACAGGCCATGTTGGGATGTCGACCACGAGGAGGGAGTGCAGCGAACTCTCGTTGGGATTTTGATTGCGATGCACAGGAAAGCGGTTATTACTCTGAGCCTCGACTCCGAGGACTCCACGGGGAGAGTGAAATGAATGCCATGGGGAACTATCTGTCCAACCTCAGTATCTCGGAAATTGGCTATGGTATCAGTGCTGATACAGGATACAACATCAGAGGCGTATCAAGAGCTCCAGCCAAAGTGGAGGAGCGATTGAGTGCATCCAAATGGGAGCTTGCCCACACATTCCCCATGCACTCTGGTCCTGTGCATGGGATTGCTGTGAATCCATCGGGGAACCTTGTGGCTACTGCTTCATGGGATCACTTATGTCGTGTCTATGACGTTCATCTGGAAGAGGAGGTGGCCGTGCTTGCCGGTCATTTGTTGGGTCTTTACGCTGTGAAATTCTCCCCCGCAAAGCGTGACCTCGTGGGGACTGTGAGCTCTGATCAGACTTGCCGCCTGTGGAATACAGATACCGGAGAATGTCTTCGTGTTCTTGAAGGCCACACGGATGAGGTTTTTCTCATTCTCATTTGCTGTACCTTACACAATCTATTGGTGTGGGATAGCCAAATCCATGCAATGAATACGTTTTGTTGTATGAGGGTCCTCAATGTTAACTCTTGTAATTGGCTGTTGATATCCAGGTTAATGGTTTGTCATTTAAGCCAGGAACACATCTGCTGGCAACAGCGTCAGATGATGCTACGAGTATGATTTGGGATGCTGAAAAGGGGATCTCAGTCACAACTCTGAAGGTAAATCGTTGTAGTCTACTGCAAATTAGAATGTGTATTTTTATACTCCCGTTAACCTGATTTTACACTAGTCGAACTAAACTCTGTTGACCAAATACTGAATGCTCGAGCACCAAATGCGTTCATAGTTGACTATTCTTTGAAATTTGCAAGAGCACGATAGACAATAATGCAAAAGGCAGTTGTAAGAATAGAAGTTCCTACTTATGGCATTTCTAAGTCTAGGCTGGACAGTCCTGTTAGACGGCTTTTTTTTCTTTTTTTTGTGCTAACTTTTTTCACCGGTCTTTGGTTATCTTTTGCTTAGGGTCATCGACATGGCGTGTATGGTGTCTGCTTTCAGCCCAGTGGTGGCCACTTAGTGGCAACCGCATCTTTTGACTTTACTGCGAAGCTCTGGGATCCTCGGTCGGCTGAAGACGTCCAAACCCTAAGGGGTCACTTAGAGGATGTTATTGGTGTAGACATCGATGATTCAGGGACGTATTTAGCAACAGGTAGTGATGACAAAACTTGCCGGGTTTGGGACTTGCGCATGGGCCATCCAATCGCTGTCCTGCGGGAACATTCCGGCGAAGTGAAACGAGTTGTGTTTTCGCCGTATGGCAAGCTTCTGGCTACTACATCAGGAGATACCACTGTCCGACTTTTTGACACCACAACTTGGGATTGTGCTCAGATCCTCAGGTACGTATTTTATCCTAAGTCAGACCATTCAGTGTCAACGCATTTGTGTACTGTATTAGAACTGTTTTTTTTGCCCATCCGTCAATCTTGTAATTGTGAGGATGGTACTGTGGATTACAAGGCTTGGGTTCCTATACTTTCATCATACCTATTATATCATTCTTTATAATAGTTCTGTTTGGAATTGGTGCCTTGGTTTTGTTTTTTCCTTTCATTTGATATTTAAAAACAAAACAAAGCAGCACTTTTTATTCCAAATTTATTACTCCCATATATTCTGCACGTTTATGCTTTCCAGGCTAGTGTCTGGCACCAGCCAAACCAGTAGTGCATGCATTGCTGCTTAAGACATGAAGATGCGGGTCTTAATCAAGATTGGGCCTCCTGGCGGTGACTAACGGAATATCATTAGTGGTAGTGACGTTATAGATTCCACTTCTTAAAAACGTTTTCTGGTCTATGACTGACTATTCTTGCAATCTGACGCGTGCTTTCTCCATTGCAGCTCGCACTCCGATCACGTATTCGATGTGGCGTGGTCACCCACGGCAGACTTCCTTGTGACTGCGAGCCATGACAGACTTTGGAAGCTATGGCAGCCTCGAGTTCCCTCTCTTCGCAATTCAGGCCTTACAGCTAATAATCATCAGCGGTACCCGGCTTCTCAAGTGAATAACGATGTGATGAGGGCGGAACGAATGGCCATGGTGTAGTCCAAGAAGGACACGGTTCCAAATTGGGTTAATCAAGGCACACAAGGTGGAGGTAGACGGTTACTCAAACTGGTTGTAGAAGAAGAGTGCGCTCTGTCTTACGATTATTTGTTTCAAGGGCGGGCGACGTCAATGTCCTGCTCAGTCAGGACAGTTAAATACTCTCGTAGACACCAAGTACATTAGCATCAACTCCTAATGGAGTAAGGTTGCTGAACCAGTTAGCCACGGTATTAGCTAAAGCAGAGAGTGTTAGTAATTGTTTGTGAAGTTAAGCAGGCCTTTCTGAACTAGTAAGACTGCGTTGTTTATAAAAGGTGACCTGAAATTTTCTTAAGCTCTTTTTGTGCCTAAATTTCTCTATTGTGTTCCACTCCTAAAACTCTGGAGTAAGTTACGTGTTGTGTTCGTCGACTACCTCTGGTAACCCATAAACGCCGTTTTGTGGCCGACGAATGACTCAAAGAATCTCTCCCTGTAGGACAGAACTGTAGGACAGAAGTGCAACTATTCATCCTCCCAGTTTTGTGTGAAAAGGGAAGATCATCTAAAGTAGTTTGTCTTCCAATGAGTGCTTTTGTATTATTTTAATCCAACAATTTGCACGGTGACAAAATAGATGATTTCCACGGTTATGAATATGTCATTTAAGGGTTAAAAGGACACGGCCCCCAATGACCAAGTTAGTTACCAAAATGCTTGGATTATTGAACCAATAGGTGCATTCATTGTTTCTACATTGAACAATCAAGTCATCCATTGGTCACTTTTTGGCCTTAGTGTTGTTTAAGGGTTAAGGTAGACAAGCCTATCAGTATGACCTTGATTTGCAATTGGAACATTTTGGGATCAACTTTAGAGGTGTACACTTGTTATTTAATTAAAATTGTAATTTTTGTATATTTTTTAAATGAATTGCCCTAAAATTACAAAACCATCCATAGAGTGGAGTCATAAATGTCCCATAAACAACCAACAACTGCCTTTCTATGTATCTGATACAATAGAAGCTTTCAATTGATATTTTGTAATTTGAAATGAATTTTGTTTTGTTTTCCATAAGAAATTCACAATATTTTTAAGAAAAATTGAAATTTACTTGGCTTGCAGAAGACATGTGATTTTATCTCTAAAAAATAAATGTAAAAAAACTCATTCATATCTTGTTGCAAAATGGTAATAAACAGATTGAAGAATTGAAGCTTGAATCTATGGTTATAGGCCCGAGCATGGTTATAGGCCCGAGCTTTTAGAGTTAATCCTAGAAGGATGCTAAGGACACTAAGGTTTGATAGATGACTTCAATTAAGACTCTAGGATAGAAAAAAGATTAATCCAATATATATAAAAACTAGGTTGTTTGTTTAATTTATTCGATACGCTAAGATCTCAGGGGATGCACTTAGTTCTACTACAACAAACCACGTGCAAACAAGTGGTTTCTAATAAACTATAATTTCAACCTAAAATTTTGAGCATTGTTTAATAATGACTATAGGTTTCTATTGCCAAAATTCCCAACTCAAATAAAATATGAAATGATTTCTAGAAGAGGTTGAAAATAAACTAAAATGGCATGTTTTTCAACTCAAATAATTATAGAGAACACATTTAGATGACCATTGAATCAACATTCAACTCAAAATGAACTTTCAATAGAGAGTTATTTTTAGGAATTTTTGTTCATTTTTTAGACAATTTTTTCTTATACAATATAGGGGTGTGAAAGTTATTTTTCAATTCTATAGTGTATCTTTTTACTTCAAAAATTTGTAACTAATTATTATTGAACAAATAATAAAAATATCAATAATTCACAGTCTAAATTTTAAAAGTAGAAAAATCTATTTATATATATATATTTATTTATTTATTTATTTTTTTATTTTTTTATAATATTTAAAATTCAAAAAGTATATAGGAGTTCCAAAGTTTTGTTTGCACATGGTTTCTAATGGATACTCTAAGTGACCCCCCTGAGGCTAAGATCTAAGAAACCATAAGTTCCTAACTGCATTCTTCATATTGTTAGAAAATTCTTTGCAAGAAAGGATACACGGACTTTGTTTAGTGGCATTTTGACATATGGTGTGAAAGTTATCAAATTTCAAAGTTTTTATGAATTAGAAAATTGAATTAAATTATCTTTTATTTTTGAAAATTCATAACTTTTACATTGCATTTCCAAATGCCATGAAACAAAGCCCTTGCACTCTTTCATGCATAAAACTTTTTTTATTTGTATTAAAAACACAACCTCTCACATTGCAACAAAGCACTTACACTCCGTTGTGCATAATAGATATTGAATTTCAAAGTTTTTACAAGTTAAAAAACTAAAAAATTATTTTTACTTTTATTTTAGTTGTGGCAATGGCACATAGCACACTAGTTTTTGTAGTGGAAGTTATTTGAGTACATTTTCAGTGAGTAGTATTGCAAATTCCTTCATTATGGTACCCAAGGAAGAAGATGCTTGATCCATAGATTACCCTTGTAGTATATTTTGGTCATTTCTTGCTATTTATTCTTGATATAAATTTTAGCCATAAAAATGATACTTTTTGTATTTGAGTTCAACTAATGCCATAAAATTTATCATTTTTATGGCTAAATTTCTACTCCAATTAGAAATTTTGAATTTTTTTATACATTGCAACATTTTATAGCAATATGAATTTTAAACCTATAACCACAAATTGTTGATTTCATTTTTTTTTTTAAATTCAAGCATTTAAAAAATTTTCCCAACAAATTGAAAATTTTAGGACTTGTAGCAAACATACAAGTTTATCTTTGAAAAATGAATATAAAATGTGTTATTCATATCTAGTTGAAAAATAAATATAGAATATTTCATTCATATCTAGTTGAAAAATTGAAGCTCATTGCAACTCGTAGCTAAGGTGGGAGGTTGGAAATCTACTCAGGTACTTAGAATTGCCCCAATAATTAGCTCTAAATGGGCATAAGATGGTTTTTAAGTTGACCTTTGTAGTGATGGAATAAATCAAGGAAAAAAACATTATTTATTGTAAGAACCAATCATTTTCTTTGCTTTCCCCATTTCTCTTTACAAGCCGCAAGTGAACAATTTATAGAAGACCTAAGGTCATAAATAGGTGCCTACAACTCAACTTGTTTGAAAATCCATAAGTAATTCAATAATGCTTCAAAACATATAAAAACACTTGTGTTACATTCTACAACTATTTTTCTTTGTCTCAAAATTGAGATAATAATATTTTCATTGAAGGGAATTCATGAAAAAAGTAAACCAATCCTTAGAAGAGCGGTTTTAAGCTTCCTACCTTGATGGAGGACAATGAGACTTGAAATCAATGGTCAGGGGGGTGTCCTTCTTGGATTAACCCCTGAAGTCCTAAGGCTTTTTTCCCATTAAGAACCACTCAAAACTACCATTTCTATAGCAAAGAGAAAAAATAAAAAAATTTGATGTTTTTTTTCGCATACCTACCCATAGGATCTTGTACTAGAATAGTGTAAGAATGTGTGAGATTTTTTTTAGAAACTTTGATTATATAGATTGCGAGATATTTGCATTTAAAGTGAAGGAAATAAGTTTTTTTGCAACTACATTTTTTAGCTTTGAACCTTCTTAACTAAAAATGTTTGTTCTATTGATTTTGAATTTCTAATTTTAAATGATGAAGAATTGTATTGAGAGTCTAGGGAAAAAAACAAAAAAAACCCACTTAGTTTTCACTTATTAAAAGATTGTTAAGTAGAAATAGGGAAGGAAAAACTAAACTGTTAATAGCTCTAAGGTGGAATTGAAACACACTAACTTAATGTAGATACACCCATACCCAATCATTTAAGCGATTTTGCGACACATGATGAGTAGTATGAGGGGATGCATATTTTTCATCTATAGAAAGATAAGAAAATAATATAGGGACTGCAAATTTTTCATAATTTTATTTCCAAAAGTAAAACTATTGTATTTTTTGGTAGCCAAAAAGTAATCTGAGCCCACAATCAATGTTTAAGGTCTTCCAATTCCAATCATTCAAGAACTATTTTCCTGCTCATTACTTCCTACTTTCTTACTCATTACTTTGGGACATGTGTCATCACCTAATTAGTTCCAACCTTGAAAAGGGGAAAAAAATGCATTTTATGATTCGGTGGGAAATCTATTCTAGCTATAGTTAGAAATAGATGCACACTACAGGTCGGGTATGAGACCCCGGTTGGATATAGGTGTTTCTATCTTAAACTCAATAGTGAGATTGTTTTAAGAAGATATCTTAACCTTGTGAAACTTTTAAATTTTTTTTGTAATAATTGAGTTTAAAAATGAATCTTACAAGTTGTTTTTTCAAGAAGATGCTCTAATTGCCCAAAAAATAAGATTGTCCATAAGTTTTGCATAACAAATCTAAATGGAATGATTCAAAGCTTCCTATGTATATAAAAATACAATTTGTAAAAAACAAATTTTCTAAATTTTTCATTTTAAGTTCTTTTGAAGGTTTTTTCTATCCGTTGAACTAAAATTTGGACTTTTTATACCATAACTTTTGCTCCCAAGTACCAATTGAAATAAAAGTTATAGTTTCAAAAAGCTAATGTGTTTTCCTTATCTTAAAAAAAAATTTAGAAAATCACAACAAACATTGAGACAATAGGACCATGGCCAAAATCCATTTTATCCCCTGAGATGGACAATGGGACCTAGGGGACTTAGGAGTTATGGTAGCACTATCTAAATGCGACACTTAAAAGTAGAGACACCAATTGTCAACCTCGTCTAGTATCCACCCTACAAAGTGTGTTATTTCCAACTTTAAGGTAGATTGCAAATTTGGAATGTGTTTTTTGTCATTTTCAAGGTTGGAACTAATAAGGTTATGGCACATGTCCCAAAGCAATGAGCAAGAAAGTAGTTCTTGAATGATCAAAATTAGAAGACTCTAAATATGGGCTACTAGTGAAGTGTGCTTTTTGGCTCCCAAAATTCACAATAATTTCAATTTTGGGAATAAAATTGTAAAAAATTTGCAATCCCCATATTTCCTATCTTTTTACATGGAAAAAATTTCCACCACCTCATACTGCTTACCATGTACTCCAAAATTGATTAAATGATCAACTACTAGTGCCTTCACCTTATTCATGTTTCAAATCTTGAGGGTAGGGACAAAATAAAATGATGTGAACTTGTTAGGAAATGGTTCAAGAAACCAACAAAATTAATTTCATATTTTTTAAGCTTATATGAATATAATATGAATTTTTTTAAATAAATATATAGACTCACCAACTGTGGACACCAGACTAATACCAAAGTAGGCATGAAAACACCCACAAGCGACACAATCTAAGCTTGGATCACACATGGGGGATTGGCCGATGAGACCTATTGACAACTTCTTGGAACCCCACCTATCTACATTGGGTCCAATTGCACTTGGATTTAGGTCGTATTTAGATGTTGGTAAACAAGTGTTGTTGGATTTAGGTCATGCTACCTTAATGGGTTGAACAATTATAAACCCCTGAAGCACTGCGACTGTAAGAGAGAAGATTGGATAAATATTTTCCATAAATTCAAAAGTCAATTGCAAGATACTTGAAAAACGTCAAGGTAACTGCCAAGAGCCAATCCAAAATTCCAATTATCCTTATTGCACATATTGCCCTAGATGTTTAGATCCCTTTTCTCTTCATTTTTGGTACATTACACAGAGGTAGGGGAAAGTTTCAGACCAAGAGCTGTGAGAGGTGCACTCCACAAATCCAAAATCTCTATATCCTTGGTTCCTAGACTTGTTAAGCACTAATCAGCCGGGTCCTTGTAGAAAATACTCCGCATTATAGGCCACAAAGACCTAATTATGAAGCTTGGCACTGGTTACGGTGCCAAGCGCTATAATTTTAAAATATTGTGCCAGGCACTATAATTCAACTGGCTGCCGCGTGCTTAACGCAGCAAGAGTCCTCCCCCCTTGGGTCTCCCATCATGTGAGGGTCCCACCCCTTAAGCTCGGGCTCCCGCCTTCGCCTTCGAGGTAGGGCCCTCACATGATAGGAAGCCCTCGAGGAGAGGCCTCCCACTATACAAAATTGCTTGTACCTGTCACACAATGTACTCAAAAGAGTCCGCCAGCCCCGCCCCTACCTAGCCCCCCTGATAGAAGCTCTCCACATCGTTGATATGGATTTTTGATTAATCTCCACCGCTAATTTGGGTTTGAGATTTAATCGCAACCGTTAGTTTGGTGGGAAGTTGAATGCATTCTGGTCTTGATCTTCGTTCTAGACTGTTGATCTGTGTTTCCCTGGAGGATTTCTACGGGGGTGTTCCAGCCTCGATTAGGGTTCTTCTAGCGACAAGTCTTCTTGGTAGTGAATCTTCCTGGGGTTTCTGAGGCGGTGGTTCCTGAGTTGGAGATCAAGGAGCGAGGTGGAGATCGCATGCTCATGCTGGAGTAACGGTTTCTAAACTCAAGGTGGAATTCTGTGGTGGCGGCAGCAGAGGAAGGTCGAAGGAAGTTGGAGCTCGGAGGAAGCTGAGCAAACCTATCGTAGTTGAAGGGGAGAGGTAAGCTTCCTAATCTAATTTCTTGAGTATGGATTTATGGATCTCTGTGTAATTGATTCTATTTCTACCAAAGATTGCTTTGGGAGTTATTAGCTGTGAGGATTGAGTTAACTTCAGTTAGTGATGAGGAAAAAGAAGCAGAGATCAAAACAAGAAAGACTAATAAACCGCATGTTCTTCATCCAGGAACTAAACAGAATTGGTGTTTAAAATGTATTGATACTTTAGAAAAGGTCAGCAAGAAACATGAATGATGCAAAAACAGATAACCAAACACTGATACAAACGCAAGGGTACTGTTCAGTCAAAGACCTATTGGCTAATAGTTGAACTAAATGTCCCAATGAAGATGTTGGTCCCACTGAGACTTCTTCATTGTTTTGATGTGTGCCAATGATTTTTTGGGTGCAAAAGGTGTATTAGGGCTGAAGACAGAAGGTTTTGGCCTAGGAGGTTAGAGGTGCAATTTCAGAAGTAGAATATCATTAGCTTGTGCTTTAGTTCTTGGCAGTTTGTAAAGCTGCCTTGCTTGAAGTGTAAAAATTTGTACCTTTCTAAGTATTGTCTAAATGGAGTACCGTAGCTTCTGTTCAATGGATTACCTTCTCTTGTCAATGGATTGCTTTTGCTGAATGGATCGATTGATTATTGAATGGATTACCTCTCTTGTTGTTTAATGAACTACCTTTCAATGTTGTTTCTCAATAGAGTTTGATAGTTTCTTTTTTCGTTTCATTTGGACAGTGTTTTAGTAAATCACCCTTATTTCAGGTCTGCCACCCACCATGCCACTCAAAGGCAAAATGACCTCACAAGACACTTGTGAAACTCAACTACCGCCACCTGTGGTGTTTTCAAGTAAAACTTAGCTACCTACTCCTTCCGTGCTCCTATGTGGAACTCAACTGTCTATTCCTTCAATGCTCCCATCTAGAATTCAATTGTCTGTTCTTTTTCTGCTCCCATCTAGAAGTCAGTTGCTTGCTTCACAACAAGCTAGTGCTTCTAGGTGCGCTACTCCTTCCAAGACTCAAAAGCCTTCCGCTTCTGCTTCAAAGGTGAAGGCTGTGAAGAAGCCTCCAATGAAAAAAATATGTGTTGCACAGTTGGCTTGTGCTTATGAACTCCCTACTCCTTTTGAGACTCAACAGCCTTCTACTTCAACTTCAAAGGTGAAAGCTATAAAGAAGCCTCAAATCAAAAACCATGTCTTGTCAGAGTTTGCCCCCCCTAAAAAACCTCGCATTCAAATTCCTACTCCACCAAAAGAAATGGATGTCACAATTTCTATAGGTAGTGATGACACACCCATTGAACTTCTTGAAAAGGTTGATGAATTTCTTCAAAAAGAATGTATATCAGACTTTTGTTCCATCAAGTGAGGCTCTAGCTTACTCAGACTACACTTGCAAATGGTATGTAGACTTCTCACATCTTCTGCTGCCATGGTCAGCAAAACTATAAAGCAATACTTTGGATGGGATGATCCTAAGAAAGCTCCAATGAGGCATCATATTCTAACAAAGGCTCTTTGTAACTCAGGCCTCTACACTTATATTGGGATGCTTGGTTATTACATGAAGGACAAAAGCCAAGATCACCTCTAATGCATCTTGAAAGATGTCACAGATGCACAGTTGGAGGAAGGTGTGGAGGAGTACATTAAGTACGGTACTACTTTCACTAAGAACCGAATTATTCTCACTTACACAAATCTTATTGAGTGAGCTACTACATATTGCAAATATAAACTGCAAAAACAGCTCGTAAGTACTCTTCCAGGAACTCTCCTCTCTATGCTCCAATTGGGGCAATACATACCATCTGCTTCTTGGATTTTGCTAGTCTGCCAGGAGGCATGGAGTTCAGCAGAGCAATAACACTCTAGAAACGCATGATGAATCCATAGTCCGGAGAATTACATGATGTCATACAAATATTCTTTAAACATACCAACCTCGGCTCTTGACTAATATATCTGGGTCAGCATCATCTTGCTGCACAACTTAATGAGGCCCATGAAGGAGCAGTTCATGATTATGCTATTCCAAGTATTTTCCAAGTTCCTTTCTTTTTCTCTACTAGTTTGCTTTCATCTTTGTTGCATATCCTCTTTGTAGTTTGCTGATTTTGCTCATGTTTTTCTATCTCTTGGGATATCTTTCTTATAGGTGATGTACCTATACCAACGATTTGTGAGCCAATCATAGTTCTTGACGCATCTCAAGATGACCCGCTTCCCCATGAAGACATCATAGAAATGTACTCACATAATACACTTACTACAAGCTGCCCAGCTATGTATATTCCAATGGTGTACGAAGATCACGACGATGCGAATGACCTCACAATGTAGTTTGTGGCATGCTGAACTTTTTCATTTCATATGACTTTGACGTAGCATTTTTTTGGGAGCAAGCATGTTGTTTGTTTTAGTTTACAATTATTTTTGGAAGTCTTTCATTGCTGAAATTTTGAAGACTTTGTATACAATCTGAAATTTTGAGTACATAGGTGAAATCTGAAATCTTGAAGGCTTTGAGTATATGGTTTGTGTGAAATCTGAAATTTTGAAGGTTGTCACTACATTATTTATGTTAAAAATAGGAAACAAAAGAATACTACACAAGGTTGTCAAACCAAAGTACACAATAGAAAAGTAATATATTAACCAAAGAAGTATCAAATATATACTAGGGAAAGAAGATGAAATCCTTCTCTCCTATTGGTCTAAGGGATTCTAATATAATCCCTAGGTACCTTTAGAACTACACTAAACTATAGTGGAAAGCGTATCAATAGAAGATATTTCTTAACACTCCTCCTCGCTCGACATAACATTTACAAATAAAATTCTATGCAATGTCCTATATGGTATTGTCCATAATCTTGCAAGATATACGGTTGTTGCCTCATTAAATCCTTATCAATTAAATCCTTGATTATAATCAAGAATAAAACCACAAATTAAGAGAAAAGAGTATAACACCTTTATCAGTTCATTCTCATGATAAAACCTAGTAGAAAAAATCTATGGAAGAATATCAAAGGTTTCTACAATAATAAAAGAATCTATTTAATTTCCTATTCCAAAGTATTCAGTCGCCGCATTCTAGTGCCATGAATAAGTTGACAATGAGTACATAATGGAAGAGCTTTGATGAAGAGATCCGCAAGATTCTTTGCTGATATAACTTTCTTGATTTCAAGTGTTTACTCTGTAATCAAGTCATGGGTATAATTGAAATATTATGGATCAATATGTTTAGTTCAATCACCCTTAACAAAATCCACTTGCATTTGTACAACACAAACATTGTTGTCTTCATATAAGATAGTTGGAGAATCATCCTATGATAATCCGCAATTTATTCAAATAAATTTATCAATTGATCTCAACCAAATGCATTTCCGAGATGCTTTATGCAAAGCAATAATTTATGTATGATTAGATGATGTTGCAGTTATTGTTTGCTTTACCGATTTTAAAGATATTGCAGCTCCATGTTGTAAGAAAATATAGCATGTTTGAGACTTGGTTGTTACAGAGTTAGATTTGTAGTCATCATCAACATATCCAACTAATTTGGGATCTATTGATCAAGAATAATGTAATCCCAAGTCTTCAGTCCCTTTCAAATAACAAAGAAGGTGTTTAATGTTATTCCAATGTCATAGTGTAGGATGGGCACTATGCCTTGCAACGACACTAATTGCAAATGTAATATCAGGCCTTGTACATGTAACCAAATATAAAAGAGCTCCAACCGCAACAAGGTATGAATATTGTTCACCAAGTGGTTCCTCCTCCTCGCAAGGGCGATAAGGATCATCACTTTTGTTGCTACGACCAACCATAGGTGTGGAAAGTGGATAGACATCTATTATATTGAATCTTTTCATTTTCAGTTGATATAAACCATTTGTAAAAGAAAAATGCTGCCAATTTTCAAGTGAAGAACTTATAGGCTAATGCAAAAAATAGTTTTTTCAAGTAATTTCATCTCAAATTCATGAATAAGTAGTTGAGTAGTTGCAACACATGCAGATTTAGTGACCACAAAGTTCAAATCATCAACATATACTGTAGTGATCACAAATTCATATGTGTCTCGTTTGATAAAGAGATGTGGGAGTAATGGATCATTTATAAAATGATGTTCAATGAGATAGTTCTGTAGTCATTGATACCACAAGAGTCCAAATTGTTTAAGACTATACAATGTTTGTTGTAATTTAACGCCACAATATTTGTCTGGATTGAAAACAATTTGACTAGTAGTTTCAAGACCAGGTGGGACTTTCATATAAATTTTAACATGAAAGGAACCATATAGGTAATCTGTGACTACAGCCATAAGATACATCTCAAGGTAGATTATTCAAAATAGGTCCAAAGACTTGTTCTTTATGCAAAGAAGCATACTCCTCTTCAATAGCAACTTTTCAATTTAACCAATTAGAATGACGCATTGCTTCTTCAATAATATTTGGTTTGGGATCATCTTTCTCGCAAGAAAGATTTTCAGCAATCATGCAAATGAATGATTCATCTATTTAAATTGTTGATCTATCCCAAAGATCACTTGTACTACAATACATTACAAATAATTATGTACTCAACTTGGACTTTTCTTGCTTATGAATAATAGTTCCTCCCTCAAGAGTTGCAATGATATTTGATGTGGATGGATATTTTGATATAAATGATCCCGTAAAATTGGCAGTGGCTGCTATAGGTATAAAAAGATTTATAGTATTAGTCATTACCTTGCACTTGCATGGTTTTTTATTCGGTTCATGAGTCCATTTGTTCATTGGTTGAAGAGTTGGAGTTATAATAGTCTTTGGTATTGAAACTCGAGCAAGAACATTTTGAGCTTCATTCAACGAAGTCTTAGTGATTCTTGGTGCAACATTAAAGCCATCAAGTATTTGATCCACAATCTTTTGCAAATGCAAGATTTTAGCAACTTCGATTTCAACCAAAGATGTTTGAGGATCAGAGTTCAATTTAAGTGTCTCAGATGCCTTGATTATAAGCCCCTTAGAATGCTCTTGAATAGATGCCCCTCCTTTAAAAGATAGAAATATGTCTTCTTTAAATTGACAATTAGCAAAACGAGCACAAAGCAATGTACCAGTAGAGAAATTGATATAACGAATAATATTTGGAGAATCAAACCCAACATAGATGCCTTCTTGTCAATGAGCTTCAATAGTTTGATGTTGAAGTTCCGGGATTGAAACTCATACACGGCAACCAAACACTCGCAAGTGAGATACATTGGGAACACGTCCTAAAATAAGTTCTTGTGAAAAAGCAATTTTCAAAGATGAAGGACGGAGTTGAATTAGAGTTGCAACACGTAAAACTGCATGTCCCTATATAAGATTAGGCAAATTTGCTTGAAGAAGCAATGGTCTTGTAATAAACTGGATCCGTTTGATAAAAACTCTGCCAATCCATTTTAAGCATGTTTATATGAAACCGAATATGTCAAATCAATTCCTGTTGCAGTGTAATAATCTTCAAAAGATTTTGATCGGAATTCCTGAGCATTATTCATACGTAATGTTTTAATTGGATAATTAGGGAAATGAGCCTTGAAATGGATCAACATTGATAATGAATTGACAAAAGCCAAATTTCTCATAGATAATAACGAGACATGTGATTGTTTACCTGATGCATCAACCAAAATAAAAAAAGTATCGAAATGATTCAGACATGGAATTTATTGGATCACAAATATCACCATGTAGCCTTGAAAGCATTGGTGGTAGTTCATCAAAAAGCTTTCATAATGATAGTTTGGCAATTAATTGCCTTGCACAAATGCTTGACATAATGCCAATGAATTTGCATCTATTGATTGCAAATTATGCCCAGAAGTACATGGAATAATTTTCCTAAATAAAATAGAGTATGGATGGCCAATCTTGTATGCCAAAGGAAAACTATATTATTTTTGCAAGACAAAGCAAAATTGAATACAATGGGTGGTTGGATATAAATTTGATACAAACCACTTGCTGCAACAAAAAATATTTCTACAACTTTATCATTTTTAACAAAAACTAAAGTCTCTTGCCTATCTAGAATTTTGGTCAAAAGATGGAAACCATTGGTGCGTACATCTCAATAGCTAATCAGGCTTCGAGGCGCATAGGGAGAAAACATAGCACGCATGTATGTAATGGTGGTGCCCTCAGGCAATATCACCTTTGTTGGTCCCTTCTGGAAACGAAACACATTCAATTCAACCATTGTCATCAAATTTTTTTGGTTTGCCAAATTGAAAGATTATTTTCATCAAAGAATTGTTTATTCTACATGATTGTATGTGTAGTTGTAGAGTCAAGGAGCATATCAAAAGACTCACCAGTAAAGGTATCAACAACAACATAGACCTCTCAGTCTTCAATTCCTGAGTCAGGTCCAAATGGATCCATGGACGCATCCATGGTGCGAGCTTTTTGAGTTTGAGCTCGAAGCTTTTTGTTTTCCTGAAATATCTTTACAAAGTACTCTAATGTCCGACAAACATTTGCTAGATGGCTCACTTTGCCACATTTGTAGCAAGAACGCGTCTCTGACGAACGCTTACCATGGTTGTTAGTAGATGAAGTGTTAGTCCTCCTTTGCGCATGTTGGCTATCAAGGCTATAGCTACCCAAGTGTTTAAAACAATTTTTCCTATATTTTTGTGCCTTAGGTTTAACACTAGAAACCTTGACAGTATGGGACTCAAGGACTGTAGTTCCAACTGGACGTGCCTCTACATTGCACAAAAGGAGTTCGTTTTACTTTTCAGCAAGAAGTAAGAGAGACATGAGATTTGAGTGATTCTCAAAGTTCATATTCAAGGTCATATTCGTTATATTGAGACTTTTTGCAAATTTTTAGACAGAATGCTAGATATTGGAAAACTCATTTAAGAAAATAGTAATTGAAACCAAAAATAAATAATGCTAAAATAGTGATTTTATAATGAAATTCTAAAAGTTGGTGTTATTACCTATTTATAAAAAAATACTAGTAAAGAGATGAAGCAGTTTATCTTCAAGTCGAGGATAAAAATGAGACTACGAAAAGTCTCAATATAATGAGTATGACCATATTCTTACATTGTTATGCAAGTATAGCAGATACGGGTGGAAAAGTTGAAAGAGTTCTCTCAATCATTTCCTCCTTAGTAATGGCATGTCCACACAACTTCAATTGTGATATTATATGGTATAACTCATTATTGAAATAAACAAGTGTTGGAAAATCCAACACTCGTAAATGAGTCCAATCACTAAGGGCTCTAGGAAGGAAGATGGTTTTCTGGTGATCAAAGCAAGATTTGAGCTTGTATCATAGCTCATTTGGATTTTCAAGTTCCAAATATTGATGTTGCAAAGACTGAAGAAGATGGCGACGGAGCAAAAACAATGTTTTATAAGAAGCAATAGTGAAAACTGAGGTACTTATAATAAAAAACTAGTTAAATATAATACATTGTGATAGCTGTTTTTCAAATATGTGCGCCTTTGTAGTCTTTAGCCAAAATAAGTAATTGCTCCCATCAGTTGCTAACTGTAGTAAAAGAAATGGTTCAAATTTGGATGTCTCAATATTATTAGTAGCCACTGGAATTGCCATAGATGTTGCAATGGAAGATGTTGAGTGCTCATGATGGGAAAAGAAATGATTTCTAAAAATAAATAAAAGTTAAAAGATAAGGATTTGAAATGAAATGAAAGATAAAGATTAAGTTGTAATAAAGATAAAAATAAAGAGATAATTAAAGATAAAAATAAAAATAAAAATAAAAATAAAGATTAAAAAAAAGACAAAGATAAAAACAAAAGAAGATTAAAATAAAAAAATGATCAAAAATAAAACAAAATAAAAATAGTTGAGGTTTGAAAAGGCAACTAAAATAGAGGTGGAGGCCAAGGGGCGGAAGGGAGGAAGAAAAGAAAACTTGAAGCTCTGGCCAAGAGGGTGGAAGGACCTAGAGGCTGCAAAACAATGACAACGGAAGGAAGAAGGAGGGAACAAAAACAGGAGTGGCTAGAGCAAACTTAGAGAACAAGGCTATTGAGAGAGAGAACACTAAAACAAAAAGACAGAAAGTAGGGGATTACAAAACACCCTCTAAAAATATCAAGACATAAGTATAGAAAGTATGTTGATAACGCGTTGAAAATAGGAAACAAAAGAATACTACACAAGATTGTCAAACCAAAGTACACACCAAAAAAAAATATATTAACCAAAGAAGTATCAAATATATATTAGAAAGAGAAGGTGAAGTCCTTCTCTCCTATTGGTCTAAGGGATTTTAATATAATCCCTAAGTACCTTTAGAACTCAGTAAACTACAGTAGAGAGCATAGTAATAAAATATGTTTCTTAACAATTTATGTGAAATCTGAAATTTTGAAGGCTTTGGGTACATTGCTTGTTTGTGTGAATTCTGAATGTTTTTTGAATGTTTTTGAAGGCAGTTTTTATTCTTGTGTGCACAAAGTGTCACAATGTACCCAAAGAGGCAGTCATTATGTTCCCACCAAAAAGTACCACATTTATGGAAACACTAACCTAGTAACAGTCGAATTGGACCACGCATGAACTTTTCACAATGATACCAACACAAATAGCCTCTAAACAACAATCTGCACAGCCGATCGACTACTGCCAATTGAGCTACGACGCCCACGTGGCATAAAACACGAGTCTAGTAGACTACCCCAATGCCACTTGGAATAACTTAATGCCATTTATCTGCACGGCAAGGATCTCCCAACATAGATGTTCTGTAAATCAACCGCACGTCTGGCTAGCTGGCAGTCACCTGACGTGAACCATTGCACAAACTTCAGCACTCTCAACAATCACACCCAGATGTTTTCTGTGGCCTGCTGGCGTTCACGTCGATTGTGTCAGGGAGGTAGCTGCAACCAATTGACAAATTACACTCGATCAGGTCAAACTTGTAAACTCTTCTCAAGCTTTATAATACACATCACCTACACAAGTTCGCCCCTAAAAGCCCAAACGGCAAAAAGTGCTACCCCCGTATCTACAAGAGTTATTTAGGAACCTAACAAAGGAAGGTAACAAATTTCACTAACAAAACGAAGAAATCAAACAGTACATTTTTTAAGAAGACCGAATTCCAAGGTCAGGGTCGGCACTTCGTTTAATAATTGGGTTGGTTGGTTACGCTAAGTTTCCGGACCGCCAGATATCGATGCAATAGGGAGGCTGATATCAGCCTGACCTCTCCCTCTACCCCACCTATCAGATCGATATCAATCTCACAGTTTGGCGATACAAGGGAACTTTTTTTTTAAACTTTAGGGTTTCAAGATTCCAGGGTATTCCAAATTCTAGGGTACTCAAATCTTTTTGGCACCTGCTGAGATCCAAAGCAGATTCACATAGACTCAAATGTGTAATCTATGTTTTGAATATTGAGATCATCAAAATTTCCCTCAAATTAGGCAAAATGATTTTATAATATTATTGGATTTTTCAAACATAGAAACGAAAATGTCTCAAAGAATTTAGCTTGGGAACTTAAGAGTTAGTTAGCACAGGTAATCCCCAAAACTCACATTTCTTCCTCTGTTTCATTCTTCAACGCATTTTTGGCAATACACTGGAATGCAGCATCCACGTTGAAGTCTTCCTTGGCAGATGTCTCGAAGTAGGGAATGCCGCCTTTCGCTGCACACCATGCTTTGGCCTTCTTCTCAGAGACCTAAATAGTCCATACAAGCAGAGGAATGATTCAGTGCCAACAGCAGATGAGGTGGAAACTATTTAAGTCAATCGTCAGGAAATTTAAAACTCTAATTGACACTTCCTGCGTGACTTTGCAGACTGAATCAGTAAAAAGGTTCAGCAAAAAAGCATACCACTCGACTATTCCCGCCGTCCACGTCAACTTTATTGCCGAGGACCACAAATGGGAAGTTCTCTGCATCGGATGGGCTTGCCTGAAGTAATCCAGGTCAATGTCAAAGACAACGAAGGAATAAGACCCTTGAAATGATCATGACCCTTTCAAAAGCACGACAAACATTTTCGAAGAGCAAAGTATCACATACGTCATAGAGTCATGGTCATCACAGAAACACCTCCCGATAGATCAAAAGCAATAAAATAACGAGCAGAGGTAATCAAGATGTGAAAGCCTCTTTCACTTATCAACAATACAAAGCAACTTGCCTGAATTAGAAACTCCTCCCGCCAGTTGTCAAGGTTGTCAAACGACTTCATGACATTGACATCATAAACAAGAACGCAACAATCTGCACCGCGATAAAAAGCTACCCCCAGGCTTTGGAATCGCTCCTGCCCAGCTGTATCCCAAATCTGCTCATAAAGAAAATCTTTTCAGTGTATGAAGAGTAAGAGAAATAAGTTTCCAATAACGATACATGCAATATCGAACTTCCAATAACCGTGCACACAAAAGTCGCCACTCAATGATGAACTAAGGTATTATCTACAATACCAATGCCTATACAAGGCATCAAATACCATAACTCACCTGCATAGTAACAAGTCTGTCTTCAACTTGCACTTCCTTCGTCAGGAAGTCTGCCCCAATAGTAGCCTTATATTGGTTGCTGAATTTCTTGTTAACATATTGATTCATCAAAGACGTCTTACCAACCCTGTCATCACCCAACCAAGACTTTAGCTACATCGAAAGCATCAGGTGCCAGCAAGTCGTGCCAGCAAGTCCTTAATCACCACAAAAATTATGTTAAAGAACTCGGTGTAGTTTGACAGTGCGAACGTAAGAAAACCCAAACCTACAGCCTCCTAATCTATTTGAGGCACCGAACTAACCCTAGCTCCAAGAAAATTCATTCAAGCTCCAGGAAAATTGCTCCCCACGTAAAAGCGTACCATCACCCTAAAAGCAAACACAAATTGCACTAATACACAACTAGTAAATAGCTTCGCAAAGTACTGCTTAGAAACCGTAGCCAAATTCCAAACCCTAGCACACGGAAAAGCTAACAATCAGATCCACGGCTCCACTGTCGATCACCAAGCGCAAGGACCGTTTCGAAACAATCATCTCTCAAAAGAACTGAAAAGCCACACGCCAACGAACTTCCTAACCAACCACAAACCCTACAGACAATCGCCACAGAGACGTCGATAAAAACATATGGTCCTCTTCTCACCCGGACTTTCTATTTCACACAAAACCAAACAATCTCGTAATCACACAGCAATCCACCCGACGAAAAAAAAGAACCGACACGGAAAGTTCATATCATACCCGCTGTCACCGAGGATGATGACCTTCAACAAAGTCCTCTTCCGAGCCGACATCGCAGAAAAATCTTTCTTTGTCAACTACCTGACCTCCGAGCCTAAGAAATTCTTCAAAGCGCGCTTCAAATCGACTTCTCGAGCTTCTGCCTAAACGCGCGGTTGCTGATGTGAGATCAGAGGCTGTGGTGCACGGGAACGGGCGAGAGAGGGAGCGATGGAGAGAGGAGAAGGACGAGGAGAAGGAGTAGGAGAGAGTAGGGGCAGAGAGTGGAACACGGAACGAGGCGAATGAGCACTGGACAAAAGCTGCAAACCGGGGTCGCGGGTCTCGTACTGCAGAAACGGCAGGAGCAGGAACACGCCACGGAGAAGGCAATATGACTGCCGATGGTAGCACCGTATGGACCGGTATTCCGGTCACTTGGCCACCGGCTGGGCGGACCGTCCGTAAGAGGTGAGCTGGCAGGTCCAGCTATGCCAGATCCCCGTGTCCGTTTGGCACTGGTGGGGTTCCGGGATCGCCTCTCCCATGCAGGAAATCTGTGAGTCAGGGGCTTGTTCGCACGTCCTCAAGGATACTTGATTTTATGGGAACCTGAAGTTGGATATATAATACTCCCTTCGTTTAAGAAAAAGACCCATGTTTTCTTTGAGTTAGGAAACATGGGGCTTTTTCAGAAACAAAGGTAGGACTCCTTCCCTCCCCAAACGATCTACCTGTTAGACAAAATGTTCTGGATTAAGGTTTAAAATATCATTTTTCAAAGAAAAAAAATTGAATTGTACAAAGAGTTCAATGTACTCCTCCTGCTTTGCAAATTTGAGTTTCAAATTAGTTTTTAAAGTGTGATTTTGGAGTATTTAAAAATTGAATTTTGGAGGCATTCTTGAAAAGCATTGTTAGTCAATCATTATCCCAGTCCCATGTTGTCCATTAGTCTTTTTGTCATTTTCGCATCCACGTCAAAGATACATTACAAGAATCTCCCAAGAAGAGGTCCAAAAATCAATTTCAAAGTTTGGAGACACTAGGAGAGTGTAACGAGCAAGAAGAGGTGAACGAGAAAGAAGAGGTTTAGCCCCTAAAGGACCAAATTGCGTTTTTGGCAGCATAGTAATTTGAGGCAACTCACTACAAATGGAATTTTTATTTTTTTGTCTTTGAAATTTTCACACAACATATACCCAAGGAATAGCTTTAAGGCCCAATAATTTTCATAATTTTTAACTACATGGTTAAAATTTATTGTATGATATATTGTTTTCATACAACGTAGGCAGCACAAAAAAATTCTTAAATTTTTTATTTTATTTTATTGGCATTCTACACTAATAGGAATATTAACCCCTAAACCCCCGAGGGTGTTTTTTGCCAAAAAAACACTCAAAACTACCACTTCTATTGTATTCACTTAAGGAAACCAATTTTTTTTTTGGGGGGGGGGATTCAACCATAATATCTTGTACTTAACTTGTCTGAGATCATGCAGTAAAAATTTCATCAAATTTGACCGTACAGATTAGAAGATATTAGCATTCCAAGTTGAACAAAAAAAAATTTCAAGAAGATGCTTAAATTGCCCCAAAAAACTAAGATTGTCCATAACTTTTCCATCCCTAGTCCAAATAGAATGAATCAAAGCTTCATGTATAGGTAAGAACGTAATCTTTTAGGAAAAAAATTCAAAAAAATTATTTTGACTTTTTGTAATTTTTTTTGGGCTGCCTGCCAATCTCCATTTCTTGCTCATTGTACCATAACTTTTTCATCCGTCATCCGATTGAAACAAAAATTATATATCCACAAAGCTCTTGCAAAGCTACACAACCTCAAAAAATCTCAAAAAAATTAACTTCAAATTGAGACAATAGGAACCTACCCGGACCCAAATTGTCCACTGAGAGGACAAGTGGGGTTTTAGGGGTTAAGGGGACCAAAAAATTAAAGGGACTTATTGTAAAAAACTATAGATGTTTGAAACATGATGTACAACCTTAAGACACTTCAGTAACTATTGATGTACAATACAAGTAGATATTTATATAGTGTGTAATGTTGATTAATTAGTATGAATCTCCTTAAAAACCCTATTTAGTGTAGAATTATTTATACATATATGGAAAGCTTTGAGTCATTCCATTTTGATTAATGACATGAAAGTTATGAGGAGTTTTTGTTTGCAGACAATTAAGAAAATAAAATTGTAGGATGTAGATTTTTTATAACAACATTACAACCATTGGAATTGGTATTTTTCAAGTCCATAACTAAAGTCTTAGCAATTTAGTATTTTGAATCATTATCTATTTCTTTCTACTTACTATTTTTTTCCTATATGTTGTACAATTTTAAATGATCTCAAAATTTTGAAGCATATAGCTAGCTCGCCTTGAAGAATGAATTCAAATGAACACCAATATGGACATTTTTTTTATACAAAAGTGACCTTGCCAAGTACAGTTGTCCATTTTTTTGCAAAAGCAAAAAAAAAAATTTTTTGTCACCTCAAATGCTAAAATATCTTGCAATCTACAAAGTGAAAATTTCTGAAGTTTTTTCCACATCTTTTCAAACAAGTGTACTACAAGATCCTATGGTTAGATGTGTCCAAAAATGATTTTTTTTCTAAAATTTGGTACTTGTACTAGAAATGACAGTTTTGAATTGTTTTTAATAAAAACATAGTCAAAAACCTTTAGGGTTGAATAATGTACAAACAATGGCATAGCATAGCAAAATTGTTAATTGAGTATTTCTTCTAACATACATTAATGGTTGCTATTTTCTCCCAGTGACAGGGCATGAAAAATTTGTTAATTGAGTACTCCCTCTCACATATATTGATAGTTATAGAGACAATGAATGGTCCACCAATTTTGGGGGAAATTTTAGTATAGACACTATAGACTACTTCATTCTGTAGGCCCTTCCTACACGTCACTATAGAAAAATCATTTGGGGACACAAAAGTAAAGCCAAAAAGAAGATCATCTTGAAATGGAGGGAACATTAACTAGTGTGCAATTTGTGCCATTGCTGCAATTAAAATGAAAGTAAAAGTAATTTCTAATTTTTTTATTTATAAATTTTTTGAAATCCAATATCTTTCATGTTGTAGGTCCAAATGCCATGAAACAAAACTCGTGCATCCATCTTTGCAGAGAGCTTTTCAATTGTACCAAGAACGTAATTGAAAGACGCATGATTCCGAAGATCTCACTGTAGCAAACAAACAAAACAAAACATAAATTTCCAATTGGAGTAGAAATTGCAATGAAATATATGCAATGAATTTTGTTTGAGACCACATTCAAATTAGTTACCAATATTGACATTATTAGAAGGAAACAATGCCTTCCATAACAACCTAAACTATGATTACATGTCCAAAATGACTTATCTACTGCTATTGTCTATGTTATTCGCATTGAATATGACATGTATATCATACAAGTTGCTTAATTGTCGTCAAGTTCACTAGAAAATTTAATTCATTTCATATATGAACAAATTTTCATCCATTTTACATTGCAAATGTAAATGTTGTGTTCATAACGTGACGTGCCAAAGACTATGTTGATCATTACTGGGTGAAGAAATGACTAAACCAAAGAACGACTACAAACTACTAAACAATAATCAATGACTATGGCACTTAGATTGTCACAATCCTATGTAAGTTGTTCTATGGCATAGGTGGGAATGAGCAGTACTTGTCTTACTAGAATTTGTGCATGGCGTCACGGTTGCTAATATGTGAGCCTAGGATCTTAAGTCCATGAGCCTAGGAGCCTAGGCTCCTATGTTATAGATACCTTCCATAATTATAGAATATTTATATCATGGGTGCCTATATTATAGGTGTCTATGTTGTAGGTACCTATATTATAAGCACCTTCCATGGTTATAGGATGTTTATAATTATAGATGCCTAATTATATCAAAAGAATCTATGTTATAAGTACCTTCCATGGTTACAAGATATTTATATTATAGGTGTCTATGTTATAGCTACCTATGTTTTAAGCACCTTCCATGGTTATAGAATATTTATGTTATAAGTATGTATGTTATAGACACCTTCAATAGTTGTAGAATACCTATTTACACCTAAGCTTAAGGCTCGTAGGCTTGCATACTAACGTTGTTGTCTAGGGTGCTAGCTATGAAATTAAGTCTCTTTGTCCAAAACTTCAATTTGTGTTTCAACCTTCTTAGTGTTTCTCATTATTGGTCTTAGCAATGGGGACAACATAAAATTTTAGTGCATGTCAATTGTACAAAAAAATCACAAATCATTCCAATTTGCACATGATCTCACTCAATAGCTTTTTGGTTGCATACTTATGACTAAATCATTTCTAGTTTCAAAAATGAATTAGTAATCAAATACTAGTTCAAATTCAATCAACAATAATTTAGTCATACATTAGCTATAAGCCCGCATGCTTTCTAAGATACATAACAACTAATCCACTATTGATGGCACTTAAGGATGGCTACAAAAATCCATCATGGCTATGATTCACCAATTGTGAACTTGAACCCTAAAACCCTAAAGCCATCACACTACTTTCTTGAGTATAATATACCTAGTTGTGTTATAGCCCTATAGTTTCTACGCTTTCTCATGTGTTTTGTGGTAGTCTTTGGGCTTTTATCCACTCAACCACTCCATCTTATGAGAGTTGCATTTGAATAGCAATGTAATAACCCTCACTTTATGCGAAGACGTAGCCACACCATAAGAAGCATGTATTCTTTTATCCAAAACAGACAATATCAAAGAAAACATCAAGATTTTAACCCCTAAAGTCCCAAGGCCATTTTTTTGTCAAAAAACACTCAAATTGCCATTTATAATGCATTCACCCAAGAAAGAAAAAAAAAACATTTAAAAAAAAATCTAATCGTAGGATCTTGGATTTTACTTGTCTGAGATCACGTGGGAAAAATTTCATCAAATTTGACTGTACGGGTTGGAAGATATTAGCATTCAAAATTGGCCAAAAAATTCTTTTTCAAGAACATCCTTAGATTGCCCGAAAAACAAGACTGTCCATAACTTTCTCATCCCTAGTCCAAATAGAATGATTCAAAGCTTTACATATAGACAAAGATATAATGTGTTAGCAAAAAAAATAAAAAATAAAATTTATGAGTTTTTGTGATTTTTGGGGGGTTGCCCGCCAACCTCCATTTTTATATAATAACTTTTGCTTCCGGGCACTAATTGAAATAAAAATTGTATTCCCAAGAAGCTTATGTGGTTTTCTAGCTTTATACAAAGTTTTAGTAAACTATGATGGATATTGAGATCGTATGAGCCTACCCGAAGTCACATTTTGGCCTGCATAGGGCCAATGGGACTTTAGGGGTTAAAGGAACGGATGGCATAAAAATAGATTTAGATTTTTGAAGACATTGTTGATAATGGTGGTAGATTACAACAAAAACAAGGTGATGCTATTATTGACATTGACATTTTATTTGACATGATTTAAAAACATATTTTATGTTCTTTGGATTGTTTGAAAAAACTTAGATTGCTTCGGCAGTAAACAAACCCATTTTAATCATGGATAAATCAATGAAAGTAATTGCGATTTAGGAATTAAATGCTTGCTTGAAGTGAAAAATGGGAAATGGCAACCACATTGTAGACTTAGCAAAAAAAGCAAAATGTGGCACATGACGTGGCATATGACGTGTCAATGGCATCCAACAAGGCTAACCTGGTATGCCATGTCAGTACATTAGGTCGTTGCTACAAATATTGAATGATGTTTTTGGAGAAGGCAACGTGGACGTTGAAACATTTTCTTTGACATTATTGGAGGGAACATTGTCTTCAACTTTATGCAAACATCACCATTTGATGCAAGTTGTCTGACATGCATTCCACTACATTGAATGGACGCTTAGACATTAACTAAACAATGCAAAACGTCTTTTCAAATATCCATTAGAATTCAATGTCATTATCGCCAATGTTTTTCACAACATCAACCCCTACCACACAATGTTTACATGTATGCCATAGACAACAACAATGAACAAAAACCTACGTATTCACAGTAAGTGCCTTTTTAATTCTAAACAGACATGGTTTTCTTTTGGATTTTCTATAAAACTTAGAGATGGTAGATAACGAAAGGTCCAAAGAAGGTAGAAAATACATTCTTGCCATGGAGAAATTTGATTAATTGTATTCAAACTAGTAATGAGAAAATTTTAGCATTACAAGATTTTTATGCCCTAAAAAAGGCCGTCAATTCCCTAACAACAAGAAAGCTAGCCCAAAAAAATAAAAATAAATTAAAATTATTTTTTTTTAAATTTAGCAAACTACAAAGCTTGGATGGCATAGGACAATTTTGACAAATATTTTTAAAAATAAAACCCAAATTACAGAATTTTGAAATCTGATGTGGCATTAGTACCACATCATATTGTGATGATTTATTTATTTATTTTTATTTTATTTCATTTTTTAATTATTGAATAATCAAACCAATACTACACTTATTCACTGTTTGGAGAACTTTTTCTTAATGGCCCTTTCAAGGCCTACAATTTTCAAATAGATTGTTGGAGATGAAATTTAGCTTGATACTCCAGTTGTTTTAGTTTATAGTTATTTGAATTTTTTTATTTGACTATATCTAAATGAGGTCTGAAATTCTATTTGTAACACAATCTGTGTGTTTACATATCCCATATGGTTTTGTCTTACCTCCTACCACCCCACTTGTATAAAGGGCTTGTCTTCTCATTTTTACATATTCACAATAAGTGGATTTTGGAAGCCATGTGACATATTTGTCAAATATAATGTACAGTATATTGTATATGACATTATGTTTGCATTAAACCTAAATTATATTGGATGTTTCAAGAGGTGTTCATGATGAAATGAGTATGTCTAAGTGAATGTCATAAAATGATTAGATGTCTAAGTTGATGTCTCAAAAATCTTCTCAAAATTTTTTTGAACATCTAAGCTGACATTTCAAAAAACATCTCTGTTTGAGTTGACATTTAAAGAATAGTATTTAATGAACCTTAATGCCTATGTAGGTGAACATTGATATGAGTAAGTGAATTATCCACAACTTACTACCTTTTCTGATGGCACATTGCGGTATGATTTAGATAGCTAATAGAACCTTCAGTTTCTGAGCATGACAAATTTTAGGCAATGGATGGAAATTCTACCACTGGATACAAGTGGTTGAAGAAAATGCATGGCCCACTAGAAGGGGTGAGTATTTTGCAACTTCTTTTATAACTATCTAGTTGCAAAAACATGTACAATTGGTACAATTTCAAAGGAGGGTTGCTATTATGTGAGCATAGGAATATGAGCCCATGAGCCTAGAATACTACACATCTATATTATAGGTGTATATACTATAGAAACTATCTATGATTATAGGGTATATATGTTACAAATATCCATATTATAGGTGTTTATGATATATACACTTTCTATAGTGTGTGGTATCTATATTATAGGTACATTTATTGTAGTTCAATGCTTACATACTAGCACCGTTGAATTACAAAGCCTTACAATAATTATAGACAAGTCAGTTATGATATTAGTTGTTTGAGCTAAGGGGATTCTTTATACATCTACAAATTTAGATGGAACTTCATTGATTGTGCTCATGTAGCATTTGATGTGGTGCTCCTTTCCACGCTATTATATACAATCAACATTTTGGTTTAATTTGCATTCCAACTTGAAAAAAATTTGTTGCCTGTTCAATTTCAATCATATGTAACATACAACAATTGCGCGACTATTGGTATGTGTGGATTTTACTACATAGCATTTTTATAGAGAAATCAATTTCTTATGTGCCAATCTTTGTTTGAACTACAACCAAGCTGCCCAAGCATTTATTGATTTCATTAGAAGTGCGGTGGTATTGTCTTCAATTATTCTTACATCAAGTGCTAGTTACTTTGAGTTGTTTATAGTTGTAAATAATGACTCCGTAATTGTGTCACAATTATTCAAGATTTGTTGCATCCTCTATGGCATTTTCAACTATGGCAATTGAAAAGTAGTCACACCAAAAAAAACCTACAATGTGTATTAAATTTTCTATGGGAAAGATGACATGGTAGTTGTATGGGATGTTGAAGAAATTTTTTTTTCATTTTTTTCATTTAAGAATTTAAGAAAAAAATTATCTCTAATTTTTTCTATAGTAAATTATGAGAAAACATTCCAATAGTCATTTTTTAGTTGTTTCTCTATGTCACAAGGGAAGCTCACATTTGTTTTTTAGTTGATCCTTACTAACAATTGAATTGCAATATACACTGATACTTCAACTTTCAACTGTAGTATTTGTTTTTTCAGTTGTGAATGGGTTGAATTCATTCCAAGGTCACTCTTCATAAATTGAACAATTAAAATGCAACTTTTGTGCAACAATAATAACTAGGTAACAACTACATACACCTTCAACAACAATTAGAAAACAACTAAAACAACTCAAAAGTAGGAATGACATTGTAATTGCAGTATTTTTGGAAACGTTTTCCACATGAATAAATATACAAGAAAGAGTTATAGTGACCATTGCACATGTTGGTTACATGTAGAGTTGGACACAATTTCACAAATGTCCACTTGGATTCCTAGCACATTGCAAACTGCACACACAAGGCAAAATTCCCTTCAAACATCTTTAATACCATCTATTATTTTTTGCCTTTCAATACATTCATAAATTACTAAGCAAAGTCCACCTGATCATTTAATGTTATAATTACTAGAACCAAGTAAATCGCAAGTTTTCAACAATACAAACAAAAAAATCCATTATAAGATTTTGAAACCTCCAAAAGACCATGAGTTTGTGGACCATGACAAACATAGGAAAAACACAAATTAGCAATCTAATGCAACCAGGAGACGGCCATGTTAGATAATAATTTTTAATTTTTAAAATATTTTTTAAAATAAATAAATAAGATTCTATTTTTTGAGTTTTAATCTTAATTTTAATTATTATATAATCTATCAATTTTGTAGTGGTTCCCAACGAAGAAAACAATTCCAAAATAGTCTTTTTAAGGCCTCAAATCTCCCCTAATGCTAAACAAGAATGGTGTCACGAAAGAAGAAGTAGAATACAAGTTAAAATAGTATAAGAAAACAAGTACTATCTTGTGATAACAAAAAGCAACAACAATTGTGGCAAGGATATCACATCATGCCACAAAGGAGAATATAAGCATATGTTAGGAAAACAAAAACAACAATGACAACAAGGGGCAAGAATCCAATGGATAACAAATAATCATTTTGTCCTTTACGACTACGTTTTCGAGAACAATTTGTCCACAATGACTATAATTCCCTAGATAAGCACTAGTTGCACATGTCTCCTACAACTCAGAATTTAGTCATAAATGTAATTGAAAAATTTCAGTTTCTTCTAGTGAATAGAATTTGTTCAATGAATTTTTCCTTTGCTGATTTTAGATAAAATTATTATTATTCATTTAAAAGTATCTTCATTTCAATATTCTAATAACTCTAATTTTGTGTATAATATTCATATCAAATAGAAGGATTATAAATAAATAAAAACTTAAAGGATGAGAAAATAGACAATATCTCTTGAACTCTAAGTAAAAAAACTAGAAAAATTCTAATATATAAAATGAGTCCTAATCATCTAAAAAACACTTTTTTGCATAGTGCAAAGCCTACCATTAGTCAAGTTTGTAGAAATGAATTATACTCTCAAATTTAAAAAGAATTAATTACAACAACCTATTGATAGATCATGGTCAATATTGTAACATAATATGAAGTCTACATTTAAGATGGAGTGTCCAATGTCTCTCAAATAACAAAATAAAGCATACTCTTTACCTACAACAATTTAAAAAACACATTGACAATAGACATATTACTTGTATTGAAGAAATTGTTTGTTGCACATCATACAAATCCTACCTTAAAAATTGTTGTTTCATATACATTAACTATTTGAAGAAATTAGCAGAAGTGTCTTAACTTGCTATTCACTATTAAAAAGATAGTTTGGGAGACCTAATATCAATATTACCTTTTTATGATGATTTTTATTGTATGATTTGCAAGCGTGTTATCAAATATATTCAATGCAATTCTTCTAACTCCATAGTACTAGTGTATTAGAAAATTTCCAAATACAATTTTAAATTGTCCACTCTTACTGACTAGCTTTGTCACTTGTTGTGCTTATATTCACAAAAGTTTCAATAGGAAAAATGGCTTGATAAAGGTCTTGAGGGAATAGTGACCCTAGGAAGATCAAAACGACCATCACATACTTTCAACTAACCTTAAGTGTTGATCCAACCACTAAGAGGTTGATAAATGTTGTAAGAAATACACTTCATTCAATTAATATTCATTTGAAGAAGCATCAAGAAAAATCATGCAAGTATATCAAGGGAAAGAAAAAAGATTGCTCTACATGAATTGATAATATACATATGTTTGAGGAGTTTCAATTATTTATTATAAGTTTTCAAAAATAAGTGATCTTACTATTTAGAAGTTGAGCTCTTAGGGGTTAACAATTAAAAAAACAAAAAATCCTTGAGATAGGTACTACCACTCACCAGTGAACAACAAAGTGAACAATAACGTAGGGAATCCAAATGTGATAAATGCCTGAAAGCGCCATTTGATGAGATGTTAACACTATTTACATCTTTCTAAATCAATATGTATCAATTCTTGAAGAAATGATCATAGAGCATCTACCAAAGAACTTTCACTCTTGTTACTTTTGCATACAATAGGGGTAGTCACACCTCCTCCGAAAATGAAATTTCTATGAAGAATGAGAAGTTATGGAGAAAAAAAAGGAGTCAATTGGGAGCCAAAAACCACGAAGAAGGTGTAATACCCCTCTTATTGGTAAGTAAAACGAGGATATAGAATTTGAATAAAAGATTTATGAGCCAAAGCTCTCCAAATGGATGCATAGAACACGTAGATTCTCTTAACACTAAATGAAGGCTCAGGCTCTCTGAAATGCATGATGAAGGTGAAAACAAAAATCAGCAAGCAAGGTGAAAGTGAGCTATGGAGGAGTGAAAAATTCTTTAGAGAAATCTTTTCCATGCCCATTCTTCACCTTCAGAGGAGAAGAATGGCCAATCTCAATCTTCAAAGAAGAGTGCCACGTTATCACTTTTTAAAGATTGAGAATGAAATGAAAAAGGTGTGCCTAACCCTAATATTCAAATGATGCATTCTTCGGTGCCAATTGAAATCTCCTATCACTTGCCAATGAGAAAATATAAACATTTCACCAACCTAATAATAAAAATGGTTCACATAATAGAAATGGTCCAAATAATACAAGTGGTCCACAGTAGAAAAAGTGGCGGGTTTGGGGTGTCCCTACCTTATTAGAATCCCATCCTTTTCTTGGAACCATCCCCTCTCTCTGACACCCTTGTTGACGAAGGCCTTGATTTTGGGGGAGCGCTTTCTGCAGGTGGTTGGAACTTTTTGAACGCATCCTTGGGTCTTGCACGCAATCGTGGAGGTCACGTCCGCACGGTGTCCTCGAGGAAAATTGCTGCCGCACCAGACGTGCGTGATGCAGCTTTGCGAATACTCCGCAATTGACCGACCGAAGCTCCGTCAAGACCTCTCAATTCGGAGCCTACAACTCTGAAGATTGCCAGGATTCTTTTAGTGAAACAACTAGGGTTTCAAAGTTTTTAGTCCTGTGGCCATACATTAGTCGATGTCTTCCTCAGTGGGCATCGGATGTACATGACCTTGTATGACTTCCCCGTCATGAGAAAATGTGATTTCGACCACTGGACAATTTGTCTCCGAAGGGATTCGAAGTGCGACAACGCTAGGGTTTGAGCTTTGAAGCGCTTGCGATACTATCAAGAGACATGCCTTCACCATTTAGCTTGCGTGCAGGGCAAGTGCATTGCATGTGACCACGGGATTTACAGATCGAAGACGCTGAAGTGATTACTGTGAGGGCAGTTAGAGAACGTGCTCTATGAGCTACTCGCGAGGCTCAAGAGTCAAAACGTCAAAACCTAACTTGAAGGACAAACAGATGCAGCAGACTCTTTCAAATCATTGGTACATAACGCAGTGTTTTCTGCAACTCAGCCAGACGTACGCTGTGGCAACACTCATGTACCGTTGAAAAGATAAGATCTCACTGGGACGCCGGGTACACCAATGTTCGGACGCCATGTTCGAACAAATATCAAATTATCAAAATCCAGTGTTACGATCATGGTAAGGGTTACTTCGTGAATTCAGAATGTCCATGAGTATGATTGTGCCGCTCGGCATTACTGGATTTCCCGGATCGTTGATCATGCAAGTATAACTGCTTATCCTTTGGTCTCATTGAAGATCTGCGGACAGATCATCCACCACCTACAAAGCGTGAAGCGGAGGAAAATCGATTTGCAGCGCTTAGGGTAGAGTACTGAGTTCTCTCTTGGGAAGGACCGGAGTAAAAGGAAGGCGTGCTCTGATTCCGGAAACAGACCTCGTCGAGCAGGGTCTTCTGACCATTGAAGAGAAATGCAGTTCCAAGTGGGGAGACCACATCATATAATTCCACGGAGAAGCAGTAAGTGACTAACTATAGGCAGTAGATATGGTGAACAAGGAAATCAGGGGCAATATGGAGCCCTGCTCGTTACAGACTTGGGCCACTCACCTCTCCGACAAATTCGAAACCTCACACCACGAGAAGTTGCATGAGAAAGTGCCTCGACAGCTCAAAACAGAATTTGGGTACTTCACAACAAACATTTCGTATACCAGTAAGTATAATTCTTTGTAATTCCATCAAATAGCAAACATGCATTCGAAAATCACTATACACCTTTATTCAGAGAAAGTCTCCAACAAATGCTCATCATTAATAGATAAAAAGAGAAAAGATATCGACAAAGAAGCTTGCACACCGCAGGCAAAATGTGAGATGACACACATCCGCCTTCAGGGTCTAACATACAAGAGAGGCTGCAAACTTCCAAAAAGTTTTCATCTCAGGATCGGCTCACATCTGTATCAGCTATCTCAAAATGTGTAATCTCGTCTGCTCTGCTTTCCTAGCCTCAGACCTGTCATGGTCCACTCGCAACTGCCTAGCGGAGGCAACACATGAAATCTCCTGTAACAGCTCATTGAATGCCTCTGGTTACTTGAACGAAACCACTAACACTAGGCGAGCTCGTTCTGAGAGCACAATGGCAGGCAAAGCGGCAACCGTCCTGTCTCTAAACGAAAGGGTCGACTAGTGCTTAGCCGGCCGCTCCTCTTTCTCGCCTGTTTCCTCCCTAAGTCTTTTTCGGTTATCCTTTAACCCCACTGGCTCCTTAATGGGGTTCTCGTCGTCTTCCTCATCCTCAAAGTCCTCGTCTTCCTCCTCATCGTCATCGCCGGGTTCAAAATCACTAGCTCCTTCATCCTCCTCAGGCTGGCCGATCGGTTGCACAAGGTACTTCGTTCCATATTCTTCTTCTTCCTCGTCATCCTTCACACGCAGTCGCAAACACAATCAGAAAACCAGTTAAGACACCAAAATCCATGTTATCCCCAGCGCAATATCCACAGATATCGTGGCTTGACAATCAGAAGATCTACAAGACATTCACATTCAACTTCTGCACCACTCCAAAGCTATTGGAAGAATAGAACGCCCCCCAAAAGCTACACAGAGGGACACAGATATTAACATCCACAGATGCTATTAGAACAATCCATAGGTTCAACTGTACCGTCGACCAAAAGGGTATTGTTATGCTCTAAAAAGTCCGTTCCCTCTTCGAAGCGGGACAACTAGCGCCAAGAGACGAGTTTTCCGCGACTCAAGAGCTCCAGCGAAATGCTATACGAGACGCTAGAAAGTGCATGGGTGAAAATGCGTACCTCCTCTTCAACTTCCTCTTCGCCCTCATCGTTGTCCACGGCGTCTTCCTCGACCTCGTCATCCTCTTCGTCCTCCCCTAACTCTCCGTTTTCGTCCTCCTCATCCTCCTCGTTTTCTTGAACATCGAGCTCGCCCTCAGTGCTCACGTGTGCGCCACTAGCGGGCTCTGCAAAAGTCCACCACAAGATTCAGCAAACTCAGACACATTAAAGCCGTGAAAACACGGCTTGAAATAACAGTTAGTAACCTAGGGTTAAGCGGTTTCTTCACCAACAGGTAGACCAAAATAAAAAACGAAGAACAGGGACTCCGTAAGTCAAACACATAATCATGGTCCTATCAAGAGGATACATGGCTACTTTCGTCCCGGATTATGAACAGAGAAAAAAAAAAGGAAAAATTTCAACCAGTACCCTCGTCATCTTCCTCTTCTTCCTCATCGACGACTGCATCCTCATCGTCTTCGTCCCCAACCTCTTCTTCCTCGCTCTCCTCCTCGATATCTTGCACCTCTACATTGTCATCCTCCTCGTCTTCCACCTCCTCCTCGTCGCTGCCGTGCTCGTTATTCACATGCCCTTGCACGACCCCGCGGCCCGAAGCCGCCACGACCTCTTCTTGGTAACTCCCGCCCTCGTCCTCCTCTTCGTCTTCCAACTCCTCATTGTCCTCGCCCTCGTCGTCGCGCTCCTCGTCCTCCTCGCCGTCGTCCTCCTCCTCCTCGTGGACGGCCACGCTTTTCGAGTCACCCTCCACGCCCTCTTCCTCGTCGCCGTCGCCGTCGACGCCATCGCCATTGAGGTCGTCAACGTCCTCTTCCTCCTCCGACTCCTCCTCCTCCTCGTCGGACTCGGGCCGCTCATTCCCGGTCACGTCCGTCTTGTCCAGAAAACGTAACGACTTCATCATACCAAACACCTTCGCCCTGTAGTCCGCGCCGCGCGTGACGGGGCACTCATACAAGTCCAGCGCCTCGAGCTTCAACTGCGCCAACGGCTTCAGGTCCTCCACGGCCTGAATTTTATTGTTGGACAAGTCCAACTCGCGCAGCGACTTGAGCCCCGCGTACACCAAGTGCTCCAAGCCCGCGGCGATGCGATTGTCGCTCAAGATCAAGCGCTCCAAGTGCGGCAGCGATGGGAAATCCGCGAGCGACGCCAGGCCGACGTTGGCGATGGACAGACGCTTGAGCTGCGCGAACGGGGCGAACACTTTGGACTTGGGCAGCTTGCCCTGCGCGCACTTGACGAGCCCGTCGAGCGTGAGCGCCTCCACGTCGCCAACAGCTTCTCCGGCGCGGGCTTGCTCCACCGCTCTGTCCCACGCGCCCTCCTCCATCCCCCGACAAACGCAACGCCGTCAGGCTGCTGCAAATCGCGGAGTTTGCCACTCACAGCCCTCCCGGCGACATGCCATCCAGCGTCGTCAAGCCCTCGCGCTCCATCGCCAGCACCCAACCCGCCCCTCCCGCCTCCCTCCGCCCGACGCTGCCCTTCGAGAGGCGACAGCTCCGAGACCCGAACACAACCGGACCGGACCCTGAGATGCCCGCCCGGTCCAACTTGTTAACGACGGGTCTCGCGTAACGGATACACTCGTATGCGCCAATCGGACACGTGGTTAGCGCGAGGTTAACGTTTTACCTCGATAATATCACACCCTCTATCTCACCCAAAAATGTGATATAAACGGGTATGATATATTGGATAATGTGAGTTTCATAGGATTATAATATGTGCTACAGAATATGTGGTTTCATTCCTTTCCTTTCTGATTTTCATTACCATAACCGGTGTTCAAGGGAGGTCAAAAAATAAATTCTGAGAGTGGATGGTGCAATTTTAGGAACGTTATTTTTTCAAGGAATAATATTTATAGGAAAGAAAACCAATCTTTTGATTTCTTAGGCATATGCAAAAATCACATTTGCAAACTTTAATCAATTATTCGACAAGGAATGTTGGACCTAACCACAAGGTATGGTACTAGAGATTATCTAAACTTGTCCAGCCTCATGAATTGAATGGATCTATTTATTCAAATCTTAAAAACTAGGGCTTTGCATTGCTATACACAATTGTGGATGATTGAGAAACTTCAAGGTAATATTTTTCCTATTTTAGAATTCAAATAACTATGACATGATGGTGGTGAAAAACAAGAGATGAGGTGAACCGCACAAGAGTCCAATAAATTTAATTGCATTAATTCTTGAGGACAAATGGACTTCTACAACTTTTCTATGCACAACTTATATGTAAAAGTTCTTTAATCATATTAGAGCAAGCATTAAAAATCTTCAAAGAATGTGAAACTACAAAATATGTAATTAGAGAGGGCGAAATGTAAAATTCAAGTTTCTTGAGTTTTAAATGAGATTCATTTTGCAATTCGTTATCAATGGAGCCAAACTAATTTGGTAGCACTTTGGCCTATAATTAGACCATGCAAGTTCTTTTGTTGCTACTAAAGTAGTTCTAATGGTTGCTTTTGAAGACAACATTATCTACTAAAAAATTATATATCTTTTGAATTAAAAAATTGTGAGGGTGTTAAAAAATTGAAATAAATTCAAATCTTGCAATTTTGTTTACATGTCAAATCTGAATTTGAAGTCATAAAAAATTAACCTCTAAAGGACCTGCCTGCTAAATTTGACAACTTAATAATTTTGGATAGATATGTGTAATTGGAGATTTCTATGATCTGGATCCAAACTTTAATAGAAGGTATGGACAAGGAATATCTTTCATGTGCACTAAAATTGAAGACATTTGAAAATATGAGTCAAAAGTTATGGCCTAATATGTTATTTTTTTTGTGAATGGGTAGTTTGGGCAGATTAAATAAAATCATTTTTTTATAAACAAAAATTTGAAATTGATTTTCTAAATTTATATATATGTGTAAAGGTTTGAATCATTCCATTTTGATCAATGAGATGAAAATTATGAGGAGTTTTAGTTTGTGAGCAATTCTCCATTCCAAAATAAACTTTGGAGTCCTTTATTTTATTCAATATTTAATATTTTTGAAAAAAATAAAACTTTAGGATGTAGATTGTTAATTGCAACACTGTAACCATTGGAATTGACATTTTTCAATTCCATAATTAAATTTTCAATAGTTTAATATTTTGAATCATTCTTTACCTCTTTCTACTTATATTATTTTCCCTATACGTTGTACAATTCTAAATGATCTTAAATTTTTCAAGCATGTAGCCATCTTATGAATGCAAAGAAGCATCACCATTTTGGACATTTTTTCATACAAGTGTGAGCTTGTGAAGTGCAATTGTCTGTTTTTTTGCAAGGCCAAAAAAAGGATTTTTGTAAATTCAAAAGCTCATATCTTGCAATTCACAAGGGAATTATTTCTGAAATTTTTTCCACATGTTTTCAAGTTACTATACTACAAGATCCTATGGTTGCATGTGCCCAAAAATGTTATTTTTTTCAAAATTTGGTACTTGTACTAGAAATGGCAGTTTTGGAGCGGTTTTGGTGAAAACGTAGTCATAAATGTTTAGGGTTTATAAAGGACATAACATGCACAACTATAATTGATATATTGCTGTTCAAAATCTACTCAAATTTTTTTATATGAATTTCCAATGTGATTTCTTCCCCAAGATCTAGTGTATTTGACACCCATCTCAAAAGCCTCTAATACTAAAAATCAAGATTTGCTATGGACACCCTTGAACACAAGCTTCAATTGAAACATCATAAAAAAAAATTTCAAAATTGGATATTTGGTATTTAAAATAGACTTTAACCCTAGTAAACCATTTATCCCCTTAAAGAACAACATGGATTTGGGATAAGTTCCTACAAGCCAATGATGCTAGTTTGTAAGCAAGCACAAAGATGTGAGCATGTGAGCTTTGAACGTATTTGTAGGTGTTTATTATATATGTACCTATAACATAGGTACATTATTTATAAACCCTTTGAAGGTGTTTATAGTACATTTACCCTATAATATAAACACCATTTGAAGGTGTTTATAAATATTTGTATCTATAACATAGGTACATTGTAATATAGAAAGAATTTCTAATATAGGTATCTATAATATAGACACCTATATCTATAGAAGATACTATAATATAGACTTGTAGGCTTATGGACTCATAGATTTTATTTTCACATGCTAGCACTTCCCCTAGCTATGAACTCATTTTTTGGTAAAACTTTTTGAAACTTTCTCATGAGATAAAAAAAACTCTTTAGCTTTTGGAAAATGTAATTTTTATTTCAATTAGTACATAGAATATATAACCTTTGTTATTTCAATTGGGAGCAACATAGGTTATACAACAAAATTGAAGTTAAGCCCCGAACTAAACTCATTACCCAAGAAAAAGAAATCCACCAAAACTTGAAATGAAAATTTTAAAAATTTATCTCTTATAGATTGTATTTGTCCGCCTAGAAAGCTTTTATTTATTCCATTTGGATTTGTCATGTGAAAATTATGGAGCATCTTCCTTTGGGGCAATCAAAGCATCCTTTTGAAAAAATAATTTACGAAATTTGTTTTTGAGCTCAATTTTCACATTTTTTTAAAACAAAAAGTTTTGCAAGGTTAGCTTTGATTGTTAGGACAATCTTACCATTGAGATTAGTGTGTTTTAATTCCATCTTAGAGCTATTAATGATTTAGTTTTTTCCTCTATCATGTATCTTTTTCTATTTAACAATATTTTAAAGAATAAAAATCACATGAGTTTTTTAATTTTTATTTCTTTCTATATTTTCAACTCAATTCCTCATGCTAAATTTTTTTAAATTCACAATCTATAGAGCAAATTAATTTTTAAATTAAGGAGATTCAAAGTCTCATAAACTAGTTTGAAATATTGCCTTAAAAAAAAGATTTCTTCATTGTGACGCATTTATTTTGCAATCAATGTGGTCAAACTACTTGAAACTCTTACCAAGTTTTTTATACTAGTCTATTGTAAGATCCTATGGCTAGATATACAAAAAATATCATTAAATTATATTTTTTTGCACTAAAAATGGCAATTTTGAGCATTTTTGACCAGAAATAGGCCTTGATTCTTCAGAGGAAAAAATTTGAGCATTTCTATAACTTTTGCTTCTAATGTTGAAATTTAGTAAAACTTGTTGGAAAATCTACATTCTCTCTTCTGGTTTGCATAATTAAATATTCAGATCAATCCAAAATATATTGATTTTTTGCAAGCCATTTGAAGTTAACAGGTTCAGTTTGACTTCATCAAACTGCATTTTGATGGCTGCAATTGTGCGGGCTTGTGTTCCTTCATCCAATACTTATGTTCAATCAAATTTGTTGGACCATCTTTCCCTTGAAAGCTAGTTATTGTAGTAAAATTTTCATGTCAATCCAAAATTGATTTGAATGTTTGGGAGCAATTCAAAATTCAAAGTTTGGACATTTTTGGATTATTTTGAAGATTGGTGTCTTGTTTCTTCTTCATGAAATATCTGTTTTGAAAAGATTGCGCATACTAGTCTAATTTGTGTTGTTACAATTTCATATCAATCCAAAAAAATTTGAGTGATTGAGAAGCATTTTAGTAGAAGGAGGTTTAATCTTGGATGTGCTTTTTGCAACTTTTTTTGCTATTTTTAGACATTTCAAAGCCATTTTACAAACAAAATGAATAAATTGAAATGATATTTTCTTCTATTGATGCATTTGTATGCTAATTTTGAAGAACGTTGTAGTTTATTTATTTTTATTTTAGTACATTCAAAAATTGAATTTCAACTCCAAATGTGTCACTAGGAAAATTTCAGCATCTTTTTCCAACACTAAAACATAATAATCTTGCAATCTATGTGGCCAAATGGCTCTAAATTTGGTTCATGTCATCTACAACATGTATACTACAAGACTATATAGTTGAGATTTCTATACTTTTGTGATGGGCAGACCTATAACACTTCAAATGCAATGATGTTTTTAAACCCCGAAAAGCCATGGCATTTAGGGATTAACTCCTAAAAATTGAAGGAGAGACTCCTTTCCAAATCACCTCTAAAATAGAGTTATTCGTAAAGTAAACCCGAGTTTAGAGGTAAAACTGGGGTTTGAACCCCTGCTTTATGTAAAAAAGCAGGTGAAAAAGTAAAAAGCTCGCGCAATCAACACTTGCAAAACAAAACTTGGGACCAAACTTTCTTTCGCATCGAAATGGTGCCTAAAAAAGTTTGGAGATCAGTTTAGCTGTCACAGAAATTGTACATTGACAATTTGTGAGAATGGAGGGTGGATAGGTTGTTTTTATAATGAAATCCACTGTTCTTTACGAACTCTCAAAGGATATGGGTTTATTTTAAGATTGAGCTCCTCCAAGCTCTTACAAGTTACTTACAAATCCAACCATTTACATATCCCATATGGGTTGCTTTACCTCCTTTCACCAATTTGTATAAGAGCTTGTTTAAAACTGGGTATCAAACTAAGGATGACTTTACAAATAACTCTAATAGCATTCCAAATGTCAGCAAAAATATGTTTTTTAGAGGGATTTTTTCAATGATTAGAAAAATTACTAATTTAATACTATCAAGTTATTAATTTTTCTAATTTTTAAAGAATTAGACCATACAAATTTTGAAGTATTTTGAAATTGAATTATAACTTTTGAAAAGACAATATTATTTTTTTTCAAGCAAAATGACTCTTGGGGGGCATTGCAAAAAACACTTCTTGTTTTTATCTCAAAAAGTCCTATTTCAATGAGTATTATGACTTTTGGAATATAATTTTTAAAAATAAAATAAAACATGGATAATTTGTAAAGCATTAAGAATAGTATATTTGTCAAAATTTAGACCTAGAAAAATTTATCTCTAAAAGTTATGCACAAAAAAAGAGCAATGGAAAATACCAAGAAAATGAATATTTTGATGTTTGTTTTTTAGAAGATAGTTTAAAAGATTCAAAATAATAAAACTCAAAATTGGCCATTTTTTTCTCAACCATTTGCATCTTTAGGAGAATTTTTTTGTAATCTTGGCACTTGCATAAAGGTATGGCACTTTGTGCACATGTAGAAGGTAAATACTTTATTGTTTTTTGAAAATCTCTTTGTGGACTTGCATAACTTTAGTGGAAGTCTTCCTATCCCAATTTTAATTTTCAATTTTGCATTTTTGGATAAAAAATAGTACTAAAGTCCTCCCAAATTTCAAAAATAGACATCCAATTGGAAACTGATTAAAAACAATAAATTAATTTTAAATACTTGGAAAAATGTATTCAATGTCTAAAACTACTACATGTTAAATTTCATATAAAACTAATTTTATATAAAACTAACATACAACGCAAAAGTTATAAGCAAAAAAACACTCGGCCAAGGCTAACATGGGAACAAAAAAAAGGACAAATGTTTCTTGCAATCACCCTTGGGGGACACATCTCAAATTTTAACAATCAAAGGTCTCTTTTTTTGGGCCAAATTCAATAATGAAAAGTTAAAATATACATGCCAAATTTCACAAGTGCTTGAGTAATGGTAGATTATATATGAAAATACTTATAATCAATAGAAGTATACTACAAAAACAAGAATTCCACTTGACCAAGCTACATCAACTATTTGCTCCAACGAACTAGCTTTTACAAGTCTATTTGCTATACCCGTGGAATATTTGGGGAGGAGAGGTTGACCTTTCATTGACTAGGTCTCTTTTCTAAGACAATCTACAGTAAACATTCTTTGAAGTGGTTGAATTTTGAGAAATCGCTTGAAAGAAGATTTCATATCCAAATCAAGAGTTTTTCTTGGCTATGGAAAGGCAAACAAACATATTATATGAGGAGGATATGAAATTCCAAAAAAAAAGATTTAAAAAATATCCGATAAAACCCTAAAGTTGGGCAATGGCTCTAAAAATTGTTAATTAGGCTTTTAAAGATTAGAAGGTATTGAACTAAAAAAGAAAATACTAGAAATAGTACTTTGGTAAGATTTCATATAAATCTATAGTTTAATTGACAACAAAATATTGTGGTGCCTTTGGCATTTAGGAATTAAGGATCAAAGGTTCACAGATAGAGATTCTTCTTAGCAATTTTGATCAAAAGCGATACAAATTTTTGTGGAAAGAATGCTTGGTGATATATATATATATATATATATTAGTAGATGAAACTAATAAATTTCTATAAGTTCTGAAGACTTTTATACTCTTTTGGAGATGAATGAACACAATTTAAGATGAATAATTTATTTTTCATCGACATTAGTCTATAGATATAAACAACTTTATCCCTCTAAAAGATCGCTTTCTGCATTATCCAAAATAAATGAAAAAAATTGGTTCTAAATCCATTAAATAAAATAAAATTGTAGAATCCTCTAGGCAAGTACATTATTAGAATTAGGTATACAGCAAGAAATGCATTGGCAATTCTTACACTCTAGCATTCTCAAGCTCAATTAGATCAATAGAGTTTTTACCACTAAAGGACCAAATTCATTGTAAAATGGTCAAACATCATATTTAAATTAAATTTTAAATTTTAAATTATACTCAAATATTAATCTTATATTTTTGATATGTGATATTATAGATTGTCTATCATTATCATTGTAACAAAATTCAATTTGTTTTGTGAAAAGTAGTAATTTTTATCAATTTTATAGCAAAAAGTGAAAACAAATTAGAAAATACACCAAAAAGAGTTACAAGTAGCAATGGAGATTGGTGTGAAGATGTATCAATTAATTCTTTTACATTTTACATCCAAAACACCCTTGTCAATGTATATATATATATAATAAAAAATTTAAAAAATTTAAAGTAATTTAAAAATTTGTCCCAAATAAAAATTAAAGTGAGAAAATATAAATTTTTATTTTTAATTTGAAAAACATTGATTAAGAAAATACAAATGAAATAGACATAATATTATATCATTTGAATTCTAAGAGCTTGCAATTGCAATAATTTTTTTAATTTTGGGTTTTTTCAAATTTAAATGGAGGAAAAAAAGAATACTAAATTCTCATGCACAAAATAAAAAACCTAACTGAATAAAAAAAACGACAAGGAAAATTCATAATCCACCATGCCTTTAAAAACCTTTGTAAGACGCAATGATCATGAAAATAAGAACAGTGTGACCATAACCATAGGCTTTGTCATGTGATTTTGGAGGCACAACTTCATAACTTGACTTTGTGCTCAAGTCACTTCAAAGCGGCAAAATTTGCTTAAAGGCAACTTTCTCCTTGGTTGCCTCATTTTTCAACCATCCATTTACATTTCTCTTGGCCTCCTTCTTCCCTTGAGCCTCACCATTCCAATCCTAAATCCTTTGCAGCCACCTTGAGCACATTGTAATTAGCACTTGCATTTTTGGTAATTTGGTTGACCCCTTGTTGAATGATTTCTTTGAATAAATGTATAAATGTTTCTTGTTAATGGAATTTGTTGATAAAAATATATATTTGTTCTTATTGCTATTTAATTGAGTTCTTCATTTTATACAGTTGCTTATATTTGTTGTGTGAGGTATTCAATTTGTTTTGTGTTTTGTATGTGTTTCAAACTTTCAATGCAAAATATTGCCACATTTGGCAAAAAATATGAAAAGTGCATAGAGGACATCTTCGGATGTTTGGTAGAACATCCATTGAGGTTTAATGTGTAATTAATGTTATGTAGCTTTGTATTAATATAAATATAAATTATAAAATAAAACAAAAAAATGTCGAATAGTAAAAATGAAAAACGTTAAATTTTCAAATGGACCTTTTAGCACTTACAAGAGTGAATAAAAATATATATACTTGTACAAAAATTTGTTTCATGTTAGCACATACCAAAATCCATCAATGGATTTTATCATAATTTAATACATCCACATTAAAAGAATCTAAAATCACTACAAAACAATATAGAAATCTTACATTTTTTGTAGTGATTTTAGATTCTATTGCATTCATGAAATTTGTTTTATAAGATCTTGGATTGAAACTTTTTTGTAGATATGTGATAGTGATAGTGTAAAACTATGTAGATATCCAACAGATGGGTAGATATGGAATCATTTTGGTACATGTGGCATGTAGCCATTGGCCAAAAATCATTTTCAATTCCCTACATTGAAACACCCAATCTCCAAATTTACTTCCATCCTCCTCAATTCCTTTCTTTGTGCAACAAACCCTAAATTACATTAAAAAATCCAATTTCACAAAAATAAAAGAAACAACAATCTAAAGAAAGACTACAATTTACTCTTCATAACGCTGCAATCACTGTCTTGCACACCCTACCACACCACTTCAATCAAAGCACAATAAACAAAGAATTGGATCAACAAGAGCGACAACAACACACACATTCATGAATCCAAGGCAACAACAATCTATAGCAGCCCCAATTGGTTGCTCAAGGGGAAATTCTCTTGTGAAGCTATTGGCAAAAATATGTATTAAATCTTGCTATATGGCATTGCATGATTTCATTGATTTAAATGAATTGAAGGAGAAGACTATTTATTGATGTAAGAGGATATCGGTGCAACATTGCTGACCATGAGAAGAGTAATTACTGGCATTCAAGAATTTTGTTGTTGCTAATTGTCTGCAAGGAATTGTAAGCTTGATTTATGTCTAATTAGGATTTGAGTGGATCACAATTGAATTTATAATTTTGTTGTTCATTGTTTCAAAGTGGGTAGATGCCCTACATATATTCTACTTGTCATTGAGCAAGATAATTTATCTATCCAAACATTCAATCAAACTTTCTATATTAATAACAAAGAAAAACACAATTAATAACCCAAATGTACACCACAATGAATTTCTAAATTTGGAATGGCATTCAACACTTAGGAATTCTAGCAAAAAAAAGAAAGAGCAAGGATTATAAAAGCGTAGCATATACTAATAGAGAAAAAAGATGCTTGAAGAGATCTGAGTAGTTCAAGTCATGTTAAGGAGAGAACTGGAAGACATCTGAACCTAAAGACATACCTAAGACATTGTGGTGTGGGTGGCCAACAACTCCAACAATAGTTTTAAAAAAAATTCACATTGCATGGCAAGAGAGGTTGGTCTTGCTTATTTTTTATCTCATTGCACGGCTCTTGATTTTAGATTGGGAGGGAGGGGATTTGGGCAGGGCTACTTGCTATTTTTGAGGATAAAGTTATTAGCTGGAGTTATGACATTTGTTCCCAATTGAAGAACAATAAAAACAATCTAAAGCATTGTCTTGTACTAGAATGCAATCTAAAATTACTACAAAACAATCTAAGAACTTGGCTTGTAACTAGGGAATCATCTGAAATTGTTTGAAAAGTATTTAGGTTTTTGAAAGAACAAGATATAGAAAATAATATAGAACATTATTTGTCATTGCAAAGAAATTCAAAAACATTTCAAAGCAATGTAAGATTTAGGCAAAAACTATTGGTAAAAAATAATCCAAAATTATTGCAAAAGTATTGAAGATTCTTATAGCATATTAGAGAAAAGTATTGAACAATAAGAAATAGTAACTACACAAAATAGTGAAATTAGGTTGCCCCACACTAATTTCTTGACATTTGACACTATATAAATATGTTCAATTATTGCAAAAGAACGCACTGCTACTTTTGAATTAGATTTTCTTGTAATTGGGACTCATAACCCTCCATGTGTACAAATAGAAATATTTTTAGAAGTATATGTTGACTTTGATGACTTCTAAAGTAACTTTTTGATGAAAGGCAATCTAATTGTTAAGGCAATCTAATTTCACTATTTTGCATAGTTAACATTGTTTTGGTAGCAAATTAATTACAAATAATTGTAGAGAACATAGGATTTTAGGAGACTAGAATTTTAAAAACAAATTAGAACTACATTTTTTTATAGCAAAACAATTGAAAGACTTTTGGTAGAATAAAGTAGGATATGAAAAACATTGTAGAACATTGTTTGTAACTACAAAACAACTCAATAGGGTTGCAAAACATTCTAACTTTGATAGAAAAACAATTGAGAATAGTTTTGAAAAATGTCAATAAAAGCAAAATTATTCAACATTGTAACATAATGATTGAAATCATTCTGAAACAATGTGCAATTTATATCCAAATGGAACATAGTCCGGAAGAACATTTGAATTCAAATCAATAGGTAATCATTAGAAAGTTGTGTTAAATTTTGATATTATATTATGCAATTAATAAAACTAAACTATGTTAATATTGCAAGACAATTTGATTTCATTGCAAAGAAGTGTGGAACTAGTTGTTTGACATGAAATTGAATACCTTACACAACAAGTACAAGTAATTTTATAAAATCAAAAACTGACAAAAGAACTAACTAGCAACAAGAAAAAATATTTCTTCTTTTCCAACAAATTCCACTACAAAAAGCACTTATATATGTATTCAAAGGAATTATTCAACAATAAGTCAACCAAAACTTTGGAAATGCAAGTGCTACAATATGCTCTTGTGAGTAATCCACATATATAAAGAAGGAAGGAGGTCAATTTGATTACAAAATGATTTAGAATTGGAATGATGAGGTTCAAGGGAGGAAGAAGGAGACCAAGAGAAATGTCTATGGAAAGATGAGAAATGAAGTAACAAGGATAAAAAGTGCCTGATGCAAACTTTGCCCCTTGAAGCAACTTGAAGTGACTTGTTAGGAAGTTGCCTTCCTAGTCTTTCATTGTCCTTTTTTAACACTTGGCCAAAATTAATATTAAATGGAGGGGGCCCAATGGTCTCCATCCTTAGACATGAACAAAACAAAAGAATTGGTAGGTAGAGGACCTATTGGGTCAATTTAGGTTGTATAGTTCCCTATACAACCATATCACACCATTATCTAAATCAAACCGAATATGGTTGAATGAAGATCCCCTGAATCCAATACTTACTAGGATATTTCAAGGATACACTTGAGTCTAGCTCTCATTCTTTGAAGCCTACAAGTAAGATACTAAGGGTGGGCCAGTCTATGATTTCCATAGTTGGATGGACAACATGACTTTCACTAGGGTGTACCAATGCGCATGAGTGCCAATGCTCTTACACAAGCAACATGTCAAGTGACTATTCTTTTGAATATATATATACTAAATGATATTGTTGTGAATAGTATAGCTTATTGCTAAAGTGTCAAGAGGGCAAATAATATTGTTATGTGATTTACACCTAACATCACTATTAGTACACATAAAAAACTATGACTGATATTATAAAAGTCCAATCCAAAGTTTTTTAATTTAATTCTTTGAAATTATAAAAATATTAGTTATTAATTATCAAATGTTTTTGGTATGAAAGATAATGGAATTATAGAGGAACACAAAACATCAATATGAAGTACAAAATATAAAGTAATAAACTCATTAATTCGAAATTGACATTTAAAAACTCAACCAAGTCCTGAAAGTGGAAAAATCATTAAAAATGAAATTGGTGGAAAATAGTATACCACATTGCATGGTTTTATATTTGACAAATACAGCCGTTTTCAAAATACACAGAGAAATGAAATTAGTAGAAAATTATATTGTATAAATATAGAATTATATTTCACAAATTATAAAAGATTGTGTTTTATAAGCTTCTTGAAAGTGGAATGGAAAAGTTGGATTCAAAGGGGGGAATTGCAATGAGTTGACTTCTATTGTGCAACAATTTATCCAAAAAAATTAGCAATTTAACCACAAATTTTTTGTAGTCCATTACTCACAAAACCAAGCGAACGATGGAGGAAACATAGGATAAGACACTAAAACTATATAAATATAAGAAGCTTTCATAAAAGTCTTAAAAACCATGCATATAAAACTTGCAATCAACCATGTACACTTATAGACACTGAATTTAGTAAAACTATTGCTTAAATGCAATATAGTCTTTTGTCCTAGATAAACAACAATATAATTTATTGATGAGTCGGACTTTACATCCCAACTTCAACTAAACCCTAACTAAGTTTTGCAGTGAGAATGTTGTTGTAGATAGGATTTAGAAACCAAGAATCTATGCCATTGTCTTTGTCCAAAGGAACAAACCGACCAAACCAAACCAACAAAATCCTGAGCATATATAGGAGGAATTAGAAAGCAACTAAGGTAGACAAGCCTATTACTACCCTGATTTGCAATTTGAATATTTTGGGGCCAACTCCAAAAGGGGTATATATTTTTTCAAAGGTGTGTGCTTGTTTCATGGATCAAATCCAAGTGGAATTATAATTTTTCAATTATAATTGTGATATCTGTGAATTTTTGAAGTGGTCTGCCCTGAAATTACAAAAATCCCATAGAATGGAGACATAAATGTTCCATAAACAACCCATAACTGCTTTCCATGAATTCATTGACACTTAATTCCTAAAGTCCAAAAGTCCCTACAAGGGACTTGTGGCATTTTGGGTAGATTTGTGTGATTTCAATTTTTGACATGATTTTTTGAATTTTTTTTAAAGATAGAAAAGCATATTAGCTTCTCAAAGAAATAGTTAGTTTTTTTTTCCATTGGTGCCTGGGAGAAAATGTTATGCCACCCTAAGTCCAAAAAGCAGCTTGAGGAGTTGAGGGGCAGTCCAAAAAAAATCACAAAGAAATTAATTAAAATATTTTTTTTCTTTCTCAAAGGTTATATTTTTGTCTACATTTGAAGCTTTGATTCATTCTATTTGGACTAATGATGATAAAGTTATAGACAATCTTGTTTTTGGACAATCTAAGCATCTTCTTGAGAAAATAACTAATTGGATTCATTTTTGAATTCAATTTTTACAATTTTTTAAGAAAAATTGTTAGATTTGGTTAAATTTGCTTGTTAAAATAATTTGGCACCATTAGGATTATTGTGTTTCAATTCCATGTTAGAGCTATTAACAGTTTAGTTTCCCCTTCCATCTTGAACATACTTCTACTTAACAATTTTTAATGAGTGAAAATCAAAATCATCAGTGCAAAATTTTTGAGTTAAGAAGATTTAAAGTCAAAGAATCTTTTCAAGCAAGGTGTAAAAAATTGTTTTCTTTCATTTTAAATGTAAATAACTTGCAATCTATGTGCTCAAAGTTGTACTCAAAGTTTATGAAATTTCTTCTACACATTCTTATACTAAGGTAACAAGTCCAGAAATCACCCACCTAAGAGCTGAAACGGTATTTTGGGAAGGCAAAACTTCATGAAATATTTTTCAGTAAATTTTCCTTGGAAGAGAAGTGGATTTGGCATCTAATCTAAGTCGTTTCATATTTTTTAAAGCTTTTTGAAATTAGTTATGAAATTTTGAAGTTGAACTAGCATAGGGCTCCAAAATCGTCCACCCCTGAAATGAACACTGTTTGTACATCAGTGAAGGCTATGAAGAAACAGCATGTACAAATCGTGTACATTTTACAGGTGGGCGCTTCTTAATGCCCGAACTATTCTCGAGCCTGTTACCTTAGTCCAACGCGGCGGGCGTTGGACTAGCGGGCGTTAGACGACTTCTCGAATTGAGAGCGGGCACCGCGACCTCCAAACTTCTTGAACCGAACCTCAAGACCGGCCATTCACATCCACCAATTCAAATTTCATACAATTCAAATCTTGGTGATCTGATCTCCTTAGAATCCATCCTTCGAATTCACGAGGCTATCATAACTTGGAAATCACCTTCCCAGTGCTGCAATAGTGTTGCTACTATCAGTCTGCACGCATGTAGCGAACACGTACAATACGTTGAGAATTTCAATTCCTCACGGAGTCAACAAAATGCTCGTCATCACCAGAGTTTCATACACAGTTGCCAACAAACAAACAACAAGATCAAAACAATCAACAACCAAAAGGTCAAAACCTCCAGTAGATTTTCACGTGACTGAGAACCTGTGGAGAAAAGAGTGAGGAAGATGCACGCATCCACAGCCACTGCGCGCTAGCTACTGCTTCACTCACTTTCAAAAGGCTGACAGAACAAGAAATGACTTCAGTTCCATCACCTGACGGTAAAGCATAGTCGACATTGCTACTTCTCTGCTTACGCAATCGTAATACGCGGAGTTTCATATCAATCACTTGCTCGATCTGCATGGTAAGTTATCCCAAGGCACATCCAATTCCGCCACTGCGAAACCAAAACTCCTGAAAAAGCTTCCACGATACAGAAAATGGCACAGCTCTTTCAAATTCTCACACAGTCAAGAATCCTCTAAACATTGCAGCAGATTCGACACGATGATAACTTCTAGCTAACAACCTAAGTCATTTCTTGTTCAGCCTTTTGAAAGTGAAGCAGTAGCAGACATAATTTCTATAAGTGATTGAATAATGTAAACGATTTCTCTGGCACTCGTCATGTGAACTTGGGATTGAATAAGCATTTTTCAAATTGACGGATCTCTCAACTGGGGTTTAAAACCTAAATGCATTACATTCAAGCAACCATGTGAACTTGTGATGAACAACGATTTCTCTCAAGCAGTTGTCTGAAATTACGAAACAGCGCCTAAATGCTTACCAGTAAGGAAGGGATTGAGCGTGGTTCCTAAAATTGAACCAAAAAGCTTGAGTTGGTTTTTGTTGGTAGCTGAAACAAGATTCCAAATTCTCTTAGAATGTTTTTAGAATTGGATTCTTGAATGGAATATTTAACTATGGATTTTCAAAGTGGTGAAAATAGGTGTATTTAAAATCAACCTTGAATGGGCTCTCACGAATGGAGGCTATACATTTTATGCAAAGTGGTCAAAATTAGTGCAATTATCTTATTGCCCTTACAGCAAGGGGAGACAAATATGGGTGATGATTTTGTCAACATAATTGCTTGCAAAGTATAAGCATCACGGATTGGCAATCCATAGATCCAATGCCACTCAAAAAACATGGTCCAAGTTATAGATTTGAAACTAACGCCGAGATTTTTACATGAGATTGGCATTAGGGATTATGTTTAAAATGCTAAACATGATTTTTAGAAAATATCTATATGATCTAATTTGATAAATCTATGTAAGAGGGCTTTGACAAATTTACAAAAATTCAAATTTCTATTTTTTATACCTGGATTTTGCTAAGATTGGTTAATTTCAAAATATCAACATGACATAAAGAATTATTGTACAAGTCATTAAATGTTGCCTTTCTTTATGGCATGGAGTTGCAAGGGTGAGACCTAAGTGAATATGCATGCATTTATAAGACATACTACAGATTAAAGACTAGAATGAGATAACTAACAACATTCTTTCCAAAATAGCATTGATATTAAAAAGAAAATTATGTTCTTATACATTCATGCTTAGGTCTTAAATCTTAAGATTGACCCTTGAAGTGCTTGGTATAGCCCTCTATAGACACAAGAACGTCATTTTTTGTTGAAGTTGTATCAAAATGCGTGCATAAGACGCCATGGTAGTGGGCTTGCGTATTCTTCAAGAGCGCCTAGATTTCAGAGAATTTTTGTTTTTTGATCTATTGGATGAGATAGCAATGGTAGGGTGGGGTTGGAGCACTACAATTAGCCGGTAGAGGTCACAACAAGGACCTAATATTGGAATTGGAAATGCCCTCAAGGATAAAGAGCAAATGGATGTTGCAACAAAGCAAACAAAAATTGTCAAAGACTAGCATTTATTGGTGACTTTTTGACCTTGTGGTTGATATATAGTTGATATCTATACATATTTCATTGGGATTTTCATTGTGCAAATGTTATATATTTTTTAAATTAGGTTTAAAACTAATATTTTTAACAAATTGTGCAATGAGCTCTATATTTTGTTGAATCTTTGTTCAAAAAGTATAAGACTTTTAAATATCTATATTTTTCAAAAAAACAATTCCAAAATTATTATTTATAGTGAAATGAGCCTGCCCCCAAAAAACACTATTTCACCTAATAATTTAAAATCTTGACTTTGAATATAATGAAAGTTTATTAGAAAAGATCAAAAAATTTGATTGTATAGATTATAAGTTATTAGAGTTTGAAATTAAGATAATAGTTTTTCAAAGCTCATATTAACTTGAATGATAAACTTAGCACACATTAGTAATGGGGTAAAAAAATTTAATATAGAAAATTGAGGTTTACAAAATTAAAATCATAAGAATGGGGATCACTTTCATTACGTGTATACCAAATTTGAAGTTCCTTGACTATCTTTCACCAAAAATCACTCCAAAACTACCATTTCTAGTTTTAAAAGATGAAATGAAAAACAAAATTATTTGCATAAACATTATAAAATCATGTACTAGCATTTTTTTCAAAACTTTGACCTTATAAATTTTAGTTATTAGAATTTAAAATATACAAAATTCATTTGTGTACCTTGTTATATGAGGTCATTAGAGATTAAGCCTCTTAATATAAAATAATTGCACTATAGAGTTTGAATTTTTAAAAATTTAGAGAACTAAGTTAATTTTTTCAACTTATTTTTGAAGAATGTAAATCAAGTTCTAGAGAAAAATTCCAAAACAAAAATACTACCACTACAACAAGATTCTCTACAACTTTCACATGACTAATCAAAATGGAATAAATCTAATTTTATTCTTATACTCTATGAGGTTAAATAATTTAAAATATTTATGTCTATTTATTTTTGCCTTAGCTCAATTTTGTAGTTTGGATAGGATAATTTTTGCTCTTTGTTAACAAATGTAGTAAAAAAAATTTAGTTTCCAAAAGCTAATTTGTACATTTCATCTATTTTAACAATATATTTCAAAAATCACAACAAGAATTGAGATCATAAGAATGTGTCCAAATTTTTAGTTGGAGTTGCTAGTTTAATTTTTGAAAACTTCTCATTAGTTTGAAACTATTTAATTTTAATTCATTGTCATCATTTTAGAATTTCTTGAACTTTTGTGCACTTGTTGTTGTCTTTTGGGTGTTTAATTCTATAGTCATTAGAAGAAATTTAGAACCTATGTTGTGTCGTTTGCTTGTATGAAAATATGTAATTACAAAATAAAAAATCCAAAATAAATAAATTAATAAATAATATTTTTTGGGCCCACGTGATCACATGGTATACCATGCAAGACTGAGGACAAAAAACATTTCCATTTTTTTTTTCAAAAAAACAACCTCCCCCTTCTTTAGATTTGAACATTTGCCAAAAGTCAAATGGCCCTCTATAGGGGCTAGATTATTTTGAATGAATTGTCATCATTTTGGAATTTTCTAATTTGAGTACATTTGTCATTACCTTGAAGTTCTTGAATTTCATCTCAAAAATCATAATTATGTTTGAAATTATCTAACTTCAGTGCAATCATCATTGCATTGTAGGTGTCAGTCTCCTTTACACTTTTTGTTCCTAGAAGAAGTTGCACTTTTGTCATTTGATACTTGTCTAATTCTAATATGCTTATAATCATGTTGTAGTTGTTTAATTCTAGTCTAGATGTTATCATCTTGGAGTTGTCTAACTCTAATGTGGTTTTCATCATCTTAGAATTTCTTAAATGAAATAACCTATATTATTCATTTGAAGTGGTTTCTCCAATCACCTTTTGCATATTCACTAGCCATAGTCAAGTATAAATAGTGTATATTGACTCAATAATCAATTGATCCACGAGGATCCCATCAAGACTCTTGCTACTTTTGTTCATAAAAGTATAATTTCTACTCATCTAATGATATTGAAGAAGACTCCATATATCCTCTAATTTGTGCTTCCTCATATACATTCTCTATTGACCACAAAGTAGTCCATTCATTTGGAGATAGAACCTCAATTTCCAGTCATTACGCCTTGGGTTGACATCTTTATTTGTTTGTTTGCAAAGAGTTCATTTACACAAGGGTGTAATTTAGCTTTATAATATATAGCTCAAGGTACAACTGTAAATATTTCTCTTTGCATTGACTCAAGGCATAGGCTCACAATATTTGCTTAAAGCATCACTATCTCATTCTACAAACCACCGTTAGTTCATTCAACTTCATCAATCCATTGCAGCCTCCTAATTGTGCCTATAGCAATTTCTTATTAATTTTGCTCAAGGCTATTTGACCATCCACTCCAAAAAATTAATCTATCTTTCCAACTCACATCCAGTATAGACAATTGCTTAAAGCATGACAACACTAAACATTACTAATTCTTTTAGGAAATTATGCTTATAGCATTCAATTCAAGATTGTAGTACTCTATGATAGAATCACTTAAAGCATCTACAATCACAATGTTATACCAATTTCTTGTAGCTTATATACATTCTCTCTTCTTTAATATTGACTTAATGATACTAACATTACTTACAGCTTCAAGTTATTATTCAAAAAATTAAATCATCCAATTTGTAGACAAATTCACATATCCATTCAAAGTACACAATCTCTAGGATTTCCACATCTCATACACATATCAGTCTACCCACTCATTGAGTCATTGAGTAAGTCCACACATTTAAATTCAACTAAAAGCCACAAATTAATCTCTTCCAATTCAATTCTAAGGCTTCTTCTCCCATTACACATGACCATTGTTTTAAGCACATACAACACTAAACACCTTTAAGAATTCCTTTCATAAGAATTTACTAAGCAATATATAGATGCCCAATTACTAGGACTTTAAATATCCATCAATCTCACGCACACATTCTACAAAACAATAGCTTTAAGCTTATTACACAAAATTTTGAACAGTCTTAAACAATGAGATGACTCCAATGAAAAAGGGATCAACCAAACATACTATAGCTACACAATATAAGCAAAAGAAAGTTAGAAGCTAGATTACTTTTGCTACTACTCTAAGCATACACTACCAAAAGAATTTGATCCAAATGAAATGAAGACAAATTCAACAAAAATTGTCTTGAGCCCCATGTTGAAAAGAAGAATGAGGCTTTTATTTATTAAAAGAATTCTCAATTTTGCAAAGTCAGCAGACTTTGAATGGCCATATCTCCTTCATTAAAAGTCCGTTTTTCATGAAACTAGTTGGAAACGGTGCATAGTGAAGTCTAATTTTATTGGTAAAATTTTCAATTTTTTCTAAATTTTTTTGAAAATCTGACAAGCATTTCTCTAAAGGTAGTCTTACTTAATCCATTTCATTTTCATTTTGCAAAGTCAGTAGACTTTGTAGTCTCACATCTCCTTCATAGAAAGTCCGTTTTCCATGAAACTTATTGAAAATGATTGATATTGAAGTCTACTTTTAGTGGTAAAGTTTCAATTCAATCTAACTTGTTTTGAAAATCTAACAAGCATTTTTCTAAAGGTGGTTTAGCCAAATTTTAGAATTAAATAGTTCAATTGTTGAATAGCTCAAATTTAGGATTTTGAATAGTTTAGAACTTACATTTTGAATAGTTCAACATTAAGAATTCAAATTTTAATTCCTAATTTACTACTATCATCTCAAGGGACAAAATTAATTCAAGCATGTTCCTATCACTTCAATTTTTAGTGAAACTTTGTAGATAAATAGAATATCTTATTATCTTTCTACAAGTTCAATTTTTATTTCAAATATTATGGTTTAGAATATGTGAAGCTGTAAATCCTGTGATTCATTCTATTTAGATTTGTAATGAAAAATTATGAAGAATCTAAATTTTTGGGCAATTCAAGTATTTTGGTGAAATCTCTAAAATCCACTAGATATACTTGTTATACTAAACTTTAAAATATATGATAAAATTTAATTAAATTATAAGTTTTAACTCTAACCAAATTATACCCTATAGAAACTAAATGAAGATTGCATTAGAATTAGAATTTATCAAAGTTGAACCGAAGTTCGAATTTTCATTAAGTTATTTGAATCACAATTTGATTTAGAGTTGAAATTGATTAAATTTTTGATCAAATTCTAAGTTTGAATCATAATTAAAGAATATCATTGGAATTTAGATCAATTTCAAAATCAAATTATACTTATTAAAAATTTAATTGATTAAAATTTGAATTCTAAATTCATACTTTATATAAGATTCCAAATGATATTTTTAGATTTTTAAAAAATTGAAAAGATTTCAATAGATTTTCAAAAGATTCTAGTAGATTTCAATAGATTTCAAAAGAATTCTAATATATATTCTAATAGACTTTCTATAGTTTTCCAAAAGATTCCAAAAGATTCTTAAAGTTCCTAAAAATTTAATGGAATTCTTGTTGGTTTACATTGAATCAACAAAAATTATGTTGATGCGGTCCAAAAAAACTTGTTTGATGAGGAAAAATCATTTTTATGTTGGTCTGGTAAAAATCCAGTAGAAATGTGTTGGTTTTGTCTTAGTTTTGACTGCTTTTCTAGTAGTGTAACGATGATGTTAGAACAATAATACAACTGATTCACCAAAGTTATGCTTGTCTTGTAAGGGATCACAACTTCAACAAATTGGTAAGATATTCACTTGCTTTGAAAAACAAGGATTCTTTATGGGGACTTTGTTTCAAATAGTCAAACACTCTTTGTGCTTGTTGTTTAATTCCTGGTCTAGAGCTCACGTGGGGTTCCAAAAGACATAGAATGAAGGATACTTTACTTTTTATTTTTTCACTAAATAGAATTGTGGACAAACCTTGCTTTTGCTCAATTTTTTTGGAATACTCAACATCTCAAAGCAACACCTTCTTGGACAATATCCAACAAAATGATTAAATGGGCATTTATTAGTTAGAAGCTGTAGTAATACTTACAATGCCAACAAAGAGGTAACCTAATTAGGTCACAAATAGATGCCTGGAGTTTTTGAAGAGTTTTTTTTTGCAAATTCATTGTGCAGATTGTGTGCAGGAAAAATGTGTTGCTGAATTTGCAAATGAAGGTTTGGATTTAAAGGGGGATCGAAGTACTGGATGATGGCAATAGCACCTATATCAGCTAGTAGGAATAGATTTCACAATCTTAGCCATGGTGAGTGGTGAATTTAAGTGAATCTTCTTTTTTTTGCTTCTGTTTGTTTTTATTCTTTAGTTGCAAGAATGATCAAAAGCCAAGTTGAGCAGATCAAGAAGCCTTTGTTTCGCCCTCTTGTTTCTAGAGGTTTCTGATGTGTGGTGTTGGTTGAATGTGTAAGGACATGGATTCCGGAAGGAGCTTGCAGAGATGATCGGTTTAAAACTTCATGGTTAGGCATCTCAAAAGGTAGAGGCATGGTGGAATCAAATATGGAGCCCACAACTGAATTGGTTGACTATGTATAAACTATGTTAAATGAAGAGATTCGATTAATGGAAATTGCAGAGTCATTGAACATCTTTGATCCCAGACAACTAAAAAGAACGATGATCAAAGCTTTGGGATATAAATTTCGAGTTCATCATAATTTTACAACAAAAGAAGTGTCCAACACCATTCAAGGTGCCCTCCCTATCACAAAACATGGAGCAAACTGGGGGATCCTACATATGAAGGCAACACTTGCACGCTTGCGTATTAGGGGCCCCAGGCACACAGTGGCAAGAGCCTTGCAAACCATATTAGGTACTTTACAAATTCAAATTTATTTTGTTGGATTTCTTATTTATTTTGGTAAAAAAAGTATAACATATTTATTATTCTCTTATGTATAGAGGCACATTACAATAGACGTAGACAAACATTATCCATTGTTTATTGACAATTTAATGTCTCCATACCCATGGCCCTTTGGCATATAGACCGTCACTACAAGAGAATAGGGTGTTTTAAGTAGTGTCCTAGACATCACGTCTTTTAAGTAATGTCTTTTAAGTAAAGTCTTAAGTAAAATTTTACTAAAAAGACAGTCTTTTTAGTAAAATTTTACTTAAGACTTTACTTAAAAGACATTACTTAAAAGACGTGATGTCTAGGACACTACTTAAAACACCCCTTTCTCTTGTAGTGCGTAAATTAAATGCTCCTCTCTCTATTTAATCTAGTTTCATTGCAAAGCTTAGGGATAATTTCATTGCATCTTATCTTCATTGTTTTAACATTGGAAATCCTTGTTTTGTGTAGCATATGATAAATTAACCATGTATAGATTACAAATACATGGTTGCATTGACAGGGCCTCACATTATGTCCTGTATGCCAAAGTTGTACCAAACAAGACTCAAGAAACTCTTTTTGAACCATTTATTGTAGCTATTGAGAAATTTGGTTCTCCTCTATGGATGAGGTCTGATTTTGCTGCTGAGCATGCTTTGATTCGGAGGCATATGTTGGGAGTACGGGCCAGGACCCGTAATCCATTCCTCGTAGGTTCATCACTGCATAATCAAAGGATAGAGCATTGGTGGAGGTTGTTGTGGGAGAAGATAATTTGGTTCCACAAAAATGCTATCCAAGAAATAGTTGAATATGGATATTTCATTCTTGATGATCCATATTATAGGGCTTCTTTTCAAGCTATCTACATCCCTATTTTGCAGGACATTGTAAATGAGTTGGTTTGGAGTTTGGAACCTCCACCGTGCGCGGCTGATCAATGAGTAAGGAAGATTTTGTCCATCTCATGTACTAGCAAGATGTTTTTGAGAGTACGAAGTTTCTTTAAACACCTCAAGATCTTGTAAATCATGTGCTTCTTATTTCTTATTAGAGTGAATGGGACAAACTCCATTAAGTTATCCTTGGATGCTTTCTTTGAAAACTCGTACAAATTAGGGTTTCCTACTAGGATTTTAATCTTTCTAGTACATGGCATATAAAAGTTATACCTTATGATATTGGTGACAACAATGCTATTCAAAATTAGTAAGTGGTTGTTTTTTTAAATGCTTTGATAATCTTTTCAAACTAAGTAAGTGGTTATCTTTGACTTGAGTTTTCTTTTCTAGAATACATCCAAGATCCATAAACTAATTTCTTTAATATAAAATATTACCACCAAATCAGATGTTAGTAGCGCTAGGTGTTAGTAAAAAGCTAAACAAATCAACCATGACAAGTATATGTGTTCATGTAGGCAGCTCAAATATAATATCCCAATAGCTGACTTTTTTGTGTTGTCTCTATTGTAGCTTTTCAATAATATCAATTTAGAAAAGCCAATTGGAGTTAATTTAAACATCTGGATATTGAGAGCTCATCTGATTTAGCTAACATGGACAACACAGATCCACCTCTAAACCTAGAGACACTGCAACCATATGCAATATCAAGCACAAATGGACAGATTCCACCACAACCTACAAGATTAGGCATGACTACATGCATGTCAATATTTCCAAGGGCAATTGGAGAGAGATGCCAAGGTTTTATATATCTTCCAAAAGTTGGAATGCATAGAAGGAGTATTAGAGCTTTATCACCAGGTAGCAGTTCTTCATCAAGCCATAGAACTTCAGCTGTAGTTCTATGTGGGTCTATCCTCTCACCTCCCTCTCCCAATCTAATCTCCCCCTCACCTGCCTCCACTTCTCATGCCTTTCCCTCACTTGCCACCTCCTCAACCACCTCCAACACCTACAAGATTTATCACCCATTCATTTGTAGTCATTCCAGATGGAATACATTGGACAAGTAATGGAGTGCCATCCGTTAATCATTGGCCATCTGATCAAAGCACAATGGTGCTAACTCTACCTAATTCACAAAAGTGGGCAGGTGGACACTATTCTCACCAATTTCCAAAAGATAGTGAGTATTGAATGTATTCTAGACAAGGAACCGGCGGCGAATCTAGACCTAAACAAAGTTACTTTATACAGTACAATGCAAATGTTCACACTTGCAGATTTGAAGTTGGAATTTGAAAAGGATGCAAGTTTTTTTTGGAGGGAATGGAACGAATTTGATTACCTCATTAGAAAAGCACCAAAGGATGCTACATATCTTGATGCAGCCCACGTCGTGCTTCATTCACATGGTGAAGAAGTTGATAGGATCCTTGAGATGGAGGACTTGTTCAAACATTCTACCAACAAGAAAATGACCCTAAAACTCTTTGAACTGATTTGCAAATCAAATTGTACACCAAAAGATATGGAAAAAGAAGCATTACTACATTAAAGAAAAGAAGTGGTCTCTACCATTTACATCAAAGTCATACAAGGCAAAGAATATCAAGCATTTTGTGATTAATGGAGAGAAGTGACACTCACCAAGAATGCATGCTATAAAGTAAAAGTGGAATATGTCCACAAATCTAGAATTCAAGAAACAAATACACTTGATGTAGATGGCCTTCGAAATTCGTGGCTAATAAGTTGTTGGAAATAATTTATTTCTATGCCTTTTGTAAGTTTGAACATCATCCTAAACTTCAAATGTATAGAATCAAATTTAGACCAAATCAAATTTAGACATTAGTGGTCTTATTGAATTTTAAATAAATCATTGCTTAACAACAAGTCCACAATTCTATCTTTAAATTTATAGTTATAGATCTAAATTTAGACCAATTTTGATTAGAGCTAGATGATTTTATTGTATTGTAAATAATAGGTTGATTTTCATCAGGTTTACAACTCCATCTTTGGATACACAATTATACAAACAATAGAGAAAGGGCCATTTTGCATCCAATGAAGGACATGGACATAGTTCGACCAAACATTCAGCTTGATATGGTATGTGTACTTTTTTAATTTATCATTTAATTCTTAAACCAACTTTTTTTCTATTCTCTTAAACTATAGTGAACCATATTTGTAGTAAACATTAACTAAATAATCACATGCTTAGAATAACAAGCACAAACCTTTTTTGCTATGGACATGTAGTCATAGTCTAACACCACTTGTTCATCTAACTTCTTGCATCAAAACAAATTACTTCCAGTGGTTAGACTAACCCAAATAACCAACATGCAACAACTAAAATGCAATAACCAATATAGCAAGAATGCTATCCAATTACCACATAAAAATTGACTAACTAATATTGGACAATATGAACCCAGTTAACAAAATTGTACACAACACCACAGCAACTAAAAATATTGAACAGAGTTCAAGGTGGAAACATTGTCCTTACAATCTGTTATAATCCAATAAGTGGAACTAACATCATTACAAAATTGAAAAAAAAATTAAAATTGAACCTTACCGATTTCTCACCAATACTTGACATTCTTCAAGGACATGTGATTCGTCGCTTTATATAAAAGATTGCTTCCAAAAAATTGGAGGTCAATAAGCCATTTACATATTCACCAGTGTTAATGATATGTGACTAAGTCCCTCAATCTGAGGATCTCAATGAAGGTGTTGATTTTCAACTTCGATTAAATCTAGAGAAAGACTTTTGACTTTGTTTTCCATCCAAATAGAGCATCCTACATCAACTTCGACAATCATTTTCACATGCTAAGATGCTAGTTTCTCAACTAGCTAAAGATGAAATCAATGAAGAATTAGGTTGGTCTTTCATAAACTTCTAATTTGAAGAAAACAATTGGACTGGACAAGTGGAGAAGAAACTAAAGAGTATTATTTGGTCTCATTTGTTCAAAGGTAGGTAGCTAGTTGGCAATGCTCTAAAAGAGAGGTTCTTTATGACAATGGAGACAATACCCATTTTTGACACTAAGAGAAAAAAGTACAAGAGTGAAATTACACAACTTACCCCAGATTGCTTGAAAATTGCCTTCTCAGGGATTTGTTGCATTGAGCCAAAACGGTTTATGAAGTCAATGAAGTTTAAGGATACAATCAACAAAGATCACCATAATTGGTTCACTAGAGGCTGTCTATGAGATGACACACTTATAGAAATGAGGCTAGCCGTTTTTATCATTGGATTAGAATTCTTTGGAGGATCCCAAATTAAAATAGAATTACTAAACATAAATGATGATCCATGCATCCAATCTAGCACATGTTTTGGTCATCTATATCTACCACCATACAATTCATATGAGATCATGGTGAGGATGATGAAGTACTCTACCATGGATACACTAGTAGAAAACAGGGTCAAATGTAACCAGTGAAAAAATGACTAGTTACCAAAAAGCAACTGAACAATGACTTCTAGTCATTAAAATGGCGCCAAAGATGACGTGTAGCAAGTTGCAGTCATTTTGTAGTAATTCACATGAACAGTGGATGAGGCCTAGATGAAACCAACAACAAGAATTGGTGTCATCTGTGGTTCAGTCTATGTTCTGTGGCCTTGTTGTTGATGTGGACTATATAGAGTCATACTTGAGTTGTGCTGTAATAAACTAAGCGCAATATATGACTATGGTAGAACAAAAAAATGACTAACAATAAGACACTGTGGAAATTGAATTTATTAAATTTATAATCTACACCTCTATAAAGGATTGCTTGTACTATAGTCATTTTCAAGTCATAAACTAAGTGCCAAATGGACGGCTTAGATGGATGGTTAAGATGAATGAATCAAATGGACAACTTAGATAGATGGATTAGATGAACAATTTAGATGGATGGATCAGATGAACGACTTAGATGGATGGATCAAATGAACGGCTTAGATGGATGGATCAGATGAACGACTTAGATGGATGGATCAAATGAACGGCTTAGATGGACGGATTAGATGAACAACTTAAATGGATGGATTAGATGAATGGCTTAGATGGATGGATCAGATGGACAATTGACATGGACAGTTCAGATCGATGGATCAAATGAAAAAATCAGGTTGTTTCTTTCTACAATGGCTTAGATGGACGGGTGAGATTGTATCTCAAGAGCAAATGGATGGTTCAAATTTTAGGTCAGCCGCCACATTTTAGGGCAACCGCCTTTCTACCTCTATGGTGGCTGACATGTAGTACGTTATAATTGCACATCTCATTTATTAGTCATTGTTCAGTCACTCCGTAGTCATTATTTAGTCATAGAATACATTATAATGTGGCAGTTGCAGATTGCAGCTGTAGCTGCTGAAGATGAATGATGGAGATTTCATCTCTCTCATTTATATTTAGGGTTTAGGGTAGCAACCGCCTCCTCCTTGCATCTTGTTCTTCTTTCTTCTTTCTTATAAATATCTTCTCATTTTCTCCTCTTGTATTTGCTCTACTTTTCCTAAGATATTGAAGGTTTAGCTTACAATCTTCTTTAAGTATAAGTGTTTTTGTAATGTTGTTGTTTTGTTCTACTGTTCTTTTGCAGTTTTTTAGGGAAGCTATACAGTTTTGTTTTGTTGTTGTCTTGTTCTTTTGCAGTTTTGTAGGGAAGTTAATTTGTATAGTTTTGTTGTGTTGTTGTCTTGTTCTATTGTTCTTTTGCAGTTTTGTAGGGAAGTTGTACAGTTTTGTTGTGTTGTTGTTTTGTTCTATTGTTCTTTTGCAGTTTTGTAGGGAAATTGTACAGTTCTGTTGTGTTGTTGTTTTGTTCTATTGTTCTGTTTCAATTTTGTAGGAAAGTTGTGTAGTTCTGTTGCTTTGTTGTTTTATTGTTTTGCTGATTTGTGGTTTTGTTGTTGATTGTTTCAGTTGTTGATTGGCTACAATTTTCAATGGACCAAGAAGCAAGAAAAGATTATGGCGTGGAAAAACAAAGAAGTTCATTTATAGTGCAGTCATATAAGTCTAGTTATGTGATAAATGTACAAAATGATTCATTAACAAGTATTCTGAAATTCTCATACTTCTTGTCTCTTTGTTTGCAACTATAAATAACTAATGAATGACTGCAATAGTCATCTATTCAACTACTGTGTAACTAATTACATATAAATGACTAAATAATGTCTACCAAATCATTACCAATGACTATCATATGACTACTAGATGACTCCCAAAGGATATGCCAACCTTTCTAAATGACTACAATGATTCCAAAAATGACTAAAGTATGACAGTTGCAAGCAAAATCATTACTACAAAATGACTTAGTGGTGATCCTAAATCTTCCATGTCAGCAAAACTGGCCACCGACATTTGCCAAGTCATTCCTAAATCAACCAATAGTAAACCTCCATGTGTACAAACCACGTCAGCAACACTTGCCAGGTCAGTTGCCCCATATAATCACACCCCAATGAACTTCCACATCAGGAACAAGATGAAAAAGAATAAATGACTACCTTGTCCGAAATTACTCGTCCGAAATTACTCTGATTCAAAAATTAGGTAGTAGTCATTTTGTTGTCATAAGTGTCCTAAATAACTGGTTATGTAGTCATAAATGCCAGTCATTGATAGCCCTTTTTCTACTAGTGATACTAGTTATGGAAGACCCTAGTTCTTAGTACGTTCAGCTATATTCCACTCATAATGTGACCAATTTTGTATAAGATAGGATAGAAATTGATGGATAGAGAACATTTTCAAATAGAAGAGCCTTAGAAATATGCATACTAATCTTGTATAGTTGCAGCCCTTATCATTGTCTTGGACACTTAATTTGTTTCCTACCAGACTAATTGAACAATCATTTGCGTATGATTCTTGCTTGTTGTTGCAAATGGGTTCTAGTATCGAAGCTACTTTGGTTTGCTTATGAGTTTTGATGTCAACTTTTTAAGTTAGAGATTTCATGGTTCATGCATTTGGAGGTTAACCTTCTAGAAGAGCAAGTCATGTCTAGACTTGCAATCCCTTGCATTTGGTCCATCAATTGGCCCCACTTCAAGGTCCACTTGTTTGCCATTAACATTGGCTTATATGCTTCTAAAGAATCATCATCTGAAATCCTGTACACTCAAAATAGAAAAATTCAACGTTTAAAACCAAGTGATATTCTCCTTAATTTTTTTCTTCTACACAATAGTAAAATTCAAGATGCCTTCAACAAGAAGTGACCTTAACCTAATCACTGCAACAATTGCAACCTCCAACTGGTGATTTTGCCTCAAATATATATAACAAAAACAGACTCACTTGAAGAGTAACAAGCAACACATCAAGTTCATCCACTGTCATGTTGTTGAATCAATCCACGTTATTTGTATATAAATCTGGCACATAATCAATAGCTCTCACTTGCAATATATGAGACAATTTCTTGGACTTGGTAACACTACAAGGGAAATGGGCCCAAATTGACTGTATTTTTGACAAAAAAGTGTCCAAAATGACCACCGTAACTTTTAAAACTTAGCACTCTGTCGACGTGGTTCATATTGCAACCTCTTTCAAAATCTTGTCAATTTTTCTGTCAATTTCTGTATTTGTCATGGTGTTTTAAGAGATTAAAAGACAAGCCCTTTATACAAGTGGGGTGGTAGGGTGGTAACACAAACCATGTGGGATATCTAGTGGAAGCTCCACCGCTCATAGTTTAGTGAAAACTAAGTAGGAATAATGGTTAAAGTGGAATTTCAGACCTAATTTAAGCATAGTAGAATACAAAATTTTAGAAAACTTTGAACTAAGAAAATGTGGTATTTCAAACCAAATTTTATGTCCAAAAATCCTTTTGAGATTTAAAGCTTCCAATCAAAAGTTATAGACAAATTTCAGTGAGGGATTGGAAGGGACATTTGTTTTTACAATTTCAAACATCCTCAATAAAATTTGCTTATAACTTTTTATTGGAAGCTTCAAATCTCAAACGGATTTTTGGACATAAATTTTGGTTTGAAATAACACATTTCTTAGTTCAAAGTTTTCTAAATTTTTTTATTCTACTATGCTTAAATTAGGTCTAAAATTCCACTTTAATCATTATTCCTAAACTATGAGCGGTGGAGCTCCTAACCCTCATTTACATATCCCATATGGGTTGTCTTACCTCTTACCAACCCACTTGTATAAACCACTTGTCTTCTTACCATTTCTAACTTCTAGGTGAGTTGCATTCAAAGTTGAAGTGCTAATTTTACAAAATAATCTTGAAAGTAGTGTTTAAAGTTATGGAAGTCCAATTCTAAAATGAATTATGTACTTTTGAAACTTTAATTTATTTTTTAGGTAAAAATGTTTTGGTTGCGAATGTGAAAAACTGGCTGTCCTTCCTACGTGGCAAAAATTCAAATAATTACAATATTTTGGGTGAAAAAGCATGATGACGTGTATCTTTGTCCGAAATGATAGCCAAATTGACAGAATTTTGTCAATTCAATGTCCGAATCAAGTACTCCTAATCTACAACAGAATTGACAGAATTCTGTCAAATTTACTGTCAAATAGAACATTGTTTCCCTTATAGTATACTTTGAAGAAATGATTCAACAAACAACAAAAATCCTAAACTGTAAACCATTTCAAAATCTATAAATTTAGTCACATTAGAACCCTAATCAAGCTTCTAATATTAGTTCTGCATTGAATATTTTTGGGGTCTGTCTTTGAATTGTTGGAGTGATATGGAGTATTCGGTGTTCGAGGGATGACATGTCATGAATTCGGGAACCCCCTAATTTCATGGCTTCAAAGTTTTTCTCATGGAGTTGCCTATTTGATTGGGGTTCTTTATAAGAGACATACATTAGGATGATTTGGAAAACACTCTATGGTTGTAGGTGTCTTGTGTAGTAGTCGGATCATTGGGTGCTATTTTCACAGGCATTTTTTTTTCTTGTATTCAAATTCCTCTAATAATTAATGTGGATTTAAGGTAATCATTCTTGCTTTTCTTTTGTGAAGAAACGGTCACCACAACCATAAGCAATGCAGTAGAGCCTGAGAGGCTTGTAGATGGTAGGAAATCTTCCCAAGTTTTTGTGGATCTAAAGGAGGATGTATCATCACTCAAGGATGAAAGAAATGAATGTCAAACAAGTAGCAGAAGAGCAACATTGCCCTCGCCTGGCTTGATTCCATCTAATGCCAAAATAACTAGAAACTAATTGTAAATTAAAATCTTATATCTAGAAGATATATAATGTTTCCAATACAATGAATAGATATTACAAACAACAACTTGAACAACAACTAGATACAACGAACAACAACTTGAACAAAAATACTTTACAAAAAGATAGAAAGTTAAAAGGGAAATTGTTATACAAGTTGGCATAGTAAACATTAGATGAGAATTGGAGGTCTAGGAGGGCCGTTTCATGTCCATTCCTGGCGCTATTTCTCCAACAATTAAAGAAAGCCGTTGTCAGAATTTATTTATTCTGAAACAAAAAAAATTAATCTTCAAATGAAAAAAAAAGGATGAAATTTTGTTTAATTTTATTTTGTGAATTTTTTTTTAAATTTATATGACGTGGCAATCTCTGTGCCATGTCAAGCAACTACTGCAATATAGTTCTAGGGATTGGAAACCCTAGGGAACTCGCACCCTCTGCATAGGCTGAAAATCATCTAATACATAAATGAGCTTTAAGGAAAAACATGTACACGAGCTTCTGTATTGAGGGTGAAGTTGACACCTTGAAATGTAGTACATTTGTGTAGTGGAAACTTCGCAATGATAAGATTTTTAGTCTATTATATACAATGATTCATCAAAAATGATTCATTGTATTATAGTAGAATTCTTTATTAGAAAATGGATGCACTGCTGCTTTTTGTATAAATCTTGCTGTTCCACAAAAACCACTTAGACTCTTTGACAGGAGTAGGATTCAAACCTACACAACATTCAAATTATGAGCCTGACGAGTTACCCATTACTCTATCCCGTGCACATAATAAAGTTTTCTTCAACGACGCCGTAAAATAGTCCAGTTGTTGCTTTAGTTGCATTTCAACTCGCTCCTCAACTCCTAAAGACCACAACTCGCTCCTCAACTCTTGACACACCACAACTAGTTCTTTAGCCCTCGCAAACTCAACCTTCGCACACTCAAATCCATGCTCAACCCTCACACGCACCACGACTTGCTACTATTGTAATGGGAAGGGAAAAACACAAAAGAAGCCATCCAGCGTCAATAGGTAAGACGCGCAAAGCTGCAGCGGCAAGTTCAAATGAGTTTCATTGGAGAACGGATGAAAAGGACGCACGGGCAGTTTTGTTTTTTGTTTTTTGTTTTTGTTTTTTTTGACACAAATGAAACGGAATTTCATTGCATAAAATAAGAGCGCGCGGGCAGTTTTAAGAAAATTATCATAACCACTCAGACCAGAGCTAAGGTAGGCAAAGCCATCACCGCACAGCACCCAATGGCGCACCCTAGAAAAGGTGCTTACACCGTGCGGTGTGAACCCCAAGGCAAGCGGTGAAAGATTTTTTCTGGTATTAGGACGAACAGAAAGTGATTGACAGTAGAGAATGAGCGATTTTGGGGTGTTCTCCGAGTGGCCGTGGGTGTCGCCTACGTGCCATTGCAGAAGCGTAGCAGTATTTAAGGCAGATCGACAAGCCGGGTTTGGAAACCGCCTAAGATGGCTTCGGGTAACCGAAAGTTCAGAAAAGCAGATTCTTCATGCCAGATTAAGGTGCACTGCATTTAATTTTTTGCCGGTTAATATCTCATGTTTATGTCAACTACGGCGCTGTTGCGGTGTTGCAGTGCATGAAGGATTTAAACGGCAAAGAATTCTGCCAAGTTCAGCATCTCAACTCGTTAGTTTTGGCATTTTGTTTCGTGCATGATGGCATAGCAAATGTGTGGCAAGGTCTTGTACATCTGCTGTTGGATTTCGATTGGCTATTGGTTTTGAGTTCAGACTATTGCAAGATGTAGAGAGTGCCGTTAAATTTGCACAGAGTGAATTCACGTTTCACGGTTTGACGAACTAGCGTGTCTGTAGTCACAATCGACCCATCGACTTGCTCATGGTGATACTGGCACGATCGATCCGTGAAGTGAAGGAATCGCCATCAGCATTGCTGCACCAACTTGTTGATGCCCCGGTTGCTGCAACTTGTTGCTCGTGAACTGCTAGCTGCATCAACTCATTGCTCATCAACTTGTTACTACATCGACTTGGTGCTATAAATACCTGGTAAGTGTACGAGAAACTTGTAGGGTGTAGGGTTTAAGGTCGTCTGTATTGGTTGTTTATGGATTTAGTTGAGGCAAGGGTTCATGGTCGAAATAATCGTTGCCCCCAGTTTGATCTGTATTCTATCTCCTGCAATTGAACACGTGTTCAAAATTTTCCCACAATAAAATAATGTGAAATTAAAGATCGGATTTCAGCCGAAACGATCTCACTATGCCAGGCATCGTCCGGGGAGTAAAACCAGCCAATATGTGAAACTTGTTCAATCTCTATTCTTACTGGATTAATTAATCATTGATACGATTGTTTTCGGTTAATATCCATGGCTCGTATGCACTTTTACCCGAAATGATATATATATTTTAATTTGATTATAATTTAATTTTGCATCACATGTTTGGCAACTGGCTCATCATCTGAAACTACCTGTCTGTTCGCTCTGTCAGTACTGCAAGAGGCCGGTGAGGGCTCCCAATTTTCACGCATCTAGGGCTACAGGGACTCCAGTTGAAAATTCCATAGCACAGTCCCTTTGAGACTGTAGCCAAGAGTGTTTCTATATTGCAACAATAATTGTATAGTTGAAGTTCTTATAACTGCTTTAAGAAAGAATTGATGCATTTTTGAAATTTTGTTGCATAACGTGGACAATGAGTTGCATTTAGCATGCACAAAACTTGAAACTCTAAAATCTAACTTCTCTCATGAAATTGACAGAAATTGGCATTTGTTGCAGGTCTTATTTGGCTTTTGTACCCATGTCTTCGTCAGACGGAAATTCCATTGCTTGTGCGTCACCAACGGCGCTCAATGTGTCAACCAACTGTCGTCACGTCCCAAACAGTCCTGCACAGCACAATGTACGCACAAACTTGCAGTTGGAGGAGGGTGCGTTTGAGCATCGGTCTGAACCAAATGCAGTGGTGCAACAGACACAAATTGTCGGAGGTATTCCATTGTCCGTTGTGTCAGGTAGTCCTCCTCTGAGAACCGTTGCTGGTGGGAGTCGAGGTGGGAGTACCATCCTTTGCCAGCGGTCCTTAGCAAGGCAACGTGAGTTCGAATGCCGAAACCCAAATTGGGTAGAGAGCGAAGACCTGCAACCAAGACATCAGCACCATGGTTCACAGCGACCGGAGGCAAGCCGTGAAGGGTGTGGCTCCTATCAGCTACGGCCGCGAAGACAAGTCTCAACCTCAACTCGTATCCAGCCTCCCGGAGATTGCTTGCAAGCAACTCAACTTCGGCCGCAATTTCAAGAATCAGTCCCAATTCGACAAGGGATGTGGTCAACGGAGATGTTAAAGCAAGCATTCAACGCACTTGACCAAGGACGACAAGTCCGAACAGTAGCAAGACACTACGGCATTCCTCCATCGTCCCTGAGGGACCACTATCATGGTCGTACAATGACTCAAAAACGAGGGAGGCAAGGTATTTTGACAATTCAGGAAGAGAAAGATCTTGAAGAATACCTCTTGAAGATGCAAGATATTGGACATCCATTAACAATTCCCCAACTTCGGCTGAAGGTTGCTGAAATGACCCAAACCCAAGTGACTCCATTCAAAGATGGTATTCCAGGAGCGGGTTGGCTGAAGTGGTGGCGTCGTCGTCATCCTACTATAGTCCTGCGATCAACACAAGGGCTGGACTCAAATAGGGCACAAGGTTTGTGTGAAGAGAATGTGCTTTCTTTTTATCATAACCTGAACTTGGTGTATACAGAATACAAGTACAACCCATCACATATTTGGAACTGTGATGAGACCGGGGCTCAGGCTGAACGAAGTGGAAGAGGAACTTTAGTATTTGCAAAGCGTGGCTCTCGATGTGTCCACAACGTCATTCCTGATCAACGAGAGTGGCTCAGCGTCCTCGCATGCGTCAATGCCGTTGGTGAGTTCATCCCGCATTTTTACATTTTCAAGGGGAAGCGTATGCGACGAAACTATCTGGAGAAGTGTGATGCTAACTCAACAATGGCCATGCAAGCCAAGGCTTGGATGACCGGTTGGTTGTTTTCCTCATGGATCTCACACTTTGTGAAATCTTTAGAATGCCGTGGAAGCATTTCTCCTAGCAATCGACACCTTCTCATCTTAGACGGACATGGTTCACATGTAACCCTAGATGTTGTATTGAAGGCGTCTGCCATTGGGCTAGATGTCTTGACGTTACCATCGCACACTAGCCACAGACTCCAGCCCCTGGACGTTAGTGTCTTTCGGCCATTCAAATCTGCCTTTCGGGGCTATAGGGATGCCTAGACTCTACATAACAAGGGAAAAGGCGCGCAAAAAGAAGATCTGGCACAATGGGTGGATTTAGCGTTGAAGAGAGCTCTAACAGTAACTAACATTCAGAAAGGATTTGAAACTACTGGGTTATGGACCTACAATGCACATGCAATGGACGGCAAAATGGGACCAAGTCGGCAATTTACAAGACCCTGCCATACTGTACTGAACAGCAGAATTGAAGATGCAGTGGACTTGTCCGCAATTGAGGAAAACAACAACTTGCCCTACACTCTGCACAACAGTGATCGCCATGACGATCAAGATTACAGCGATAGTGATCAAGACGAACACGAACAAGTTGAAGAGGAAGAGGATGTATTCAATAGCGACAACGACAATGATGAAGAGGACTTACCGGAGGACGACATGGGTTTGCAAATAATTCGCGGCCAGCAAGTGCAAGAGTTGCAGCAACCTCCGCTCCATTACTTTGTCATCAACGACAACCCTACCGACCCCGGGAGCTGTTCAGATTCTTCCGACAAAGATTTCAACTATTTTGACCCGTTTGTTTTGCCGCCGCTATCGGCAGCACAGCCGTTGTCCTCAACAGCTGCACCTAATTTTTTTCAGTTGCCAGAATTGCCAGGACCTGCCCACAAAAAAAGAAGAGGAAACCCGATCATTGACTACTCCAAGTCTATCATTATGACAAGTGCAGAATACATACAAGCTATGGAGGAGAAAGCTCGATTGAAGGAAGAGGCGGACAAAACACGAGAAAGTAAACAAAAGGAAGCAAGAATTATTAAATTGCAACGAATTCAAGAAAAGAAGGCGAAGGAAGTAGCGAGGACCCAACGTCAACTCGACACAACAGCTCGCAAGGCTTTCAACAAAATATGGACGCCAGCTGCTGTCGCAAAAGCCGGAGATGATCTCCATAGTCGAATGAGAATGTCACGACCTCCTCAACCTGGAGAATACAGTGGTGTTTTCAACGGCTCCTGTCCACCTATTTGTCGAAGGAACCAACAAGTAGCAATTGCAAGGCTAAGAGCAAAGCGACAAGGTCGTCAACTTGATTCGAGCCTGTACACAATCCCACCTCCTTGGGTTCATCGCCCTGCGAGATGGTCTACACAAACATCGGAATACTACATGGAAGTTGACGAACCAACGGTAACAACCGCCGCAAGAGTTCAGCAGAGCCAGTACATCCACCCGAGCGTTGATGGTGGTAGGGGAACGGAACAAAACAACACACGCCGCACGGAATTGGAATGCGCAGGAGCGACCTCGGGCATGGCTCCGACGATGTGCTCAATTTAGAAGGAGCGGATTAGGGTTCAAGCTGCCCCACTACAGGTGGCATTGTGTTTGAGTCCAAGTCCCAGTTAAGGTCGCCTTAACAACCACTTAAGTTCCATTTACTGTCAGGCTATGTTTAGTTACAGGAACCTACGTGTTGTAACTTTGAGATTTTTTATAAAATTTCTCACTTGATAACTTTTTCTGAAACTTCTATATTCTGGCAATTCTTTCAAACGCTAACCGCCTGAAAAAAAATTGTTTTTTTCCTGAACCTCCACATACCCTAACCCCCTTAAATGGGCGGTGATGGGTTTGCCTACCTTACTCCGGGCTAGGCCACAGGTAACCCGCCCTTCCACCACGGGTGGCCTGAGCCTGAAGCCCGGGTGACCCGCGCTTTTGGTCCACCCTACCCGCCCTCGCCTTCGAGGCAGGGCCCTCACATCGCGGGAGGCCTCCCACAGTACGTAAACCCTAAACTCCAGTGCTGAAGCCCGTGCGATGAAAGCAGAAACGTGCTGTTGCTTTGCGGGTAGTGTCCGTAAGATCTTTTTATCGGTGAGGTTTTAGAGAGCACTCCAGATAAGTAGTAAGGACTGTGTCGATGTGCAGGAGGCAGGATGCTGGCATTAAGAAACCGAGCTTCAGGCCTAGTGCTCCGGGCGTTCGAGGTATGTGTTAGTGACAGAATTCGAATTGCGTGCATTTATAGTGTCACCACGAATATATTTCAGACACTCTTCAAAGTTGCATGACAGGACATGGTTTTGATCTTACTGTACACAGCTGTGCAATGGAGGAAGGGTAATGTCTACTAAGCGTTTTGGGCCCGATGAGTGGTGGGCTGTTGATGGTGAAATTTTACGGCTTAGGCCAGAATTTGGGAAGGGGTACACGCTTGTGAACATGGAGGAGCCAGATCCGAGACCTAAGCCTTTGAATTACAAAAGGATTTTTGGTGTTCGCATGACTCGTATGCAGAATATCCGTATCAAGGACAATGTAAGTTCGTGTGTTTCAAGCGCTTGAATCAACCTTTTGAGTGAGTTTGTAGACATTGTTCTTACTTCAGCATAGAATTGTTCAGCTTCTTCAATTCATTGCTAAGGAACTAGAGGCAATTGTAGGAACTTGGTGCAACGGTGGAGCCAGCAGATCTTTATTATGCTATTAGCCTTTTAAGTTTAGTAATCACTCTTGTGATTGGGACCACTGTATACTGGTTTTCGTGTTGTGAAGAGAGTTTGAATAAGCAATAACTTTTTATCGTGGTTGTGAATTACCTATATAAAGGCTCAAGAAGGATATTGGGAGGCTTATATGGAGCGCTTCAATCGCGTAAGAGAAGATTGGGAGAAACTTTATTGGGATGGAGCTCCGAGAGCTCCCGATCAGGACCCCGTAGCGAAGAGACCAATAGACCACTATCAAATTTTGGGACTTAGAAAGTACGTTGTCCTTAGTCCAACTCGTTTTTTTGGATGAGGTTCGGGCATAAAATACGATCTTGAAAATATTCGTGGGTGATTTAGTTCAATGGAATGCATCTCGTTCGATATGAGGCCTTCATGTCCGTTCTATACGGCGATCAATATGTTTCTGAATTCTATCTCAAACTTCTAGTTGTTCGCCTTATATGCATCTTGATGCACAGCTGACGAATTTTTTTTTCTGTATGTGCAGGAGGCACCAACCCTATTCTCCCCTTGAACTTAAGGTATAGAAGTAGGACCCAACCAAATCTCTTTACTATTCTTATCTTTGAATATAGATTGAAATTGTGGTTGGTATTTGCCTGAGATTTTGTGTTCCCAAGTCTAACTTATCTTTTATGTCTACGTCCACAGGCGGCATTCCGTGATAAAGCTATGATGTTTCACCCTGAAAATAATAGAGAAAAGGATCCAAAGAGGAGAGGTATTTTTGTTCATCTCTTTTTTGGTTGGTTTCCAGTTGAAGTTATCAGGAAGACTGTTTCACCTGTGCACCTTGATCTTAGTACCGGTGTCACAAGTGCTACATAATCAAGTCACTTTGTTTGTAAGATGCTAACTTCTCGGTGAAGGGCCGTAGAGTGGTAGTTGCAATAGATAGAAGACTTGGATAGATTAGAGCAGTGACGAAGAAAATACTTGCACTCAATGCAATTTCACTGGAACCATATGAAGCTGTTTATCAGGACTCAACTAGCGATGGGCGCTTTTTGGATGGTGGTATCGTGGTGCTAGACGAATTGATATCATTGCTTTAAAGTCTTCTGATTTTTGCGCTTGTTTTCTTTCCTCAGCTGCAAATATGGCAAAGTTCAGACAAGTTTGGGAGTCATACAAGAATTTGCAGAACAGGCGAAGCTGGTGAAATGCAGTCTTTATTGGATGGACACTATCCTTTACACACGGAGCAATTTTGAACAGACCATGATATCGGCAGCTCCGTTCAACATTAAACAAGAAAGATCTTCTGCTATCCAATCCAAGATCGAGAATAGAGGTGACTTCTGGGTTCTTATACAGGTTCTTGTGCCTTTCGGGAAAGGGATCATCGAATCCTTTAGTGATGGTGATAAGGTCTTGAAAACGTCTTACATAACGTAAAGTACGGGTTTATACCAACGTTTCAGTGCGTTTCAGTACTTGGTGTAGCTTCCAAGCATTAACCCTTGTCTCTGATGTTAACATTCTCTCCAATCAAATGAGCTTGAAATCTTTGGAGGTGTCTATTCAGACTCGATTATTTACTTTTAAGGAAGTGAATCACTGCTTGCTTCTTCGGTGCATATGGTGATTGAAGTAGGGGATAGTAGTTGTCACTTAAAGCATTTTTACTTGTGCAAGAATGTGATTTGGGGGAGATGTATAGAGATGAGGAGTGATCTCTGGGTATAAAGCCAAATCTGTTGAGACCAATTTTCTTATGCAATTTCAAAGTGAAAGATTGTAGACCAGTAGACGACCCTATTTTCATTGTAAGGTTGGAGACCACAACCGTTTAGCCATCATGCTTACTCCACTTGCTAATGAGTTTAACCAAGTGTTCCAAGTTGCTGTTGATAAATATGGTCATTATTGCAGATGGGATAAATGCGTAACGGATTTAGAGTCTTCTACCTCGACTCTTGGAGGCAATGTTTGTGTTCAATGCTACGAGAAGGAAATTGATTGATGATAAGAACACGGTAGCTAGCAAAGGAGTATGTACATTGTGAACCACAGGGCGTAAATCATCTTGAAATTCCCTGACAGTACTGACTTCAGCAATGTTCTCGAAAGAGCAATGAATGTCAAAGTGGTACACATTACAGATGTCGACGGCGGCAACATCCTTGTCACCTAAGGCTTACCCAGACCTCACATGAGACTAGCTCCGCCTGTAACTTAAATGGAATTGTATGAATTTTCCAATTGTGCCAATGATTGTGGAATGAACCCACTCTAAATCATGATTAGCCTTCACAAGATGTTCCTAATTGGAATTCTAGAGTCTCTCTAACCTATGCTTCATTTTGACCACTGAAGGTATTTCATGTTCACTATAATAATTATTTCCTGCACATGAGCACATATCGACTGTAGTATACTTGCCACTCCTTACAAAGCATATCATACTCATTTTCATTTTTCAAGGATTCTAGAAAGTCGGAGGTCCCGTCACCAGTGATAATTAATAAACAACACTTCCATCCCAGAACAGCAAGCCAATATTCCAAGCAACGCTCACATTCAACATGATCCATTCAGAGAACACCGACGTCACAGTCAACATTGAACTCACTTCAATACTGATATATTGTCCATAAACATGTACTCGAACATACAAAACAAACGAAATAACCCAGACTTAGGATGTCCACACAATCTCAGCCGGTTAATACACTACTCCCACGTACTTACTACTTTCACTCCAAAACTGTACTTCGACAAGGGCACAATTAACTTCTCACTGGTGCAGATTCCACATAGCTGCAAATCTGCTTTCACCGACAGTGGCCCAAAACAGTCGGTACCGAAACCCGAAAGTCGGTAGTCTAGTGATCGATAAGGCCTTCAATGGCTTGCACCGCCAGAGCGGTCGTGAAAATGGGCGCGCTGTACGTGGTCACGGCATCGCCAATGGTGACGTCCAAAGACCGAATCTGCTTAGAGGCCGCGGGCTGCTGCGTGGGGATGAGGTTGATCAGGTTCAGCGCGAACAAGTCCACGACACGCTCCAGTTCCACGAGCGACAGTCGAATGGGCTCAAAGAACGGGATCAACGTCAACAAACCGTGCTTCCCGATCACCACGTTCAGCAACGCCTGGTGAACCTGATTAATTTCACCACATCAAAAGCATCAATATTTCCCCAGTCACACGTCCGTCAAAGCTATTGACTCAAATGCAATGCAAGCTAGAACATGCATTCTCAATGAGATTATACATCCTTGTTACGGAAATATCTGAAGTTTACTCTGGAGATGATTTTTACACTAGAAGCGGGGAAAACAGGGGAAAACGGAAAACAAGGAGAATCAGCTAGTGGCGTGCAATTATTTCCTTGAGGGGACACTGACTGTAAAACGAGAATGGAATTTTAATTAATGGCCAATTCGAGAACCAGAGATACATCACAACTCGCAAGTTAGGAAGTTTTTAAGAGTTTAATTCCATCATGGTAATGAAACTGAGTAGCCACTTATTAATGAATGGAACGGTTCAATTATATTGAGATGGCAAACTCAGTTTTCATTTCCTTCGATGTTAAAATCTTAAACCTCTCTTGGGTATAATCTCCGTGAGTGTGTAATTTTATTGGAGAGGCACGTAAAGAAACCAGCTCAAGAGGTAGTTGTGGAAATCTACCGATCCCCACGCGAGTACTGACCTGCACAAACGTCGTGAGAGTCTTCACCACCGTCTTGGCGGCGTCGTCATCGAGCGGGCTCGGGTTGGCCCCGGGCGCCAGCGCCGCGCTCGATTGGATCACGGTTGCGATGATCTCACCGAAGCCCTGGGCGATTTTGTAGCCCTGCTTGGGCGCATTGAAGTTGTTAATCTTCTCGGTTTCCTTGCGCAGGTTGTCGGAGAGCTCGGTGACCTTCTTGATTGCGTCGTTGATCACATCCACCAGCGGCTTGTCAGTTGTCTGGGGCAAACGCGCGGCCAGCTGCAGGGAGTTGCTGTACGTCGTCTGCGCGTCTTTCAACGTGACCGACAGTGCACTGCATGCATGGTGCCATTTGTTAAGGAACAATCCAACCCAAACGCAACCCAAAATGTAAAAAATAAAATTAACAAGGGGTTGGTGAAGACAAGCTCTTACAGTACTTCCTGTTCAAAAATAACTTACTTGAAATTCTGTAAAGCAAGCGCAACTTAACTAATCGACGACGACGAGCTATCACTAAAGTTCACGCACTTTCGACGCAGTTATCGATTTATTATTGTAGTTAGCTAACCTTTAGGCTTGGTACAACTATGGGAGAAATGCGAAGTTGTCGTCTTGAATCAAGAACGTCTCAGTGTGTACTTTGAAGCTCATTGCAAGGATCACATCGAGGTTCAAATTATGAGTTACTATACAACCTCCCTGGCCCGACCTCAACCAAAGATTAAAAACTTGACATATTTGTTATGGATGGTGTCATGAACCGGTCAACTTGGCATGTTGCAGTTGTCACTGCATTCAGAATAAGTTGGATAAATCGTCTAACATTAATATTTTTTTGGTTTCCCAGATTGCTTCACTTCTTGTCTAACAATAAATTTTAGCAAAACTAAGAATTTTCTCATCTTGACAGGAGCTACACGGTACCAGCCAGCCAGTACCTGAATTGGTCGTTGGCGGAGGGCTTCTGGGTGGGGATGAGGTCGATGAGGTAGAACGCGAACGTGTCGACGACGACCTCGAGGTTGACGAGCGACACGCGAATGGGTTCAAAGAAAGGGAACAGCGTGGTGATCCCGTGCTTCCCAATCACCACGTTGAGGAGCGCCTGATGGACTTTCACGAACGTCGTCAGGCTCTGCACCACCAGCTTGGCGTCGGCGTCAGGCAGCGCCGTTGGCGTGTAGCCGTAAGCGCTTCCAGCCAGACGGGCGGTGTACTCCGTGATCTTCACGATGATGGTGGCAAAGCCGGCGCCGATCTTCACCCCTTGCGTGCCGGCGTTGAATAACGTGATCTTCTGCGTCTCCACGCGCAGGTTGTCGGACAGCTGCGTGATCTCCCTGAACGCTTTCTGGATGCGCTCCACGGGCTTCGGCTCCGGATCATTTAGGCCGTGAACCGCACTTTGAAAGAGCGCCAGGGACACCAGCAGCAGACACACGGCCCTGGATATCGACGCCATGGCGGAAACGGTTCCGGAAACTGCAATCCACTCACACAGTCAGATCAACTAGAATCAAGTATCAAATGTTGTCAGCCTCAAGTATCCATGAAAATGTGGGAACCAGGTAATCGAACTAATTTGAACACATACATTCAACTTAAAGCCTCTCACACTCAGACTGGGTTCGATCACTCCTGTAGTTGACAATTATTTCATTACATTACTACAACTATTTAACACAGGCCGGGTTATGTCAAATAATCCCCGATAATTAGAAAGTGCATTTCGATCCCTCCTAACCTCTTAAACAGGGGATTTTACAACTTTCCTTTGATCGAGGTAAGGGAGAAAGTGAAACCGCTAGCTAGAGATTTGCTTGTATTTCCCCTGTTTCACCGTTTCCCTATGCGTAACTCCCTAGTGAAATAGCTGCCATTAGTATGGACCATAGAATTATAACGATACATTAATTGAAAATTACGCACGATGTCCAAGCAAGACATAAGACAGTGTACGAATGAATGTAGCAACAATCAGAAATGTGACATCCATGGCTGTGACTGAATCATGGACAAAATAGCACCTAACTTCCTAAACATCAAACCATTGAGAGAAAGCATGCATGCATGGTGCAACTAGAGCGTGGGACCATTCTGAGATTCTAACAAACAAAGTCAGCTTAGAACTGTGGCAACCCGGAGGAAGGTACCTCTGCAAAGCGACAGGAAAGAACTGCACTACTGCAGTGGTTAGAGGCGACTCCGGTGTGGCGAACAGACGGCGAGTGACAAGATAGAAAGTGAACTGGATTCTGGACAAGAGAGTCTGGTTTTTATAGCAAAACGTCAATGGACGGTTTCCCTTCGCGGCACGGTCTCATTCATGCCCACGATCTCCCAGCCCGGGATTCCTCCCCATCCAACGATCCCAGTTCAACCCTTGCCCTTCTCGCTTATGACAAAGACTGACCATGCAGTACGTAAGAGCTCAGTTCAATTTACTGTGTAAGCTGGATCATTCCTGTATTTGCGTGCCAGAGTTCGGGATAAGATAAACTGACCCGGCAGAATGTACGTAACACGTCGGCATCTACCCTTTCGGTTTAGTAGCTCCCATGAGATTCTCGTTGAATGCCAGCATTAACACGAATCCTGGTTAATTGTGATGCTTAAGTAGCTAGCTAGCTAGCCTGGTCAAACCCGTATTCTAAGTCATCCATGGGAATTCAATTGTGGTCTGTAGGACAGTCACTAGTTTTAATTGTAAGGAGGTGATTGATCGATTTTCAGTTCAAAACAGAACCTAGCTAGCTAGCCTAGATGAAATGATGTTAGCTAGCACGCAGTAATAATTACTACCCCCACTGCCGGGGTATCGTGCTGAGACATTGGTTTAATTTTGCGGGGAATGCAGTTAAGTTGCTGATGCGCAGTGCATATTAAAGGTACGTACCCCTGTTTCGTGCAGTGAGCAGGCCTTGGAAGATGTCGATTGAAAACTGATTCGGGCACTGAGCAGAACGCACAATTAATTTTTCAAGACCAATCACAACCTGATTCGTGGACTGAGCAGGCCTTGGAACTTTTCAAGACCAATCACTACCCTTGCATGCCTGCACGCACCTGCCATGTACGCACCTGCCATCGGTACGCACTCCGCAGAACGCACACAGAAGACAACGTCGCGTCGGGTTTTGCTACGACTCCCATGAGAGGCACGTGATCGATCGACGTAGGGCATCCCATGTGAAGCGTGGCATTCAGTTTTAATTCTCTTCATTTCCAAACATTAATTACTTCGAACTTGCATTGTCGTGGACTCGTAGTAATCTGAAACTCGTGTTCCGCAAGACTATTGTAATGAAGCTCCTGAATTGAGTTCAGCGAACCTGGGTTCAGAACTTCAAGCTTGGAATGAAGGAGGCTCCACAATGTCCAGTATTGTTCTCAAGGGTAGTTGAGGTAGGAGGTCCATAAATGGCCCATTTAAGAGATGAAACTGAATTTTGGGGAGGTGAAGCATTAGAGAAATTCTGAGGCCTCTGGAATGCTGCTCCGCAGCCCTTCCAAGACCCCAAAGTTTAGTTTAGTTTTGGCTTAGAAATTCTTTTTCCTCTACACCTGTTCACCTTCCGTTGGGCTGTCGGATGACTGTCACCAATTCAAAATCCAAGTACAAATGTTTAATAATCAAGGTTTAGGTATCCTAATTCATCTTAATCATGACTTTTAGATAACTTAAATTCGTATGCACCTTGCACACTAAAGAAGTTGTGGAATAACAAACAAATGTCCAAAATATTTCATTAACCATCTACCATCCATTTTTTTTTTGTATGGCAGTGTGAATTGCTTACTTCATGGACATTTGTGAGAGTGAAGTTGAGAAGAAAAGCACTTTATACAAGTTGGGTACTCATAGTTAACACAATCCATGTGGGATATGTATATTAGGCTTAATAGGAGCTCAACTATTCATAGTAATTACAAAAAAATTGGGCCCTCCAAAGGGCTGTCTGGAGGCTCCACAAAAATTACTTCTTTAGTCGCTACTTGCATATGGAGTGAAGGAGCCTTTGTGGCATCCTATGTGCCAAATGGAGAAAACACCAAAAACATGGAAAATCCATCAACGATGTTTGGGGGAGTTGGATGGTACTAGACGTGGTTACGTGGTATGATGGTTCCAGTACCTCCGAATAGTTTATTCCCACTGTAGTTGTGGTACCAATAGTATTTTATAATATTTTAGTGTGCACTAGTCCTTCTATGATACTCAATCTACATGTTTTATCATTTTCTAAATGGTACTTGGGCAAAATGGGTACAAGACTCCAACTTCACTTGGAGTCATGACGACTTTGAAGTGTACCCCGTCAATGACTACCCATTTTCTTATTGGAAGAAAGTGCAATGCACTCATCAAGAAGCTCTTGTCCTTCCTTGCCCTCCATTTTTTAATGCAGGCCCTCCATTAATTAAAGAGGTTTTAATCCTCCCATTAGTGCCAGCGCATCATTTGCTAGAGCACACAGACTAGATTCTAGCACTCATTTTCTGAAGTCTTCGAGATGCGGGAAGTGACTTGGACGCTTTGGTGAAGGCACCAGTTCTGAACAATAGCTCCACTTTTGTCTCCACGTGTGAATTTTTTATGTTTCTTCCAAAAAAAAATTATAATTTTTTGTATCCAGCATCCAATAGCAGTAGCACATTTCTTGCTTTGGAGACAATACGTGCAGCCCTTATACGGCCCTTTGGAGGGCCCAAATTTTTTTTAATGTAAGTTAAAATAAAAATTGTGCTCAAAGTCAAATTTTAGACCGTAGAATTAATTTTTTCAAACAATTTTGAACTAAAAAATGTTGTGGAATTAAGATAAATTTTACATTTAAAAATTGGTTTAAAGTTTAAAGTCTCCAAATAAAAGTTATGGACAAAATTCAGAGAAGGTGTTTGAAAATGTCCAAAAATATGTCCCTTCCAACCCCTCTCTGAAATTTGGTCATAATGTTTATTTTAAGTCTTCAAATATCAAATTAATTTTTGGAGAGGAAATTTAACTTGATTTTCCACTTTAACTTATTTCAAAATTGTTTTAAATTTTTTATTCTACTATGCCTAAATGAGGTCTGAAATTCAACTTTGAGCACAATTCTTATTTTAACTTAACTATAAGCGGTTGAGCTACTATTAAGCCTAATTTACATATTCCACATGGATTATGCTAACTATTAGTACCCAACTTGTATAAAGTGCTTCTCTTCTCAACTTCAAACATGCAACACTAGGTGGCATGTAAAGCTAGATAGAAAATTTTAGAGTTTTTAAAATTTTATGGCAACTAGCATTAAAAGTCACTTTACTTTGCTTAACTTTACTTAATTTGTTCATTTGCCAATTAATCACCATGCATTTTGATAAAGGTGAATATTAAATAGAACTTTGCTGCAGACTAATTACGAAGTCATGGCGTCCTTCCCGAAAGTCAGAGCATCTGACCACCCACTGTAGCTAGATTTGTCAAGGAGACTATTTTCAATTAATACACTGGTTTGGTCACTTTTTGGTGGCCTCCTGAGGCCTGATTTTCTCTCTAGTTCTTCTTTTAGTAAATTTTTCTTGAAAGACAAGTGGAATTGGCATCTAATTCAAGTCGTTCCATATTTTTTGGAGCTTGGTGGAATTAGTTATGAATTTTTGAAATTGAAATGGCATAGGGCTTTAAAATGACCCACCTCCTAAGATGAACAAGGCTTATACATTGTTGAAGGCTATAGAAAATCAACATGTACAAACAGTGTACATTTTAGGACATGAGCCTTTTTAGGACCTCCTACCTTATGAGTTATGGTTTCATTTGGGTTTTAGATCATTTGGGTTTGAATTGAGTTTGATGAAAAACTTATGTAATAATGTCAATTTGGGGAGCAATTTGGGGAGCAATATTAATAATAGAAATTTTGATGGCTTCTCCTATTAGTACTAGAACAAACAATCTCATCCATTGAAAGGAAAAATCAACAACTAAAAGTATTGTTGCAAGTACTACATTAGAGAAAATTTGGGGCCAAGGCTGTTTGACATTCAATTGATGTGCGAATACAATGAAGTAAATTTTTAAATATATAAAATAATTTAATCGTCAATCCAACAAGACACACAAGCTGACTTTCAATGGCAAGATTTGGGCTAATATTCTCTACATTTGCACATTTGCATACAGTCAAATGGCCCTTCAAAGGGCTAAAATTTTCTTACCAATGGACTACTTATGAGGACTAATGCAATACTATTTATGTAAAAAAAAAGACAATTTATCACAGAAAATAGATACAACAAGGTATAAATTAATAATAAAAAATTATGAACACAAAAATTAAAAACTTATCATTTACAAAGACTCGATGGTGATCATTTAGATCTCACTAAAAGAATGAAGTTGAAACCATCTTCAATGTTCAAAATTGCATTCACAAGGGAGCCTTATTTGCATAAATGAAGACGTAAAATAATGTATTTTTAGATGCTCTTGGTAGGCACATCCCATCCTACTGTGGGAATAGACTAAAAAAATTTCAACTCTAAATCATTAATTTTGGGCACTCTTCAATACTAAAAATCCTTGTATCTCAAAGTATGACAAATTAACAAAATTGACTTTTGACTTCTTCTTTTTAAAAATTTTGAAAAAATATGGAATATGATAACAATCAAATTAGCTTCAATCCAATAAAAAATTCAAGTTCATCTGATTCATCCTTCAAAAGATATAGTAGATGACAACTCCGTCACTCTAAATGTGTTGCAAAATATTACTGATCTTTCTTGCAATCACCCATTATTAAATTGGTGGTATTCCAATACTTTGGCACCTTTAAGAAAGCACATTCTAAAACATAAATCCAAAACTGCCCTAGATTTTGGACCATTATATATATGCCATAATTTTTTACGCCGGAATGGCATCACTTTTAATAGAATTGACATTTTCAGTTTTACATAGTTACAAAGGGCCTAGGTTTTCTTAATTTACCTCCTCCTAATCTTGTTCAATCGTGACAGTCACTCTCCAGAGATGTCCTCCATATTCTGGAGCAACAAGCATGTGACCGACAGCGTAACATAGTGCAGAATTTTGAACCAAATTAATGAATGCACAATTATAGAGAATTTTATTTGAATGGCATATTTCATATGCCATTTTTAGACCACGTGGTTTAAGCCATAAAAGTGACATCTAGGACAAGCATACATTTCAAACCATGTGGTCTAAATTGTAAAAGTACCTTTCAGGATAGGTATAAATTTCAAACCACGCAGTCTAAACCAAAAAGTGCTAAAGTTGGGGAATGGCACCCGCATTTTAACCCTTTAACGACCAGGTCAATGACTGATTACTCAAACTGAAAGATTTTCATCAATAGCAGACTGGCTATTAAGAGCAAGCCCACAACTGACTCCCCAAACAGGGACGTCAAGTGGGGGGCTTGGCTTGTGGTTATGATGGCTGCAACCGGCCTCCTCCTCCTCTACCTCACTGCACACACCAAGAGGGGACACTAAATGAATATTTCATCAAACTTGACATTTGATGAATTATTCATTCAAATCAAATTGTCGATGTATTTTGAAGCTATGCGACTAATGCTAGGAAGATCTGAATTTATTGAATGTAAAATTTTTTACATTTAATCTTCTAACATGGTCTCCTTGCTTGAAAACTCATATGTAAAATTTTACATTTAATCAATGAAAAACCCGAAAGCTCTAGAAGAAATCTGCAAAGATAATCTCAATAGGAGTTGAGTGTCTCTAGAGGGTAGAAAATCTCTCTATATACACATGGGGGTGGTAGGAGGAAGAACAACCCATGTGGGATAAGTCACTTAGAATGAGAAGGAGCTTCACTATTCATTCATGGTGAAGTTCCTTCTCATTCTAAGTGACTTATCCCACATGGGTTGTTCTTCCTCCTACCACCCCCATGTGTATATAGAGAGATTCTCTTCCCAAAGTAAGCAAAGCAAGTTTGCTATCTTCATCCTCTATTGTTCTGGACACAATGCGAAGAAACACTACAATGCGTTTGAAGTTAAATTTTTTTAGCCATGTTAAAGATTGAGATTTGTTAGAACTTAGCAATTTTTAAAATCATCACAATTTGATTTTAAAACTCAAAGCAATTTCTACTCTGAAGTTGGCCTCACAGGCCCAGTCACCATCTCTCCGTAGCCTGGGGGGCTTGCTCTAATGAAATTGCGTCAGTTTGACACTTTCTCGTAACCTGTCATCAACCTGGTCATTAAAGGGTTAACAAGATTCCCCGTAATTCAATAAACTTGATGTCAGTGTCAATCAAGTTTTCTATTCCAATCACATTCAATAATTAATGTGATTGCTTGAAATGAAACCCACTAAAGTGGAAGGTTCTAAAAGTGCATAGGCTCTAAAATCACTCACCTCCTCAAATGTACACTGCTTGTATATGTTGCATTTTATTAGCCTTCATCAACGTACAAACAATGTATAGTGTTTTAGGAGGTGGGTGATTTTAGAGTCCTATGCCATCTCAATTTTAAAATTTCATAAATAACTCTAGAGAGCTCCAAACAATATGAAATGACTTGAATTAGATGCCAATTCCTCTTGTCTTTCGAGGAAACTTCACTGAAAATTCTTTCAAGAAGCTTCACCTCCTCAAAATTCAGTTTCAGCTCTTAGGTGGGTGATTTTTGGGACTGTTACCTTATGTTGGGCACATCATAACATGTTGGGCACATCATAACATTCATAGCCTTCAAAAAGGCTGCCTTTCTCGCTCTCATGGCCTCATCCATGAGAAACATCCACATAGGAAATTCAAATAAGCATTAGTACTGGGTGCCAAGATCGTGGCAGTAGATTTATAGTATACACTATTCATTTTGTTAAATCTCAAACCAGCCATACAAATCAACAAAGAAATGTCAAGATGATTTGCCAAAAATCTTAAGAACCCTTAGAATCAAAATCCCAATGTCATTTATACCATTCCCAACAAAGAGTAATTTTGATGGCCATATAGAAAAATTGCTTCAATGACATTTATGGGAAGGAAGGTTGGAGATTTCATTTTTATATTGAAATCAATTATCCACCATGAATCTTCAAAGGGGATGGGATAATTTGAAAATGAGAGCTTGACCGCTCATTGTCAAAATGTAAAATTTTTGTTTGATGTAGAATTTCAGATCTCATTTAGTCATAGTAAAATAACTTTTTTCCAAAAAAATTGAACCAAAAGAATATGGGAAATCTTTCTAAGTTTCATCTCCAAAAATATGTTTGATGTTTCAATCCTCCAATCAAAAGTTACAGATAAAATTTAGAGAAAATGCTTGAAAATGTAAAAAAAGAAAATATTTTTTCCAACACCTCTTTGAAATTTGTCTATAACTTTTGATTAGAGGCTAGAAATCTCAAACATATTTTTGAAGATAAAAAATTCAAATTGATCTCCCAACTTTTTTTAGTTCAAAGTTTTTTGAAAAAAGATATTCTACTATGTCTAAATGAGGTTTGAAACTCTACTTCAAACACAATTTCTACTTTATTTTGACTATGAGCGGTAGAGCTTCTACTACTTTTAATTTACATATCCCGCATTGTTTGTTTCACCTTCTACCACCCCATGTGTATATAAGTAAAGAGCTTATCTAAGCAATTCTAAACTCTAATCATGATTGGCTTTCACAACATTGTGTAGTAATATAGTCCATCAGTCCCTTGATTTCAAAGGACTCTATTCTATTTCCATGGAAGTTTTATTTGAGATTTGGAAGTTTTATTGGTGTTGGCCTTATTTTGCAGTTGCGTCCGAGGATATATTAAGGTCGAACCACCCATTCCCGATCAGGGACCTAATTGCGATCAAATGTAAAGACCGTATTCATTTTAGAACTTAAATGTTCTTACACCATAGATAGCTTATGGTTTTGATCAACAAACCATAAGCTATCTATGGTGTAAGAACATTTAAGTTCTAAAATGAATATGGACTTTACATTTGATCGCAATTAGGTCCCTGATCGGGAATGGGTGGTTCGACCTTATGCGCTTCATTTCTCTGACACATTTTCACGCGTGCATCAATAGTTACTGATTTGGTGTGGTATATTTCACACCATTTCATCCCTCGGATGAAATGATGTGGGATACTCCACATCATTCTGTTCAGGGGAGGCAGTACCAACGAATGTTATGATAATGTAAGGTAGGAGGCTATTAAAGCAACCCTTTAAGAGCTAATTGCATTTTCAGGGAAGCTAAATTCCTTGAAATAATTTTCAGTAAATTTTACTAGGAAATAAAATGGAATTGACATCTAATCCAAGTCGTTTCATATTTATTGGACCTTTGCAGAATTAGTTACAAAACTTTGAAGTTGAAACGCAGTGGGTTCTATAAGCAACCCCCTCCTGAAATGTACGACGTTGGTACAATGAAGAAAGTAAAATGTACGACGTTGGTACAATGAAGAAAGTAAAATGTACGACGTTGGTACAATGAAGAAAGTAAAATGTACCTCTGTGTTAGAGGTCGGTTTTAGAGACAGGTCGCTTTTACAGCCCACTACCTTATCATGTGTTTTGGATCAGGGAGTCCATATTGTAAAAATTAAACTTACGGTCTCTGTTGAGGTCTCTGTGTGAGGGTCCTGTGAAGAACTTACTTGTCATATCTACTCAAGAAAAGGACGGACCAATCAATTCCTTATCAGAAATGCTAACCATTGTGGCTCTTTGGCTAGGAACTGAAGCACTGAAAATTTTGCAGCTTACTGACTGTACCAAATTTCCAACTTACGTTATGACAACGTCTAAGTCGGCTAGTTTCCAGACTTTATGAAAATTGCTCAGTGAGAATATTCTTGGATAAGACTTTAGCCGATTGAGTTCAAACATTGAAAACCAATTCGGATTTCACGTTGGCAGGGAGCTGCATAAGGTAGGAGGCTCAGAAATGGCACATCTAAGGGCTGGTCCGCCTTTTTCGTGTATTTCACTGGACGGGAATAATTTTAGATGGGAAAAATAGATGAGAAATCTAACCCAAGTGGTTTTGTATTTTTTCAAGCATTTTTGAATTACTTATGAATTTTCAAACGAGTTGGGTCATAGGTTCCTATTTATGACCCTAGGTCTTCTGTAGACGGATCATTTGCAATTATGAAGAAAGATGGGGAAAGCGAAGTGAATGATTGGTTCTTGCAATTGATAATACTTTTTTCTTTGATTCATTCAATGACAATACATGTCAATTACAGGACCAACTCATGTCCATTTCACAACCATTTGTAGGGTCCGTTCTTAATGCCTGCTCCATTTCAGAGCCTCCTACCTTAAGGTCTGGTCCGCCTTTTTTGTGTATTTCATTGGACGGAAATAATTTTAGCTCATTTTTCATACAAAGAGAAATAGATGAGGAATCTAACCCATGTGGTTTTGTATTAATCCAATAATTTTTGAATTACTTATGAATTTTCAAATGAGTTGGGTCGTAGGTCCCTATTTATGACCATAGGTCTTTTATAAACGGTTCACTTGCAATTCTAAAGAGAGACGGGGAAAGCTAAGCGAATGATTGGTTGTTGCAATTGATAATGTTTTTTTCCTTGATTCATTCAATGATTATACATGTCAATTTCATACCCAACTCATGTCCATTTCATAGCCATTTGTAGGATCCGTTCATAATGCCTGTTCCATTTCAGAGCCTCCTACCTTATATATGGATTCAACACCTACAATCATTTTAATTCTACCATAGGCTTAGAATGATGCTTTAGCTAGATTAATTTTTCAATTAATTCTTTTACTCAGTTGGAATTGGAAGGGAAGTTCGTCAATGAAGTTAGGGCCACTTCACACTATGGCCGTCCAAGTTGAGAGGTCGTGGGATTGAGTGACCAAATTTTGTTGAGAGTTCAAAGAAAATGAGCAATAAATAGGTAATAAAATATAGGAATTGGAGCCTTTGGTCAACCACAGTGTGAAGCCTTCAAAGGCCAAGCCCGAAGTCCAAACTCTTAGTAATGAACTTCCACCTACCAATCTAATGGTTGAGATCTTGTCATAAGTCGACGGCCTTTTGGCCATAGTTTAGGGCTCCACTTCTAGCCGCCCAAACTTCCTTTGAAAGTCTGTCACCATGAAGGCAATTTATTGCCACGTAGGTAGTTGGAGGGCAATGGCCTTTGGACTTGTGCCTTCTAGTGTGAAGGGTCGAAAAGCCAAACTCTTGGTTTCTTAAAATTAGATTGGTAGAAATCCACATACTCTCACCTTTGACCATAGTGTGAAGTGGCCCTTATAGTAACAATGAATTGCAACTAGTGTGCCCTGTGCCGTTGCCGCCATTGTCAAAAGAAAAATGAATTTTCTAATTTTTTTACTCAAAAGACTTCAAAATTCCACAACTTTCAAGCCATAGGTCCCAAGTTCCAATGCCATAAAACAAAGCCCATGCACCCCTCCTCACCAAGAGCTTTCCGACGGAACCAAGAACGTGACGAGGGGACGCACACTTTGGGAGGTCCCAATGTAACAAACAAATAAACAACGTAATTTAATGAATGGATGGTTTTGCAAACTTAATCCCTGAAGGACCATTGTTCCTTTGAGGGAAGAATTAGATTTTGGACAAGTACATATCACGTATGGTCTCAATTTTTGTCATGGTCTTTTGAAACTTTTTTTGAAGATAGAAAAATGATTATCTTTGTGGAAATATAATGTTTTTTCTATTGGTGCCTGTAAATAAAAGTTGTAAACCAGATAAGTTAAAAATAGGGGAGACCATGCAACAAAAACACACACTTGTAGGATTCATTCTTGAATGCAATTTTTCAATTAAAAATAAATAAAAAATTCGACATGGTTTAATTTGCTTGCTAGAACAATCACACCATTGGGATTAGTGCATTTTAATTCCATCTTAGAGATATTGATAATTTAGATTTTCCTTCTATTTTGCACCTACTTCTACTTGAAATTAAGTTTTTTTGAATTTTTTTTCCTACTCTCAGCTCAACTCTCCACCATAAAGATTTGAACCTCAAAACTTTGTAGTGCAAAAATTTTTAATTAAGAAGGTTCAAAGTCAAATAATCTAATCTCGCAATATGCGAAAAACACACTTGTTTTCATCACTTTAAATGCAAATATCTTGCAATCTATGTGGTCAAAAATTCTGAAATTTATTCCACATATTTTCATACTACCGTAGGTGTAGGGTTGCTTTGCTCGTGCTCAAGCAAATAATTAATTAATTTGAAAATTTAAGGTTTGCCACCTAGAAAAGGAATTTTTTTAATTCAACTCCTTGGATAAATAAATAATTATAGTTTTGCCTTTCATCAAAGATTTAACCTAAATCATCCACCCTGACACAACGACTAACCTTATACATAAGTCTCTTGCATAGTTTTAAAAACCACTAACATGTGAAGGGAAATGAAAAAGACCATCTATTTATACAAGAAAGGTGGTAGGGGATAAAACAAACCATGTGGGATAGGTATGTAAATTAAGATTAATAAAAATTCAACCGCTCACAGTAAGGTCAAAAACAGAAATTGTGTTCAAAGTAGAATTTGATGGTCAAATGATGGATTGGAATTTGATGGTCATTTAGGCATTGTAGAATATATTTTTCCCAAAACCTTTGAATTGGATGAATATGGAAAATTAAGCTAGCTTTCATCTCCAAGAATCTAGTTGAAATTTCAAGCCTCCAATCAAAAGTTATGGACAAAGTTCATGGAGGGTTGGAAGGGACATTTTCTTTGACATTTCAAACAACCTCTCTGAATTTTGTCCATTACTTTTTATTAAAGGCTCAAAATGACAAATAGATTTTTGGAGATGAAAGTTAGCTTGATTTCTCAACTTTTCTTTGTTTAAAGTTTTTTGGAAAAAATTATTCTACTATTGCTATGACAAAATGAGGTCTAAAATTATACTTTAAAACACAATTCCTACATTTTGATAACAAGCAGTCAAGCTCTCATCTTCAATTTATCCCATATGCTATGAGGATTCATGATGGACAATGGATTTCATTACAAAAATGACCTCTCCGCACTTCACTCTTACATAATGTCAATGAAATACTTCCTGTACTTGGTCATCAAAAAAAATTTGATGGTCAAATGATGGATTGGGACTTGCTCATGGACTTATTGTTCTTACTTTAAAGTCTTTGTTTATTTATTTTTATTGTTTCTCACATGCTATAATTTCTAAATATTTTGTCATTCTTTTCACTTTTTTTCATTTTTCATTTGCCAAGTGGCTTGTGCATCATTCTCATTTTTGAAAATTGGAAAACTTGCTAATGTGATTGAAATTGCCTTGATGACACCTCCCCCACCCCCTCCAGTTAGCTATATTGAATAGGGATATTAACCCCTGAAAGACCAACATGTAATTTTTGGCAGTATAAATTTTTGGGTAAATACATGTGGCTAGAGATTTTCATATTTTGGGCTGAAATTTTAAAAGAAGGTGGGAACAAAGAATATCTTTCACATGCACTAAATTTCATGACATTTGAAAATATGAGTCAAAACGCTCCATTCCTTTGAGCTCCAACCCATAGTTTTTTGGGTGTAAACAAGACCTTTATTGCAGAAAATTGTAGATGTTTAAAACATGGTGTACAGGGTCTACACACTTCCATAACTATTGATATGCATCCAAGGTAGGTATTTATATGATGTGTCGTGTCGATCAATTAGTATGGGTCCCCTCAATGCCATCTCATCTTGATCCTTTCACTTGGTACATAGCCATAGCAATGAACCTGGACTTGTTTTCAGACTAAATACGTTTAGCAAACTCCAGTTCCCTCTGATGGAAACCATGTGCGCAGACTGCTGGACATACGTACTAATGACTTAATAAAGTTATCAACAGCAGTTCTAACTTACATAACTTATGTCCACAGGATGAGAGTACATCATGCAGAGGGCGAAAACAGGATAAGACTCAAGTCTCTGCATACACATCTGCACTTGCAGTCCAGCAGCACCCGAAGGTGACTGCATTCCATTAAAGTAGTCGCCACTGTCTCACTGACCGTATGTCTGGGGATCCCAGAACTTAGTTTATGGAATTTAGTGCAATATGCTACATTGAGAGTGAGTAAGGTAACTCTGCCTATGACAGGCCAACTTTGGACTAGCCTAATGCAGGCAAAAAAATTTATGAGCAGTACATGTGTATTGTGAAATGTACTGCTCATGAAATTTTTTTGCCTGCAATAGGCTGGTCCAAAACTCTGCCTGTCATAGGCAGAGTTACCTTAGTACTAAAAAAAGAAAAAGAAAAAAGAAAGGATCTTGCATGTAGTAAAAGGATTGTTGAGAGTACTATAACACAAAAAACTGATTCAATAGATGTTGATTCCAATGTCAATGGAGGAAGTTGCAAACTGGCTATCAAAGTCTATTGCTTGTTGCAGTTTGGGCTAAAATCTAGTTCTTTCAAGGTGTTTTTTTGCCAATGTACACTTAGCTACTAGTAGCAATGGAGTGAATTTTAGCCAATTTTAGCCAATTTTAGCCAATTTTGTTGGTGGTCTTTGAGTGTCAGGATTTGACATAATTTTCTGGAAATACCTCAAGGTATATTTTGAAGAAGGTCGTTGGGGGGGGCCGTGTGAAATGGCTTGTATGTTGCTCAAGAGCATTCATCATAAGAACCCTATGTTTTTTGTGATGCAATTTTAAGTGACATTCACCTATTTTTATGTCAACAATAATGTCAAATATAACATTTGATAAAAAAAAATGTTATGTTATGTTATAAAAAGATGCTATGTTTGACATTATTGTTGACATAGAAACAAGTGAATGTCACCTAAAATTGCGTCACAAAAAACATGGGGTTCTTATAGTGATCTCCATTGGAGCAACAAAACTTCACCATGAGGAGGTCCACTTGTTTAGAACACCTCAATACCAATGAGGGCAAAGTGGACAACAAGTGTTGAAGGCCTTCAAAATATTCCCCGAGCACTCTTATTGCATCAAAAATAGACACATGCACCATATTTAAGTTTAGTTTGTTTAGTTTTCATGCCCATTTGTATAATTGTTCAATTCAATATTTATGAAACACGTATGGTGAATAAAGATGGAAGACTTGAAGTTAGAGAACTTGCCAAATATGGATTTGAAGTTATTATAAAAATATTGGAGTGGCAATGCTTTTAAAGTGGAGATCACTTCTTTGCCCCATCCGTGCAATTGTCTATATTAATCCTTAAATGTCCAAGGATCCTGAATATGTTGTAGTCACGACATGGGATTTTTTTTGTATTTGATGTGAATGATGCATGAAATTGATACCATATACACCACCCAAAAAGTTATACATTGTTCTGACACTTTTTTGACATCTTTTTCTCAACATGTTTCTTGATATTATGAAATTCATAATGACTCAATAAGCTTTTCAACTCCAAAATGTTGATTTTTTTTTTCAGTGCTCGTTTTGATAATGAAGAATCAATTAAAAGAAAATGAGATTCTTTTCTAAAATTTTGGAGTATAAAAAGTTTTGAAGAAAACAAAAAAAAAGTGTAAGAAATATATTTTAAAAATGTAAAAATAATTTTCAAAAAGAATGTCAATAAAAGTGTTCAAAAACATGGTTTTCACTTTTCATAAAATTTAGAGGTATTTGCTCAAAAGACCTTTCAATACAAAACAACTTAGGGTTTGATTTGGATTGCTCTTATCCTCCAAAAATAAGAAGGATTCAAATCCAAGCGCTTGGATTTGGAGCAACTTTAGGAGTCTTCTAGTATATTTATTTATTTATTTACTGCCATTGTATTTTACTCTCTTTCTAACACTCTTTTTGACACTGTTTTTAGAATTAAAATGTCAAAAAACAATTTTTAATCAAAAAGTATATATTTGTTGAAGTTGACAATAAGCAATTTTTTGCCATAGCAATGAGAATAGGATAGGATAGCTGATTGATAGAAAACAAACTAAACTATTGAATTTTACTTTGTAATGGAATTGAGAAATTTAGAGATTTAAGAATGTTGTAACAAACATCATACAACTCATATTATTTTTTAGCAAGAAAATGATCAAAATTGAACTCACTTGAATATTTTTTTCATTAAGAGACCATTTATCTTACTACTACTCCCCTTCATCCCAAAATGATCTTCATGTTGTACTTTGTGCTTTTGAGAATTGGTCAAATTTAGCTTTTTATTACTATTTGGAACCAACAAAACAACTCTGAGCAATAGTTCCCCCTCCATCTATGCAATCATCAATTGAAAGACAAATAAAATGATTGAAGGGGTCAATCAACATTGTTTGTTTTTAAATTTTATATTTATTTAAGTGTTGCCTGATTGAAGGAGATGAAGCTTTGGAAGGTGGTACATAAGTCCACACATGGTTTTGGGCCCATACTAACTACCGACAAAATGACACTTTGCACTCAACAATTATATGTCCATTGGTGCTTTGTAAAAATGTCCCAAAAATTCCACTTTCCAACATTTCCAAATTGCATTTTGAAAAGGGTTCCAAAACTCAAAATTTCTAAGATGTTGGGAGTGCACAAAACTCTACTTACAAAGTGAAATAGGTTTTTAAGATGTTATTTTCAGCCTTCAGCCATAACATTTTATCCAACATGACGAGAATTTTGGTACATATGGAGTACTAGATTACCAGTTATATAAAAATCTTTATAAGCAAAGCACCATTATATGATGAAATGAGAATTCATAAATGAAAGCAATTCTAGTGAATACAGATCTAACTGAAGGAAATTGCAAGAGAGTGTTTTTAAAACACAAATTTTAAAACAGTGATCTAATGTAATTGGAATTCACAATGAAGGTGGATATGCCTATTTTCAATATATATCCAAAAAATTAATTAATTAGGCATAAAACATTGACTTTGAAAATTTGCCACAATCATGTGGTTTTAGGAGTTTGGAGTACTAAGGAATTTGGAATAGTTGACTGATAATTATAATAGAATAATTAAAATATGAATTAATTTTATATTGTATCAAAGTTCTAATGCTGAGCTTTGGTATCCATTTTGAATATGGAAAGAAATATATTTGATTTTTATGAATGACCATTTTAATAGAGTTTTATGAATGGTTCATGTTGTTTTATTCTAAATTTTTATTTTTTATTTTTTACAAATTACAACATCAAAATATCAATTGTCTTAAGATTTTTAATTTTTTTCTTTCTAATTAGATAATTATTTTATGTTTAATCTTCCTTAGTTATAATCTTCTTAATCCTTTAGGGTAGAACGTGCCTGTTTTGTTTTGTTTAACTTGAATTCTGCGAATTGGGATATGTGCTTGGCTTCATTTACCTAAGAGGTGGGAACGAAGTGTGAGGGCACGGAAATTTTAAATTGGAAGAGCCACAATTCGTGGGCAGGGCACAAGTATCCAAACTACATGGACTGAATATGTAGGGGGCAGGGCCACATGTTGTGCAAAAGAGGATTATAACTACAATAAATGATGGATTCAGATTGGGCACATGTCGGGAAGGGACAACGGGCGTCTTTCAATGAAAACTCACAAGAACATGGAAGGATGGTGTGTAGAGGAATACTATGGATGTGCCAACGGAGCTACTTTCATCCAAATGTGTGGACATTCATTGGACACATGGACATTTGCCAACAACTCATTTTGGCGCCAGACGAGAATTCCATAGCAAGGACAATAAGTCCGGGGAGCATCTTAAGCGCAAGGGGGCGAGCTCCTATTACCGTGCGGATCACTTTGGTATTGCCATGCAGATTGAGAGCAAGGGTTTCCTTGAAGAGATAAAATGCCTACACGGTGCATACATAAGTGATCGGGATTGGACTTGTCAATTGAGCGTGCAATCATAGTGGGTTTAGGCTATGAATGGGAGAGGAGGGCTTGTTGAAATGATGTTGAGGGATGGAGACGAAGCTTAAGACCAATATGGATTCTCCAAGTTGTTTTGGGGGATTTTGTGGAGCACTGAGAGCAGGTCGTGGGATTATTTTACTATGAGCAATAGAGGTGACAGGAGTTGCCATGAAAATGGGGCATCGTGAGGGAGGAGACCGCGGCCTTTTTTGAAAACCTTGCAATGGCAGACCATTATTGCAAGAGAGTGACTACCTCCTCCGAAATTGCCAAGGAATCTCAAGCACATTGTTGGAAGATTACATGAGTGGATTGTTGGGTTGGAATTTAAGGTGGAGGAGTAGGATTGTGTGGAAGGGCTACTCAGTTGAGATTATCTCTTGTTGTTGCCAAGGCCTACTAATACTATATTGGATCCCTTTGAGGGGGTTGTGTGAACATCAACACTTTGCTAAATTTTTTGGTGCAATTTGGCGAGGGTTTTGGGTTGGATTGCGAGGCCTACAAGGTTGGACAAGGTTGGACTACAAATGCATTTATATTATATAAGATCAGGTGTGTACAATAGGCATTGACTCCCATGAGCCTTAAAAACTTCCAATTGAATGTAGCCATAGGTTTGATGGACTTGGAAGGTCAACAATTTCCACCTCAACCAAACCAAATTCACCAACGCCAACCTCACTTACCTTTTAGAGCTCCAAGCTGAATGAAGTGTGTGGAGTGCTCCCGAAAGGCACAAGATGTTTGCTCACGTCACGGCAATGTCCGTTTGCATCTTGGGCAACGTTGGATATTTTTTCACCGTAAGCATGAGTAACATGTTTGTTTAACCCTTTAGTGACTGGTTGACCACATTTTGGTCGATCTATGGACTCTATGCTTGTTGTAGGCCAAAATACACCTAATTTGTAAAAATCCAAAGAGGAACGGAGTTAGAGCATCTCTAGATGCTCATTTTAAACCAAATTGTTTGGCAAGGCATGCAATAATGTGTGAGGTATGTTAGTTTGAATGAATCTGTGCTAGCTAAAGAAATGTACAAATAAGCTTCAATCTAGGCAAATTTTTATCAAAATACACGAGCCATGAAGGCAACAATGTTGCTTGGCAAACCCACCACCGTCTAGTCTATGAAATCCAAGGATGTACATGGATTAGCTAAAGTAGGAGGGCCAAAAACTATCCATCTAAGAGTTGAAATTGAATTTTGGGGAGGTAAAAAATTTTGAATTATATTTCATTAAAATTTCCTTGAAAAACAAGTAGAATTGGCATTTAATCAAGTTATTTCATGTTTTTGGAACTTTATAGAATTAGTTATGAATTTTTGAAGTTGAAATGGTAGAGGTTTAAAAAGCATGAAATGTACATTTTTTGTACATTCTTGTGAAGATGGAAAACCAAGATGTACAAACAATTTATATTTGAGAAGTGGAGTGTTTTAGAGTGTGAGAGAATTTTGAGCCACCTACTTTAGAGACAATTTTTGCTTGGTTGTAGTAGATTTAGTTCTCACTTCAATCTTTGAGCCATTCTCATGTCTAAATTAAAGCTTCGATCACCTTCATTCTTGTGGCAATACATTGCCAAGGCCTTGTAGCCTCAATTTCTATGGTCCAATCAGATTTATCTAGCTCAAAGCTCATTCCAAAATAACTTTTTAAAAGTATATATTGAAAAAATGATTCGCCGCTCAAATCAACCACGGTCACTAAAGGGTTAATTGTGCAGAGTGGATGCAATTTGTGGCATTGCTCGGGCTTAGTCTCCAAATCAACCAATAGAGGTAAACTACCACATTCATTTACTAGTTGCTAGTTTTCTTCTTTTGTAGTTGTTCATAATTGCTGCCCCTAACTCCAAATGTTGATTTCCTCTCCTTTATGTTGCTACACAAGTCCATTTTGGCTTGACGACGTGCTCAGCTCCCTTTTCAGACCTTCAGTGACTAGCTTATTTATTTAAGGGCACATCAATTTTTGGCACCATGCGGTGTTCTTGGCAACAACTCATTTAGATGCTCCTCTTTGTTTTAGGCTACTATAAACTTGAATTTGTTTTAGGCTGCTACAGACTTGAATTTGTTTGAGGCTACTATAAACTTGAATTTGTTTTAGGCTGCTATAGACTTGAGCTTATTTGAGGCTACTATAAACTTGAACTTATTTGAGGCTACTATAAACTTGAACTTATTTGAGGCTACTATAAACTTGAATTTGTTTTAGGCTACTATAGACTTGAATTAGGAATTGAACATAATTCAGATGCCATGTAGATTCCTAAGTGTGCTCCAATTTTGACATCTTTCTGAGACTTTATTTGGACATTATTATATATTATCGATTTATGTTTGCGGCTGCAAGCATTGTTCTTGTCTTATAGGATGGGTGGTAGTGGCCAAGTGCCTATTTACACAAAATGCGAGTCTGAACTCCTACAATCCTTCTTTGGGTAGTGGTAGAATACTATGAGCTTGGTAGTTGCCAACCACCTATCATGTCCCAATTTTGGACATTGGTATTGAATCCCGGAAGTGCCTCGCTCATGTGCCCTTGTGTACAATCTCCCGTGCCCCACGGATTCTAGCCTAACAAGTTCTCATCCGCTCCCCCACTTGAGAGCATGTGTAATCACTGCTAGGAACTTCCTTTCCCCCCTGTGAATGGTTGTTTCATTTGTCATGAGCCTATAAGCAATAAAAAAGATCACTTGTGCAAAAGAAAATCAATCGAGACGTGGTACCGCCAAGGATGAGCAACGTAGATGTTCACCGTATTCCGATGTATCCGACCTTCACAATCGCAACTAGTTCCAAGATTTATGCGACTAGCAATCCAGCACGCTGTAGCACAAAATTAATTTTCTTTTCACGTTGACATGTCTTTAAAATGTTCAGTATAATGGTCAGAAAATGATGTATTTGACGGCCCGCCTAGAATACAGGCCATTTCAAAAAGGGTGCCTGCGGCCTTAAAGGATTAAAGGTCTATACATTTGACTTGTTTTTTCATTAAGTTTTTTTTCCTACTTTGAAGTACTTCTAAAATAAAGCACTAGCATTAGTATAGATGCAAACAAATGAAGAGGTCTTTCTTACAAATATCCCTAATTTAAGTCTTAAAAGAATTTGAAAAAATTAAATTGATTATTTCTTAGTATTTCATGTGAAAGCAAATTTAATGAACCATATAACAAGTAAGGTCACTAAGCTATAATATACAAGGTGTTTTGTCACAAACTTAAGCATTTTAAGAAACTTGAAGAGTGCCCACAATAAATGAACATCCAACTTGAAGTAGACAAAAAATTTGGAAGAACAAAGAGATCTAAGCTATATGTCCCCCTATTTGAAGATATCTTTATATTTGATGCTACCTTATCAAATCTCTTATTATTATTATTATTATTATTATTATTATTCAAACATTCCATTTTCAATTTTCAATTTGTGGAATTATAATAGTTGGGAACGAAATGAACATCACTTTGAAAATGATGTTGCTCAATTCATTTGAAAGACTCTTTAATATCCAAAATTTCATTTAATTGTTTTTTGAAAGTTTCATTGGCTTTGTTTAACCTTTAGGTTCATGTTTGATCATATTTGGTCAATCCAAAATTTTGGGTTCATTTGTGCGTGGATAGTTAAATTCTCTTGACCGTTTTGAAATTTTTTACAAGCAGTATTGAAGATAAACTATTGGAAGTTTTTATTTTTCATCAAAAAAAGTAAATAGTTGATTTTTGAGAGAGCCTCAAAGGCATAAATGTATCAGTAGTGGAAGAGTAAGCTTGTCAATTATACTTGATTTCTTGCTTTGAGCAAAGCTGCCAATTTTACTTGGTTTTGAAATCTAAAAAATTGTACATGTCCATTTGTTTTGAAAATGGTCCCAATGGAAAGAATAAAGTGTCTTCATGATTTCAACATTGAAACTTTAAACATGCAAGTGTGAATTTGGAGTTATTTGCAATTTCTATTTATAAAAAAAAATTACATTTCAACAATTGCAAGGTGGATTGTGTAATGACTTTGATAGCTCTTCATTTGAATTTAAGTTTTTTGAAAGTGCATTGTAGTGTGTTAACACAATTTCTATTTTTTCATGTCACCTCCAACCTCCAAAAACTCTTATATGAAAATTTCTCAAATATTGTGGAGAAGGGGAAACATATTAAAAATAGGAAACATACATTTATTTTGTTATAATCTCACAACTCCTATGCAATTTTACATTCAAAATTGGTAAGCATACTAATAAGGCAACTCTTTAACTCCTAAAGGACCATCATGTTTAAAGACCCCAAACCGCTTCAAAATACTCATTCCTTCCAAAAGGCTAAAATTTTCATAAATAATTATTTTTTAACAAATCCAACTGTACTAGATCTTTTAGTCAACTTGTTCAAATACATTGTTGTAAAATTTTAGAGCAAATACTCCCACCAATTGCAAGTTCAATGCACCCAAACTTCAAAATGTAGGCTTTTCTAGCCCTTCCAAAGGTGAAGTTTTGTCTTTCAACATTTTAAGAGAAAAACTCAAATGTCTTATAGCCTGTGCATTTTGTCAATACATTGGAAAATGGGTTGACAACATGTGAATTTTTTTTTAACCCAAAAAGCTTTCATATTCATCTTTAAAAAACTTGTAAAGTAGAAAGTGGTAATAAACATGGCAAGGTATGCCCTAGAAACTTAGATGAATTAAAGGTAGTTACTAAAAGAAAGTGGACGTCAATCAATGGTACAAAGCTCCTTCAACTATGTCAGTCTATGCCCTTTAGATTACAAGTAGTGATTGAAGCCAGTGGAGGACATACACGTTGGTAGATTTTGAATATATATTTTTTATATTCATCTTTCGGACTTGAAATTTGGCACACATGTTATCAACATAGAGATGATCTTGTGCCAAATTTTTTATGATAAATTAACAACTTTTCAACCTTAGGGAGGGTGTTGAAGTTGGCAGTAGTGAAATGGTTTCCCCAATTGTTTTTCATAACTACACATGTTGGTAGATTTTGAATATCTTTTTTTGTGTGGATCTTTTGGTCTTGAAATTTTTCACATAGGTATTCAACATAGAGATGGTCTCATAAAAAAAATTCATAGGCAAAAGAAAGAATTTCAATCCTTGGAAAGGAGTCAAAGTTGGTAGTCAGTGAAAAATTTCTCACATGTACACATGTTGGTAGATTTCAAATATATTTTTTTTGTAAATCTTTTGGCCTTGAAACTTGGCACACATGTAATTAACATAAATTTGATGTTTTGAAAAAAAATTCATGGTAAAATAAAAATATATTTCAATCCTCGAGAGGGTGTCAAAGTTGATAGCAGTGAAATTTCTTTTGTTGGTAATGCAAAAATACCATTTTGATTGGTTCCCTATTGTACAATACAGGAGTCAAAATCCAAGCTTGAAGGTTGGTTTAGTTGAGAGAGCTGACTTTCAGGGCTCTGAGGTGAATTTGAAACCCCAATTGTGTAGAATTTTGGAGTTTCAAGGCTGTGGCTATAAACTTGGACCTTCCCTATGACACATTTGGAATTTTAGAACAAACAAGTGGACCAAAGTATAGAAATTGGGAATTTTAGAATAGCCAATCATGGTACCTAGTCTTAGAATTAGATTTTTAATACACCATGTAGTGTTCAAAGCCCAAAACTTACAAGCTTTGAAAATAAAGCCCAGAACTCACAAACAAAGTGTGATTTTCACATGTATATATGCTCCCAAATCAAGAGACTTGTCTAGTTTTGGAGGGCCTGCCCAATACCAACTTGCTTAAGGGCTTGTCCACAAGGATTGATTGAACTAAGCACAGGGCCTTGTGCTTAATTTAGTCAACCCATTGTGAACGTTTATTTATCCATCTTCAATAAATATATGAGCATAACCAAGTTTTTACAATTTTGGGTAATTTTTTCCTAGGGGTGCCTAACATTAGTCCATTGTGCTTTCCATTTAATGAATCTTTTTAATTTCTAAAGATACACAAACTTACAAGAAAATCAAGAAAATTATCCCAAATTGCAATAATTTTTTTAACTAGTTAAACTAACTAGGCCATTGTGGTTTTTGAGTGGAAGTGGTGGCAATCTAAAATTAGCAACTTAAAGTGATAGAAAAATTCATGCCATTTTTAAAAACATAAAATATGAAATCATCTTACCTTCCTACAAAAGTTGTGGATGGATGAAATTTGGCCCTTAAAAGGCTACCTAAACTACATTGACCTTTTAAGGTACCTTTCCTACTTCAATTGGCTTTGAATTTTGGACCCTATCCTTAAATAACTAACTTTTGTCAAAGTTATAAGTTTGAACTTGTATAGATGATTTTATATTGACCTCATCTGTTCCTTAGCCTAAACTTCATCCATCCATTTTTCTCTCAATTTAACTCTAATTTTTATGTATCTTATCTTTTTGAAAAACTTCTGGACCTAATCTACAAGCTTTAAAAATATAAACTTTGAAAAAACATCTAATTTTTACACTACGGCTTAGACTTGTAATTTGGCTAAGAGTTGAAAATGTTAATTCAAAGAAATTAAAAATAATTTGGAAAAATTAACAACTTACCTCAATTGGGGCTTCATCTATGAGGTAGTCAAATATGCCTTCAAATTCTCCATTGTTCACCAGGTTTTGGTGGTATCTTGTAATTTTGCTCACTACTTAATTGTGTGCAATTAATACAAGTTTGGAAGGTTAACTTCCACTTCTTCATTCCTTTTCCCTTTTTTCTTTCCCTCTGCTACTATTCCACTTCAAGTATTGAGACTCTAATGGTTGACCTTTGGTGGAATAGAATCCTAATACTTTAAGTGTCAAAATAATAATTGATCCTATCCACTATCCAAGTCAATTAATATAATATCAAGGTTGAAATTTAGAATTCCACAAACAAATTCAAGGCAGACCAACTTCCAAATACACCCAATTAGCTTGATTCACAACCCCTGCCTCGAACTACTGATAGGGTGGCTTTTGATTGGCCGAGACCCCCTTTTGACTGTTACCTTGTTTACAAGGCATGTCTGACTACTGGTTGCTTGATGGTTCAAATTTCTTTGGTTTTCTTTGGCCCTTGGGCCTTCCAGTTGCTTTGGAATTTTTTCTTATTCCAACACTAATTCAAGTATTTAATTTTTTGGTCTTTTGAACACCTAGCAAAATAACTTCTTTAACCCCTAAAGCCCCGCTTGTCCCCTCGGGGGACAATTTGGATATGGGTAGGTTCCTATTGTCTCAATTTGAAGTGAATTTTTTTGAGATTTTTTGAGGTTGTGTAGCTTTGCAAGAACTTTGTGGATATATAAATTTTGTTTCAAGCATATGCCAGATAAAAAATTATGGCACAATGAGCAAGAAATGGAGATTGGCAGGCAACCCCCAAATTAATTCTGTAACAAATGCTTTTTATGGACATTTTTTTGGTCATTCTACACTATATTCCTCTCTTCTACAGAGGGTGTTGAATTACTCATTCTTGGATTCTAGGGTGCTCCAGAAGTTAAGTGAGACCTTGGATGCTCACATTTTTGGTTCACACACCTTATTTACTCGCTAAGTCGCAATTGCATTCAATCCACTTTTCCATTGATGTTGTTTAGGATTTGCAAACCACCTTGAAACAATGCTCCACCTTCGTTGTCAGTGCATATTCTGAATTTGAGTCATCTTAGGGTTTTTGTTGTGTTTTTTTGTACAAGCTTTTGGTATGGTTCACGTTGAATTTCTTGGGTTTCAGTTAGATGTCACTGTTTTTGTTTTTTTCTTGGTAGGTTTAGGGTTTGGTTGCAAGAGTACAATTCAAGATCATGCTGCGTTGTGGATGTTTTCTTTGCTAGCTCAGTCAATCCAATCTGGCGTTGTGGTTTAGGATTTGCACACCGCTTGGAAATACTTCTTCTGTCTGTTGTTGTCTATGTATTTTGCATGGGTAGGATTTTCGATGCTTCATTTTTTTCCTGCAAGCTTTGTGTATGCAATCACGTTGAGGGTTCAAGGTTTGTAGTAGTATTCATTACCACTAGAAGAAACCCGTGTTTTTTCTAGTGTATTTTTGAGTTGTTCGTTTAGGATTCCGGATTTGGTGGCAATGTTGCGGTGTTGCAAATCGACTATGTATCTGTAGGGTTTAGGGTTCAAGGTTCGGGTGGAAGTACACTAATAGGAGCCACTCATAGACATTATTGAGGTGCTTATAGAGGTCTTTAATGGAACATTCCACCAAACAATTGTCGCTTATTCATCTAAAATAGTCTTTTAGTCATTTGTAACGGATTCTTATTGCAATATTCTACCAAAAATTGTTATTTATTCATCTAAAATAGTCTTTAAATCATTGATAATGGGTCCTTATTGAATCCAATTAAGCAAAATTAAGCAGTGGTTACAACTACATTTGAGTCCTTTTGATGTTTAGAAATTTAACATAATTAATTTTATTTTACATTATATCATATAACTAAGAGACAATGCTCTTCAATTTTTTTTTTCATATTTCAACTTATATTCAAGAGTTAGAATGAAGATTCTTAAAAAAAAAGGAGGTGTTACGCCTAAGTTGGCTCCTATTAGTGTACTTCCACCTGTTCGTGATGTTTAGGGTATTAGAGATTCAATGTGTTTGATTACCGCTTAAAGTAGAAGCTGGGATTTGGATTGTAAAGTGTAGGATGATAGATCTTCTATGTTTTGGAAAAAATCTCAGCAACTGTTAATTATATGCGGAGGATTTTGAATTTAGAATCATAGCAGCAATAAGAGAGAGGCACATTATGCTTTGGACATGTAACAACGAAGAGGCAAATGCTGAGTTTTTTGGGAAGGTGAAAGTCAGTGCTGGAAAATCATACGCGCCGCTTAGAGATCGCTTGGAGGTGGCCAATGCTCTAGACCAAGGCTTTGATTTCTGGGATGCTAAGGAGGATGCTAGATTTGGAATAAAATTGAAGCTTTGAATGACATAGAGGAAGATGTGCATGTCATATCATCATGCGGCTTGAACCTGCAACCACCAAAACAATATAGAGTTGAGCATGAAATGCTCAATGACATGCAGCATGTGTTGGAAGCAAATGCAATTGAGGAGATTTATGCTAAGCCTTTAGTTTCGTCTAGGATTAGCGACAACATTGAAGAATGTGACAAGAACGAGGTATGCTAGAAATCGACTCTAATTTTAAAAGATGTCATGGAGCGATACCTTAAGCAGACAAAAATATTGATGAGAGAGTTAAAAGATCTGTCTTTGAAAGATAATGAGTGGGTGCTCAAATCTTGGGATCAAAATGGTATGGGGATTGTGATGGTACTTTGTCTAGAATACCGCAAAGAATGTGGCAATGAAAGTGGTGCTTACACCAATGCTATCATTGCTAATTTGTTTTCTAACCTCAAAACAAGCCATCTTCCAAGTACGTAGCACATTAAAAATTGGTGCAGAAAGCACAATGTGAACTTCTTTGATTACCCAGGGTCGGCTACAGGAAAGGGAAATTGGTACCATTGTCTCCATTGAAACACAAGGAATTAATCCAGGAAGGATTGGCTGTAATGGAAGGGTTGAATTCCGAGTTTCATGAAGCGGTCCTTTGTTTTACAGTGGTCAGGAACATTGACACTCCGAACCCTAAGAGCTTATGGTTCAAGGTCAAATGTCTATACTGTAGGAATTTGTTGAGTTTGTGCCCTCCTAAGAAAAATTTGGAAACAAACTTGTAGAATCACCTAGCAGATTCTAAGCACATGATGGTTGTCAATGAAGCATGCAATGTGAACTCCAAATTTAGCGGCTTGCTTACAGGAAGGCGTGGATGGCCCAGTCAATCCTCAAATACTAGCGCACACTCCAATCAACTAGACTTGCATTCATGGCTAAACGGTGCACCGGGAGGGACTGAAGGAGCATAAAGAGGGTTGGTAGGGGCTAAAAGAGTTATGTTTTCAACCTATGTTGTCAATGCTAATGATTTGAAGGGCTTAATGTGTTGGGGATTCCGGGATTTCCATTGCACATACAATAGGCTTAGGTATGCTGTTAGGGGCTTGATTAGAGATTCCCTATGCGGTGCTACTTAGTATAGCGAGCCACATCTAGCTACAAAAATCACTGTTGACAAACACGCGGTAGAAATTAGTGGCACTTTTAGACATACAAAATGTCTTTGATTTTGTAGTACCGGAAAAAGGTTCACAAATTTCACTTGCTGCATGTGCATCTAAATATCCCAACTAAACGATTTTAAGAAGAGGGTGCTCAAAGAGGACTGTGCAATCAAAAAGAGAGGTTGTAGGACTATTGCCAATGGTAGGAGAGTTGGTTACTTGACTGTCGTTGAGTTTGTTCGTCATGGCAAAGACATGAGAAAGAAGTTGAGGTTAGAAAACTAAACCATTGGACTTTCAGAGCTCAAATTGTACAACTTAAAGTTAAGTAATCCACTCTAAAAGAGATGGCAAGACAGTCATCATCCGAACACAACTTACTGAAATTCTGCAATAATATTTGAATGCTCATAGAATGAGGGCTTTTGGAGGTAAACTAGTATTTTGGGATTTTATTAGAGACATGGCACAAAATTTGAATCGTTGTAGTATTGAGAGCGGTTTGCCTTGGAAAATCACAAGAATTCTGGCTACAACCAAAAATGACTTAGGAATTAAAGAAATCATAGTCGTGTAGATTCTTCAAATTTGATTGTTGAATCTTTAAACTGCTCTCCGTTGGCCTATCATGTAGTGGTTCTAATTGGATTCAAAGATTAAGGTAGGTGATAAAAAATCACGATCTTTGATGGGTAAAACATGACAACCAGACCACAAGCTGAACCGTCCAAGGGATTGGATCCTAAATTTCAAACCCACGATGACTAACAATTGTGCCTCACCAATGAGAACAACAAAAAAGTACAACCATGTAGGTGATGAATCCCACTTTGTTTTATCTACAACACAAAAGAGGTTAAACAATGGTTTCACCCATGCCGCCCGTAACAAAAAAGTTTATAAGGAAAGACAAGCCACAAGTCATAACACACAAGTCTTTGTCTTCAACTCCAATTCTTCTTTCAACTTCAACTCCTTGACTGAATTTCGACTAGGTACCACCGATGCTTTACAATTTCAAATGAGATGAGTGATAGTTTTTTGAAAATCTTACACAATTTTTTACTTCTCCTTCAAAACTCAAGTCATTCTGACACTCTGTCCAATTTCTATGGCCACCTGAAATTTTGGCCTTTAAAATTGAGGGCAGCAAACCCTTTTTCACTTCAACAAACACAACTCTATCATAAATACTCCAAATAGAACAAATGATAGCTTCTTAAAAATCTAACAAAATATCCTCCAAATTTTTAAATTTTTAAATTCTCAAATTCTCATTGCAAATTAAAAAACTATTCGTCTTCTATGGTCGGTCAAAGTTTTTGTCCCTTCTCATGGGAAGCAACAGACCTTCTTCCACTCAAACTAGTACAAATCTCAACTCACAACTTCAATTCAAGCAAGAGAGAACTTTTTGAAAACATAACACCATGATACATAACTCCTCTAATTTTCATATTAAATTTCTCAATACACAATACACTATGGCTCCTCAAATATTAGAGCCTTATCTACAACAGAGAGAGAGAAGATGAATAGTGTTCCTCCTTTTCCTCCACCTTATCTTCTACCTAAACCACACAAGTCAAGTGGATTTCAGCCCATGTCTTGACCATGTGATTTTTCTAACATCCGTTGGTCATAAATTTTGAGCATAAGACTAATTCCAAATCCTTAGTTAGAAGATAATTCACCTCAAAATATTTAGAAGGTAAACTATTTGAATATTTTCTTTGTACAACTTTATAAACACAAATTTAATTTATAAAAAACACTCTAAGTATAGAATAAAGAACTAGAAACTGACATATGTCTAATAGAGGTAAAAAATAGAGTTCCAATCGGAATATCACTCCATCTGGAAGAACTTGAGAATGCGTTTGACGGTAGAAACAACATAATTGGCATGATCCACTTTAGTTCAAGGATTAATTGGTCCTTCCAACCATCCTTGATGATCACGACTTTTCTCGATAGGCTTGACCACGCAATAATATTGATTGATGTTTAAACCTTCAAAACAATCTTCAAATGTCACTTCACGGTTGCTAAGCTCAACGCATCCAACCTGTAACAACATCACCAATGCTCAAGCGTCTTGTTGAAAATTTTCGTGCCATCGTTTCTGCACGCGAGGTTGCTTCGGTGGCCGAGATGATCTAATTTCAACTTGTGAACGTCCATGTGGCAATGGAAGACCCAATGACAATTGAAGTTGGTCCAGCAGTTGCGATAAAGGAAATTCAAACTTACGTTTTGGTTGAGATTCTTCATCTTGAGACTAAAAAACCCCCCTGAAATTCAATATAGTATGATTTAAATGAAAAACAAAGAATAATAACATCAAATAGGATGAAGCTCACAAGTGAACTTTTCTCTTTATAGCTTGTCTATCATGATAGTAACAAGCGTCACTTTGAAGCCACTCCAAATAATGTCATTTCCTTTATTATTTTATAAATATCAAAACTCATCTAAAGAACGTAAATATACATATTTTTATATAGTGCCTGCATTTGTAGCACGATAGCGTGATAGTCATGGAAATCAATACTCTGAAAATACCAAATCATTTGCATACGTTGTAAAAGTCTTTGGAAGTAAAAGAATGTGTGATGTTTTTAATCTTAAATACTGTGGACCCAATTTCAGTACAATAAAAAAAGATCATAGAAAAGAGGTACAATTTGTACCAAATGAACATTCTGAAATTTTTGAGGCTGTTGTTGAGATTTACAGTAAGGGACAAGATTAGTTCACGATATTACCAGACGGGTGCCAATTATCTTGGTTGACGATGAAACTAAGGTTAAAGGCCGCGTCGTCTATGAACAAAAATGGGACAATTTAACTGATCTACGTGGGCTTGCTGTTGATCATATTTGTGTCTCTAGTTTCAAATTTATTGTGAGATTTGGAAAGGAAGGATATAACAAAATCCTTGACTCCTTCCAAAACAACAAGGTGGGAAATATTTTGGTGCTTCACACGTCTCTATGTTTCTGTTAAATTGGCTTGATTTCACCTTTTTCCATTTTTTTTGGGTGCTCTGCACGTCTTTGTATTTTGGATAAGTTGGCTTTATTTCACTGTTTCCATTTTTTTAGGTGCTTTGCTTGTCTATGTCTCTCGTAAGCTGGCTTAATTCCACCTTTCCAATTCTTTGGGGCCCAATTGTGTTGTTGTCTGTTCTCTCTTCTTAACTCTGACTTCATCTTTGAATGTTGTTTTAGCTTTGCAAATTGGGCTGCTAACTTCTCTGTTATGGGACATGGAATATCAAAATGTGGTGGATCATTCTATAGGCAATTTCTAGTTCAAGTGATTCCATTTTTATCTCCTATATAGCTTTGCGATTGGTTTATACCGTCTTGTGGCCTTAGTTTGGATTCAAGGTTTCTTCTATTCATTCTATTGATGTATTATGTTTTTGTCTTTTATTATTTTAGAATATAATAGAAGGATTTCCATGTATGTTACTTATAACTTATACAATACGCGAAGGTAGACTGTCTACTTTTAGTCTCTGCTATCTTCTATGTATAGTAACCTAAATGCAGTCTTGTATTTCTGCTTTTTGTCTTTACTTAAACCTAGATTCCTAAAGTGTGAATTCACTGCATAAGACATTCAACAATGCAAAGGCAAAGGGTATGGTAATGACTCGAAAATGTATGCAACAAATGTTATATTCTAATTTCATATGGTATATTTGGTGTCTTTTATCTTTGCATTCTTTTTTTTTCACTTTTTTTTTTTTCTTTGTAAGAAAATAAGGGTGTTTTGGAATTCAAAGTAATTATAGGAGGCATAAAATACCAACAATGAGGAAATTAGGTAATAATAGGGAGCACTTAATTGCTCATGAGAAGCTAAATATCCCCAAAATAGAAATCCTAGCCACACATGATGTACAAAGACACCTATGGAGTAACCTCCACGAGAAAAAATGGGCAGTTGCACTTCACAAGGTCACATTTATATGAAAAAATGTCCAAAATGGTGGTGCTTCTTTGGATTCATTAGGCAAGGCAAGTTGGTTACATGCTTAAAAAAATTCAAATCATTTAGAATTGTACAAAATATATGAAAAAAATAGTAAGTAGAAAAAAGTACAGAATGATTCAAAATACAATTTTTTATTTATGGAATTGAAAAATGAAAATCTCAATGGTTGTAATGTTGTAATAAACAATCTACACCTAATATTTTTATTTTTTTTCCAAAAATATTGAAAATTGAGTTAAATAAAGGACTTCAAAGTTTATTTTAGAGTAGAAATTCCATAACTATCTGCAAACTACAACACCTCATAACTTTTGACTCATTGATCAAAATGAAATGATTCAAATCTTTCTATGCGTATATAAATCTAAAAAAATAATTTCAAATTTCTTTTTTTGAAAAAAGTGATTTTTTCAGATTTGCTCGGATTGCCCGAGTTGAGAAACAAACTACATATTGGGCCATAACTTTTGGCTCATATTTCCAAATGTCCTAAAATTTAGTGCACATGAAAGCTATTCCTCGTCCACACCTTCTAATAAAATTTGGGCCAAAAATATCGAAATCTCTTGTCATATCTACCTACCCAAAATTTCTATGTTGCCAAAAAATATAGCTTAGTCCTTTAGGGGTTAATGTAATGGAGAAACTAAAACTTCTCTATGGGATTGACCTAAGGATCTCACTAGAATTTCCTTGGACCAATTTATCAAGTATGTGTCACATGCATAACAAGTTTAGACAATTTGGACAATTTCTAATTAACACGCTTACTATATACAATTTGTAGGTTTCTACCCTATTACATGCAGAATTTGACTATAACTAAGGGATAACACTCTATTTAGGACCAAATGTTATATTGGAATGTGACATACTTATTTTGGTTTTACACTCTTTTGGAGGCATTTTGCATATAAAACTACACTCAAAATTGGAAAAATAAAAAAAATAAAAAATGAGTCTCAAATGACAAAGTAGGGACTCACATACATCTTTATGATAGAAAAAACCTATACTAATTTTTAGTGGGATTTTATTGCTACCCGGGTAATTTCCATGATTTTCTTGTTGTTGATAAACAAAATTGACTTCTCATGGAGTCATCTTTTGTATTCCAAAAAATTCTGAATTTTTTTGAGTAACTTTTAAAAAACTCCCAAATCATAACTACAAATTTTTATTTTTATTTTGCACTATTTACATGAGGATTTTAATTAATTATCTCATATTTTAATTCCTCTGGATGGAATAATTCACGAAATAGGAAATCTAGACGAACTAATTTTATCATTGAGTTCCTAGAGTGTTTTTATATTGAAAACTCCTCTCTTCAATCTCCAATTGTGTGTTCCTTCTATCACTTGCATTTTACTTGCACAGTGCAAAAGTAACTTTTTAAGGACCTCACAAATTGGATGGTAACTTCTATACAGTGTCACATTGTTTTGCAAGTAGATTCAGAATAACATGGAGCTTTTGTTGTGGAATTGCTTTGTGTCAATCAGGGTTGTCATAGTGGACGGACGTCTGGTTCGCCCGTCCGATAGAGGTCTCGCTCGTTGTGGATGCAAGATTACCCACCCTTGGTAATCAAGCGAACACCAACCAGGTTCTATGCCTTTATCCACTTTTTGAATATATGGGGGGGTGTTGAGCGTGGTCCACTGTGCCTTCCAAGCAATGGATCTTTTTTGCTAACAGTTTCTAAATGTCGTGGATGGCAGCAAAACTATTAGAAATGCATGGGTAACTAACAAGCTAACTGGAATGATCAAAGGTGATGGTAATTCCTAACTCCCTAACCATCTATCCTATATCTAGGGTTGGCTGGGTAGTTGGCGTCATTTCTAACGTCCCTAACTACGTGAAAGGAGAACCCTCACGTTCCTTCCATGAACCTCCAAGACTATCTTTTGAGGGTTGTCGCTTCTCTCGGAAGTTTTAACTCTACGGGCTAACCCTAAGCCTAGGTTTTACTCTAATATCCAACTTCTAAATGTAGCTCTAGATTTTGACTCCCAAGTGCTAACTCTAACTTTTATCTCCAATTTTACTCTATGGGTTGACTTTTAACCTCGGTTTTTTAATCCTAAGTTAGCTCTGCATTTTTAACTCTAAATTTTTACTCCTAGATTTATTTCTAATCTTTTTACCCCTAGGTTTAATTCTAAATTTTTACCCCTAGGTTTAACTCTAAATTTTACTCCTAGGTTTAAATCTAAATTTTTACTCCTAAATTTAACTCTAAATTTTAACCCCTAGGTTTAACTCTAAATTTTATTCCTAGGTTTAACTCTAAATTTTTACTTCTAAATTTAACTCTAAATTTTAACCCCTAGGTTTAACTCTAAATTTTTATCCCTAAATTCAACTCTAAAATTTTACTCCTAAGTTTAACTCTAGATTTTTACTCCTAGATTTAATCCAAGATCTTCTTCTAACCTAAATTCCTTCTCTAGCACTTTGGAATTTAATACCTACCTATACTAATCATGACTTGCTACTCCCGCACAACGGCTAATTAAGAAAATCAGTGCTAGTTAGGAAAAACACCAAGGATCAAGTCAAAGACTCACCTCTTCACTTCCGGTGTTGGAAATCAATTCGTCTTCGTACGCCTCTTTTCGTTCCATGGTGGTCCTTTGGTAGAGGTTGATTTTTTTCTCAAGCTCACCGCTTAATTTGGAAAGACTAGTGTACTTACGTGATCTAACCGTCTTCTTTCCATTCTTCCTTCCTTTTCTTTCTCCCTTTTTTGTTCTTCTACACTAAGACTATTCCACCTAAGCTTTAATGGGTGTCTTACAACTATAGATTCAAACCCCAAGGAAGTTTTAATGCCCCTTCTATTCTCTTACACCATTTTATCTTGGTGTCATCCTAATCCCCCTTCTAATGGTCACTACGAATCCTCGAGATTTTCCTCCTAACGCCTACTTAGCCAACCCTAGGTTACTATTTATCGTCTCTCTCACCACCTCTCCTATTTCATCCTATGTCCCTCTAATCCTCCTCCATTCTTGCTAGTTCAATTTGGTGTGAAGAGAGAGAGGTAGTATGTGAGTATTTTTGTATACAGGTTCTTTTTAATATACTCGAACGTGCGGCTTCTCTTCTCCTCTCTTCCTTTGTTTTCTTGCAATCAAGTTTCTTTCCAATTAAGCTTGACCCCTAGTTTTTAGACTTATTTACCTGGACCAAATCAAGATACCAACACAAGGGCCCCGACTATCCAAGCTCTTTGGACTTAGCTCGGCAACCCAACTCCCAAGCTCCCTGGACTTAGCTCGGCAACCCAATTTTCAGCTCCCTAGACCGCTTGGCAACCCAACTTTCAGCTCCCTGGACCGCTCAGCAACCCAGCTCCCTGACCACTCGGCAACCCAGCTCCCTAACCAGCTCGGCAACTGTGAGCTCCCAATTTGTCACTTGGGACTCGTAGAATTATTTTTTTTGGAAATTTGCAATTTAAAGTTAAGAAAAATATACAAAAAGCCATAAAAAGAGTGTAGAACCAAAATAGGGTTGTAACATACCCATTATAGTATTTGGTTGTTTAGACTTAGAATCCCACCAAACCGGGCCCAAAAATAGGTAGAAAGAACGAAACGGTTGGATTTGTAGGATTCAAGTCACATAGGCCTAAAAGGGCTGAATCCCACCATGAATGTGGCAATTCATGGCTAAGTCGATCCGAAGGATCCACAACGAGGCCACTAGGTCAGGTCCTAGAGTTAGGTTTAGAAATTCCCCCAAACCCCGATTGTTAGCATGCAGGAGCCACTAACGCAAGACCGGGCCCGTGGAGGAATCTACATCCCAAAGATGGTGTCCTAGGGTAAATCCCATGCCAGGAGTCCATCGACGAAATCGATTCACCAAGATTCTTCTATCTGCAAAAGATTCCCGCACCATCGATAAACTCAAGGAGATGGCCAATTTGTCTCCACTGACCAATTGTGCCAGGTACGGAAATGCACCTGCACATCTTTCATGTGACCCCCTGAGAGATCATGTGAAAAATCCCGTCATCTTCCGACTTGCAGAAGAACTTTGTGGGTGGTCAACCCTGGTAACCTCCAACGGGAATTTCATGGAAATTACCCAAGTTGCCTAAAAATCTCACTAAAAATTACACTAGCTTGTTTTATGTTAATAATGCGCTCCGTGAAGTTTTGCAACATTCCGATAGCAGCAAGTACCCGAACCGGCGAGATTCCTCGAGAATTAATCACGTGGCGGGGTCCCCGCCACGTTGACCGGCATTCCGGGACCATACGGCAACGGAACAAAGTCAACCAAGAGTCTTTTCCGACTCCCTCACACCTACCGGAGACCCTAAGCTATTTACATTTCTCAAAATAGGAGACCCCCAATATCTAGGATTTTACCACGGTTTAGTTTTTAAAACTAAATTAGCCTACAATGGTTTTTTGTCCTCGGTAAGGGGGGTAAGGGGTTCTTGAACTAAACACGGCGATCTGGAGCCAATGGCGCAATCCGTTTGACGATTGGAGTAAATCTCCAAAAGTTAGGCGGTTGGTCCACCGTAGATAGGTAAAAGTAGTTTTTTAGGGATTAGGATGAAAATCTTTGAAGATGAGGATGAAAATCTTTGAAGATGAGGATGAAAATCCAAGTTGATAAGGTTACCTTAGAGCTCTTGAGGGGGAGGTGGGTCCTTGGAAACCTATTTAAAGTCCCCATTTTTCTCTCAAGAACACCCCCAATACTTATTTTTGGGTCCGTGGGTCCAAGTTACCTTGGAATTTTTGGCCAAAAAACCTCTACGGTGTTTTTAGAGCACTTTTGGCTTCCATTGTCATTCTATTTCAAGCTTTCAAAGGTCTTTTGGGATCTTCCTATCTTACCTTGTACTTGTTGTGAGCCAAGCAGGTTTTCTTTACACTTGTACGTCGTTCTTGCGTCTTGTACTAATTCTAAAGCCACCCCCCACCGTACCTTGGCGATGCCGCTTTGGAGGGCCTTTAGTTCGTGAGTATTGCTGTGATTATTCTTACCTCGTTGTATGGTTGCCGTGGATGTGAGTCTAACCATAGTTGACCTTTCTTTTTTGTGTTGCTTGTGAGTGGGTCCCATCACCCTTGGGACGGCGAAGCTTTGAACCTGTAACTTACCCCAGTCTTAGAGCGCGTGTCAAAACCAGCCTTGGACGGCGGAGCTTTGAACCCGGGGACCTCGCAAGTCTTAGAGTTGGTGTCAAAACCAAACTACGGCGAAGCTTTGAACCCCCGTATATTTTAAAGTTCCAAAGTTTAGTTCCCAAGACCTTTTTGGGAAAGCCCAAAGTTTAGCCCTCAAGATATGTAGGCCAGTTTCTTTCTGTTGCGGTTACCAAATCACGGGTCCGAGTTTAGTAGTCTAAATCTTTTTCCCCCAAGTTATTAGTCTAGTTTTCCCCCAAGTTATTAGCCAGTTTTTCCCCAAGTTATTAGCCAGTTTCCCCCAAGTTATTAGCTAGTTTTCCCCCAAGTCAGCTCTCCTAAAATTTCAATAAGTGCTGGCCGAAGCCCCCAAGGGAGAGAAAAGCCAGAACACCAGAACAAAGGACCCCCCCCCCCCCAACTGGCCGCCGTGGATTGGGGAGGTCGGTACTGTCCGCTGGGTACCGGGGAGTCGGGCTGTCCGTCTGGGTACCGGGGAGTTGGGGTCCATCCGTCTGGGTATCGGGGTCGGGCTGTCCGTTGGGGGGTTCGGGGCTGTTCGCGGGGGGGTCGGGCTTTTCGCTAGGGGGTCGGGGCTGTTTGCTGGGGAGTCGGGCTGTCCACTGGGAGCCAGGGAGTCGGGAGTCCAGGGGAGTCGGGCTGTCCATTGGGAGCCAGGGAGTCGGAAGTCCAGGGGAGTCGGGCTGTCCACTGGGAGCCAGGGAGTCGGGAGTCCAGGGAAGTCGGGAGTCCAGGGAAGTCGGGAGTCCAGGGAAGTCGGGAGTCCAGGCCTCTATTTTGTTTTGGTTTTTTCCTTGAAAATCGGATTCTAGATCTAAGTATAAGGGTATAGCTATTCTAAAAGAAAACAAGAATCTACACTACCTCAAAATACCAATAGGAAAGGGGGAAAGGAAAATAGGGGAAAGGAGAAAGAAAGGAGAATCGTACATTCAATTGTCTTGGAAGAAAACCCTGCATACAACCCTTCCATATCACCTCTCACCCTACACCAATTGGAAGCCCACAAGAATGAGTGAGGATTAGAGGGAGATGGGGTGAAATAGGAGAAGAGGGAGAGAGACAATAAATAGTGACCTAGACTTGGGATTAGGAAGACTTAGGGGGGAGATCGGGAGAATTCATAGTGACCATTAGAAGGTGGGTTAGAATGACACAAAGATAAATCGCGTAAGAAGGTAGGGGGGAGGCATTAAACCTCCTTGGGGTTTGAATCTATAGTTGTAAGGCACCATCAAAAATTAGGTGAAATAGTATTAGTGTAGAAAAGAAGGAAACGGAAAGGAAAAGAGGGAGAAAGAAGGAAGAAGGGAAAGAAAACGGTTAGATCACACAGGAGCCAAAGTTTCGAAACATAAGCGGTGAACTTGGGAAAAAACTCCCACAACCCAAGGACCACCATGGAATATGGAGATGGCCACGTGGATGCGGACGAGCACATTTCCGACACCGGTAGTGACGAGGTAAGTCCTTGAATCAAAACTTGGTGTTTCTCCTTATTAGCGTTGATTTTCTTCCCTTAATTAGCTTGTTCAAGTGAATAGTGACCCAGGATAAGTCAAGATAAAAATTAGAGATAGAAGTTAGAGAACTAGAGTCAAATATTAGGAGTAAAAATTTAGAGTTAAATATTAGGAGTAAAAATTTAGAGTTAAATATTAGGAGTAAAAATTTGGAGTTAAATTTAGGAGTAAAAATCCAGAGTTAACTTTAGGAGTAAAAATTTGGAGTTAAATTTAGGAGTAAAAATCCAGGGTTAACTTTAGGAGTAAAAATTTAGAGTTTTATTTAGAAGATGGGAATTAGGGGGAGAAATTAAGCTTAGGGTTAGCCATAGAATTGAAACTTCCGAGAGAAGTGTCAAACCTCCATAAATAGTCGTCAACACTCATGAAAGGGACGTAAGGGTTCCTTGCTCACGTAGTTAGGGACGTTAGAAATGACGCCAACTACCCAGCCAACCCTATACATAGGATAGACAGTTAGGGAGTTAGGTATTACCAATCACCTTTGCTCATCACAGTCAGCTTGTTAGTTACCCATGCAATTCTAGTAGTATTCGCTGCCATCCACGACACTCAGAAAACGTTAGCACAAAAAAGATCCATTGCTTGGAAGGCACAGTGGACTACGCTCACAACACCCCCATATATTTAAAAAATGGATAAAGGCATAGAACCTGGTCGGTGTTCGCCTGATTACCGAGGGTGGATAATCTTGCGCCCACAGCAACCCAACTCCCAGCTCCATGGACCGCTCTGCAACCCAGCTCCCTAACCGCTCGGCAACCCAGCTCCCCAGTGACTGAACTTCCAACCCCAATGACTGAACCCTGCCATTGTGACTGAACGGAGGTCTGGTTCTGGATTTTTGGCTTCTAAAGGAAAACTGGATTTTTTTTGGGCTAACTAAGGAGCTGACTTTTGCTAGACTAAGGAAACAGGATTTTTGCTAACCAAGGAAACGGAATTTTTGCTAACTAAAGGGACTTGGACTTTTACTACACTAGGGAAAGATTAAAACACTTGGATAACTTGGAACTTGACAACACTAAATATCTTGGAAGCTAAACTCTGGACATTTCCAAAAAAGTCTTGGAAACTAGACTTTGGAACTAAGGCCTGAGGAGGTTCAACGCTTCGCCGTGGGGTTGGGTTTAACACCAACTTTAGGACTTTGTACCACTCCGGGGTTTGAAGCTTTGCCGTCCGGACCGTTTTAACACAAACGATATGACTTGACGGTTGTTATTAGTTCAAAGCTTCGCCGTTCCAAGGAGGGGGGCCATCCAACATGAGAAAAGTTAGAAGAAGGTGGGGCAAAAAAACACTTAGGAAATACACCTCGCAAGGTCAAAGCTTTGCCGTCCTAGAGGGGGGTCCACTCAATGAGAGAAACGTTAGGAGAGGGTAAAAAAATATACTTAAAAGAACATACAAGTTAGGACAACGTGGAAAACACAAAGTTCACACACTAAAGGCCCCCCAAAGCGGCATCGCCAAGGTACGGTGGGGGGTGCTCTAGGATTAGTACAAGACACCAAAGAGACTTCAACACACAAATTAGTTCACAAGGATACATCAAAGATAGAAAGACTTCCAAATAACAACAAGAGTATATACAAACACACACAAAGCGTGTACAAGGCAAGGTAGAAGGACCCCCAAGGAACTTCAGAGCTTGAAATATAACAACAAAAGGAGCATAAAGTGCTCCAAAAACACCGTAGAAGTTTTTTGGCTAAAATGCCAAAAATCCCAACATAAGTTGGTCCCACGGACCCAAAACAAGAATTGGAGGTGTTCTTGAGAGAAAAATGGGGACTTTAAATAGGTTTCCAAGGCCCCACCCCTCCCTCAAGAGCTCTAAGGTAACCTTATCAACTTGGATTTTCATCCTCATCTTCAAAGATTTTCATCCTAATCCCTAAAAAACTACGTTTACCTATCTACGCTGGACCAACCTCCTAACTTTTGGAGATTAACTCCAATCGTCAAACGGATTGCGCCATTGGCTCCAAATCGCCATCTTTAGTCCAAAATCCTTCGATCCCCCCTACTGAAGGCAAAAAACCATCGTAGGCTAATTTAGTTTAAAAACTAAACCGTGGTAAAATCCTAGATCTTAGGGGTCTCCTATTTTGAGAAATGTAAATAGCCTAGGGTCTCCGGTAGGTGTGAGGGAGTCGGAAAAGACTCTTGGTTGACTTCGTTTCGCCATCGTATGGTCCCAGAATGCCGGTCAACACAGCGGGGACCTCGCCAAGTGATTAATTCCCGAGGAATCTCACCGGTTTGGGTACTTGCCGCTATCGGAATGTTGTGAAACTTCATGGAGTGCATTATTAACATAAAACAAGCTAGTCTAATTTTTAGTGAGATTTTATGGCAACTTGGGTAATTTCCATGAAATTCCCGTTGGAGGTTACCAGGGTTGACCATCCGCAAAAGGTTCTTCTGCAAGTCGGAAGATGACGGGATTTTTCACAAGACCTCTTAGGGGGTCTTATGAAAGATGTGCAAGTGCGTTTCCGTACCTGGCACAATCGGTCAGTGGAGATGAATTGGACATCTCCTTGAATCATCGATGGTGCGGGAATCTTTTGCAGATAGAGGAATCTTGGTGAATCGATTTCGTCGTTGGACTCCTGGCATGGGATTTACCTTAGGACACCATCCTTGGGCCGTAGATTCCTCCACGGGCCCGGTCTTACGTCAGTGGCTCCTGCATGCTAACAATCGGGGGTTGGGGAATTTCTAAACCTAACTCTAGGACCCGACCTAGTGGCCTCGTTGTGGATCCCTCAGAACGACTTAGCCATGAATTGCCACATTCATGGTGGGATTTAGCCTTTTTGGACCTATGTGACTCAAATCCTCCAACTCTAACCGGTTCATATCTTTTTATCTATTTTTAGGCCAGGTTTGGTGGGATTCTAAGTCTAAACACAAATCTAGACCAAATACTATAACGGGTATGTTACAACCCTATTTTGATTCTACACTTTTTTTATGGCTTTTTGTATATACTTTTCTTAACTTTAAATTGCAAATTTCTAAAAAAATAATTCTACGAGTCCCAAGTGACAAATTGGGAGCTCACACCCGTCCAATGTGGTCAACACTAAGTTGACTTTCTGCCATTGAAAAAACAGGTGATGTGGTTGCCACTTTGACACCACCTGGCTGCCAAGTAGGATCCAATTCACGGACGTTACCGGTAGGGGTACGAACGGAAGCCAGGACGGGGACGAGATTGTGTCAAGGCGCGGACGTCAGACAGGGCACGGATAGAAGTCAGGGCGCAAATGTTTTTTTGTTAGAACAATCTCACCATTATAATTAACGGTATTTCATTTTAGTTTTGCAACAACAATTTTGAGAATCTCAAGGCGTGTAATATAACATTGGGAAGGTCTTGAAAATACCTTTCTAATGGTATATTATACGCCCCAAAACTATTAAAATTGAAGTCGCAAATCCCAAAAGAAAATTGCTGCCAAAACAAATTCTGCAGGGATAGCTGTTAATGCATCGACGGGAACGCATGAGTGCCAAGTTTCCTTGGAAGAGGCTTTGCTAAAATTTGGACCTTGAGGTCGATGGGATTTTTCCATATGGGTGCGAATGCTTATATAGGCAAAGATGCTAGGGTGGGGACGCTAGGGTTGGACGGGAACGCTTGGGCGGGGACGTTGTGACTAGGCGGGGACGCTATTTCATTCCAATTTTGCGACAACAATTTTGAGAATCTTGAGGCGTGTAATATAGCATTAGAAATCTCTTGAAAATACCTTTCCAATGGTATATTACACGCCCCAAGATTGTTAAAATTGAAGTTGCAAATCCCAAAAGAAGGTTGCTGCCAAAATAAATTATGCAGGGACAGCTGCTAATGCATTGGCAGGAATGATATTTGGAAAGTTAAACCAATAGAAGAATTTGATTTAGAGGGAAGCCTCACTCATTCAATGTGACATAGGATTCTTCTTCCAAAATAAAAGAATGATGAATTCTCTTCTTAGTTGCTAAAATTAACATATTTTTACAGATCTTCAATTCAAACAAGAGTTATCATTTAAATTTGACTTGGTACCTATTGTATAAGAATTTTGTTAAGAATTTTGTTAAGAATTTTTGATTGTCATAGTTTGTAATACAACGTGATAAGAGTCTTTGTTAGAAAATAATTTTGTATATTAAATTTGAATGTTGTGAATTCAATATTTATTTTAAATCTCAAATTTAGACTATTTTTGTACATAGGAACAAAGACTTGCCCTTCCAATTATTAAATTCAACACTGGAATTGCATCAAGATTTACATCAACCTCATATTTTAGATTTTGATAAAAAAAATTCTTTTGGATTAGTTTTGTGGGTATGTAGAAGAGTGTGCCCTTTAAATTAATAAATTGAACACTGGATTTTATTAAAATTTACATCAATCATCTTCAATCTATTTTTAAAAATAAATTCGATTGCTTTAATAGATATTTATAGGAATTTGACATTTTTATTGGTGAATTGAGCATTTGGATTTGCAATGACTTATATTAGCCACATTCTTTTTATTCTATTTTTATTTCTTTTAGATTATTTATGTATGGTGATATAATTTGATTCTTTTTCAATTTTTTTAAATCAATTTGATTTATTTTAATAACTATATAGAAGGATTTTGATGGTAATTTAACATTGGGATTACATGGCTTATATGAAATTACAAGCCAAATGTTAAAGTTAGTTATGTATTTAGAAAACCTTTATATTTAGGCACATAAGTATTTTAAGGATAATTTAATAATATTGCAATATGATTGATGGGAACCCTATGGAACTCCAATGTTCCATTTGTCCATTACAATAGCAAAACCTAGTATGTAGACGAAAAAGAAATTGAACGTTTCAAACAAATTTTATGAATATTCAATGTCTAAATCATCAATATAAAGGGTAAACCTTTAAAAAACTTAAAGAAAATTCAAGAAAAGAAGAATGTAGTTCCTATTTGGAGAATTCATAAATGTATCCTTCAACTTGAATTAAGAAAAATATGTACCTTATCTTTTGTTATAAATCCAAAAACTTCTAGCGTCTACTTTCAATTTTTTTTAAATTGAGGCGAGCAAGTCAATTTTCATTTTCTGAAATTTCCTTTTTTGCGGGGTGGGTCCTAGTTCGCAAGTGCATGGTGAAGGCATGAAGGAGAGGTCCGGGCCCAAGAAGGGAGCAACATGCTTCCACACATGATCTTTGAACTCAAAAAGTAGTTTGGACCCCTTAATGCAGCCATTGACTTAAAGATATTCCCCTGAAATCAAATTAAAGGCTAGCTACATTAATGGGTTCCCCCTCTCCATGGAAAAAAAGAATCCCATGACCAAGTTCAACTTCTATTTCAACTTCCCCCCATACTGTAGCTGAGGAGTGGGACGTCCGTACCTTGTCCATGCGTCTGCGCCCCTCCCGAGGCCCCTCCAGGACGTCCATGCCCCTGCATCTGCGCCTTGTCCATGCGTCCGCGCTCCTCCATGGCGTCTGTGCCCTTGCGTCCGCGCTCAGACGTCCGTGCCCTGACCTAGGTGTATGTGAGGAAACGTATCCAAGTGACAGACCTGAAATCCCTCCAAGCCAAGTTTGAACTCCCTCCAAGCCAAAGTTGAATTAACTTCAAGAAAAGTTTGAACTCCCTCCAAGCCAAATTTGAACTCTCTTCATGACAAACATTGAACACGCGAAATCACAAACTTGAACACAAAAATATCTTAAGTAGTACTTCATTGCAATCCTAAACACTCTAGTAGCCCCTTACCAAAAAAAATGTTGAAGGTGAATTCCACAAAAATCTTAACAAGTATTTCATCTCAATTCCAAAGCCTTCTCCGATCCCATTACCAAAAAGTACCGTTGAACTTGAATTCCAAAATAACTAAAGTGGTATTTGATTTCTATCCCAAACCCTTCTAGGATCATCCCATTGCACAAATTAAATTTTCAAGTTGAATGATCGAATTCCAAAATAACATGACTAGTATTTAATTTCAATCCCCAAGACCCAAATTGGTTTGGTATCCCTATTACAAAAATATACTGTTGAACTTGAATTCCAAAATAACTTAAGTGGTATTTGATTTCTATCCCAAACCCTTCTAGGATCACCATTCTAAGAATACACCGTTGAAGTTTTGAAGACCCATACCCTTGTAGCCTCTTTTTGCAAAAACAAATCCTTCTAATACATTTCAATGCATTATAATTTTAATTTGTTTTCAGTCCAAAAACTTGTAGCTATTTATTTCCAAAATAAAGCCTTCAACAAAAAGCCAAAAAAGTATAAGTTGGTTATGATTTGATTTGTAAACTCCAAACCCTAAATCCCAAATAGGTTCTAATTAGAAGAATAAAAAATAAATCCTTAAATTTGAACATAAACCAATATGTACCTTGTCTTTCATTAGGACTCTAAACCCTTTGGGATTCTACTCACACAAATTTTATCCTTCTTATTTGGAAGTTCATTTTCATTTTCAAAATTATTATTCTTTGGGTGAGTCCTAATTTGCAAGTGCATGGTGAAGGCATGAAGGAGAGGTCCGGGCCCAAGAAGGGAGCAACATGCTTCCACACATGATCTTTGAACTCAAAAAGTAGTTGGACCCCTTAATGCAACCGTTGACTTGAAGATATTCCCCTAAAATCAAATTAAAGGGTGGCTGCATTAATGAGTTCCCCCTCTCCATGAAAAAGAAGAATTCCATGACCAAGTTCAACTTCTATTTCAAATTCTCCCCATACTGTGGTTGAGAAGTGGGACGTCCGCGCCTTATCCATGTGTCCGCGCCCAGACATCCACGCCCTGACCAGACATCCGCGCCTTAATGAATCCGTCCGCGCCCTGTAAAGTCCCCACCTTGACGATGACGTCTCCGCCCCGACTTTCACGTCCGCGCCTTGATTCCAACGTGGACCGCCACCATGGAAGCGAGTTGTCAATTGGAAAAATGAAAGGCGTCCGGGTTGTCCGAGACGTTCGGTTATCCAGTCCGGTTCGCCCATCCATCCGTCCCGTCCGATCACCTCGACCCGTCCACTATGACAACCTTGGTGTCGATTCACATTATATCCTTAAGTTCCTAAACAATCCGTAACTTTTTTCCAAATTCTTGTTTAACCAAATTCCAATCCTATAATTCCCACTATAACTTAACTAACCAACATAGCTACCTTTGGCCTACCATATCTGATGGAAAATGTCTTCAAATGTTTTAAAAGTTTTCTACAAAAGAGATCAACTTATCAACTTCTTACATACCAAATTTTATCCTAATTCAAGATACTATTTGAACAACTTTGATGGACATTTCCCCACTACTGACTTCCTGCCCTTCCTGAGATATTGTATATTAGTATAGATGACTTTGACCTAGTGTATCTTATAGATGATCTCTCTAAATGTTTCAAAAAAACTCTACAAAATAGATCAACTTATTGGATCCTTATATACCATATTTCACCCTAATTCAAAATACTATCCAACTTTGGTGGACATTTCCTCACTCTGACTTTGCTTAGTCATGGTTTCTACACCCAGTTGTATTTTTATGCATTGCTCATAGATGCCAAGTCTATAGAAGTCAAAATTTTGACACAAGACAAAAGGTAAGTGAAGGCTAACTCCACTAACCCCATTAGGAAAAATTTCAGCCCTCCAGAAGGCCGCTAAGGAATTGATTTACGGACCCCTTTGGTGCAATTTCAGAATGAATAAAATAATATTCTTTCTTAAAAAAATAATTTTTTTTGAAAAATAAAATATTAAAATAATTTAAAAAAAAATTTAAATATTAAAAAAATTTAAATCTGACGTGGCACTACTGATGCCACGTCAGCACCCAATTTTTAAATATTAAAAAATAATTTATTTTTTGGGTTTTTTTCCATAATTGCACCGGGCGGGTACCAAACTCGCAGCCTTCTGGAGGGCTGAAATTTTTCCTAATGCTAGTAGGCTAGTATCAACTACTAACCAACCGGTTATCAACCAACCACCATCAAGACAACTGACACAAGCTTCTAACACCAAGCTCTAAACACAAACAACTTCTAATACTAAACACCGTTTTTTTTAACAAATAGAGACGTCATTTCAACTAATAGATGATCCACATCATGATAGCAATGAGGACAATGGTCATTCATATGAATGCCTAGAATCTAATAGGACATTTTTTTTTATCATGTACTACTAGCTTTTATGACCCTATGCTCCGTCACATGTACTTACTTAGAGGTATAGTCTTGATTTTATCTAGTTTAGGAATCTTGCACTAATTTGACCAACAAAGTCTAACTCTATCTCAAAATACTAACTAACCTCTTAGATGCCTATTTAGACACTAGGAACAAGAAATGAAAGTGCTTAAGGCACTTCTAGACTTTTAGGAATAATTCACTATAATTGTAGGGATTTCTATCAAATATAATGCAAACACTCTTTTTAGGTCTTTTAAACCATAAATTCTAACAAAAACGTGCAAAAGCAAATAAAACTTGAGACCCTAATGACAACTACAAGGCTTACAAAATGCCTTCTTGCAACTTGTTGAAGATAGTCTACAATAAGTGGTTGCATGTCTAACAATGAAGGAAACTGTTTAATTTGTTCAATGCCACATGCGACCACAATATGCAAATGTGGATACATATGATAAACTACCGAGCATATTTAAAAGAATATATTTTAGGATTTGGTCTGTCCAAGTGGGAGTTGAAATTGAGAGTTGTGAGACAAAGTGGAGATCCAAAGAAGATTGCTAAAGCCTTCAATACACTCCCTAGGGCTAATGATGTTGGAATGTCATTGCCTCATCTCTTCACTATGTCTAAGATATTGTTGACATAAAAAAACAAGTTGTTTCATTGGACGTCACCTAAAATTCAACACCTAAAATTATAAAACGTCACATAAAAAATGTTTTTTTTGTAGTATTAATATAACCATTCATTAAATTGCAAATACACTAACAACGAAACAATATAATAAGTGGGAGAGTGCAAACATCGTGAAAGGAATGATCTTGGAAGTGATCTTGTTTTCTTTCCCTAGCCTTGGTACAGTAGTACCTTTAGAGAATGGTTTAGTGCCAATCATGCCATATTTAACTACTTCTAGACTTTTGAAAGTCCAAAATTAATAATGGTCATTGCCTCATCGGAAGATCCCATTATGGTCATCGGGAGATCTATACACAAACATTGGAAGATCTCACGATGTGATTACCCCGTGATCTTTGGATGTTTAGTCTAGAATTCATTTAATAGTCTAGAAGTAATTCTATGTGGCATCATCCTAAATGTCTAGGTACCAAATTATAATTGACATGTTTTTGACGTACACATGTGTGAGCCCTTAAATTGTCACTTTGGGCTCAAAGTTTGGTATTTTTTGTTTTTTCACTCATTATCAGGTTTTAAAGACAAATCTCCATAAAAAGAGTATTAGACTATAATTGATAAAGTACTTATTAATGTAGTGTTTTACTCTTAGAAGCCTAGTGTGCCTAAAATGCTCCAATCTCTTATTTTTAGATGAATTATGTATTCTAAAAAAACCATAGGTTTAGTTTACAAGGTCAATCGCAAAATACCCTCTATGATTCCAACCAAGTCTAAATGTGTAATACATACATCAAACAACCTAGCAAAAATAGGAGTCTTGATATTTTATATGTGAATGTGACATTAAAAAAGAAGTGGGGCCAAAAGAAGGGGGTCTTACTATCTTGGAAGAACTTGTGTTCTCATGAACCTTACAGTATTAGAATGTTGTTGGTCAACTGTCACAATCAACATGAGTAGCCAAAATTAGATGTCATGATAATTTGGTGCCGGATTTGAAATTTAGTTGTAAATTGTTGCATTGGTGGGAATTGTGCATAGCATGTGGTATGGTGAGAATCATGCTTTGTCCTTGCATTGGCACTTTTGAAAACTTCATGAATGTGTTTTAGTATTATTGAGACATTTAACCGAGTTTGATTATGTGTGTAAGTACTATGAATTGCTTAAAAACTATTGAATCTTAATCAAATAGATACAATGAAGAAGATTTTTTGTGTGCAATGTAATTAATTACAATGAGACCAAAATAAACTTCTTGTAGAGAATGATGGAATTGAACCAAAGATTTTGTAGGTTTCATTCTTTGGTATTTCGATTTGAGTCTAGTCACTTTTCATTGTTTGATAATTAGAAGGTAAATTCTTTGTAGACTTTTGTAGAACCATTGTAAGATTCTAGCTCTTGAGATCATATCATGGCATCACTTGCGCACAATTTTATGAGTTATGGTGGTGTTTTATTTAATTATTATTGTGCATTTTTGTTTAATACAATGACTAGAATTTGGTCAACATTCAAAGGCTTTTCATAGTTTTGAAGATATTCACTCTTGAAAAGTTTGAAGAGAGTGCTTGGCTTTGTTTTGCTTCCTCTTGAATCAATTTGGTAGTGTACAAAAAGTTTATCATTGATGTGTTTGTATTGTTATATTGTATAGCCAAATGTTGTGTTATTCACATATATACATTCATTTCTTGAACTAAGACTGATTCTTTGGGTACCTTGTTCAATTTTTCATTGTCATGATTGATTATGAATTTAGCAGTCAATGCCAAGTTCATTAATTGCAAGCCCAAATCTAATTTCGTGAGATTTATTTAGAAAATTTTAGCCACAAAGGCTTTTACATTGTTTCTTTGTAGCATCAAACTATCCATAGGGACATATTCAAATATGAGAAAGTATGTGCAACATTTTATAAGAATTCTTGTAAGAATACGAAGTGATTTTTTAAGTTGGTATCATCTCATTGTGTTTTGCAGGGCCAATGCCAAATCAATTTTGTTCTAAGAATCAAGATGGAAAACAAAATTGCTACATACAAGATACAAATGTGGATTGCAAAAGAATACAAACCTCTCATCATTTGTGGATGTCCTTTATATGATCAAATTACAAAGTTGAGTTTCTCTTAGAAGAGGTGCACTAGAGAGAAACACTTGGATTTTTTGTTAGAGTTGTTAGACAAATCATTGTATCCTATAGATTCAAGTGCACGTAAACGTTCAAAACTCTCGTTAGTAAGAGAGTTATTGGGATTTGTAGGCAACGGAGAAGAAGGTTTGTTTGGATCATATGTAAAGCAATTAGAAAGTAGTAGCAAGCCAACTGCAGCAATTGTTAGAGAGAATACAATTGAGGTTGGAGTGTTGTGAGAGCAAAATATATTGATGAATTAATGAAGTCAGAGCTCTTATATGTAATCAATTATTTTTTACAACCAAATTAAAATTTTGAAAATGAATTGTAGTATTTACAAAGTCAATTGAGATAAAAGCAAGAGGTATTGTTTAATTTGAGATAACAACAAGCCCCCCAATAATGATGAGCAATTGAAAGTTCTCCATAAAATAGAAATTGCTTCTTTAGAAACCAAACTAGCTATGGTAACCAAAGAATTTCATTGCATGAAGAAAAAAAATTCAATCAGTTTCAAGATCTTTATATTATACGCTCATAAGTTTGGGCTTGATGTAATTTGAGTGAATTTTCTCTTAATTATGGACAAATTAAAGTAGTGAGACTACTAGTTCAACAAATTTTGGCATCGTCTACAGTCACTATAAGAAAAGCACGTTTTGGGTGGCGTTTAGCAACAAACGCGTTGTGTTTTTTCAAAAGTCAGATGTTCCAAAAAACATGTACTTGTTTTGCAGAAAACGTGTACGTGTTTTGCAGAAAATGCAACCATGTCACTGGGGATGGCTATGTTTGTGACAATGTCAACTGCGACATGGCCATGTTTTTATAAAACGTCGCATACAACATAAACTGCCACGTTAGCAAGTAGATTTAGAGAAGGGCGCATATTTTGGAAAAAAATAAATAGATGGATGGATGGACATCGAGTTGGACATCTCAAACAACATAGGCTAATTATTCCATATCGTTTGTCTCATAGTGGACAAATTTTTTAGCAAAGGGCAGCCATGTGGCATATTTTGGAAAAAAAAGAAATGATGGATGGATGGACGTCGGGTTGGACGTCTGAAACAACGTGTTGGATGTTGGGCTGGACGTCTCAAACAGTGTAGGCTATTTATCCCATATCGTTTGTTGCACCATGGACAAAGAATGGGTATAAATATGACCCTTAAAATGTTCATTTTTATGTAATTTTTCCATCAAAATAAAATTGATGGTAAATGGTAAGTTTTTTTACTTCTTAGTGAATTCTACATTTTTTTGGTTGTTTACTTTTATTTTTTAATTTATGTTAACTAATTATTTTTTGAAAAAATGGATTGGATGAAAAGAACGAGATGGATGAAAAAATAGGCTGGATGAAAAACATCAGATTCTCTGACCTCTACGTCAGACGCGGTCAAGTTTAAAAAAAAATTACGTGGCAGTGCCCGTCCGAGTGGCGCCTCTATGGCACTCAGGTGCCCTCTACGTCTTGACCTTTGAAGACCTCAATAGACTTTGTTGTCACCCACGTTTTTAGAAAAACGAGTACAAAAGTGATGCGTTCTTCCAGATTTTCACATGTTTTTACCTCGTCTAATTGAACGGATTTTAGGAGACGTCAACGTTGATTATTTTTGCATCATACACAATGCATTCTTGCGGGGTTTTTGACATTTCGAAAAACTCCGTTTTCTTTATAGTGAGTGGCAAAGATTCAATAGGAAAATTTAAATGAATAAATCTACAAGCACTTGTATGGTAGCAAGAAACATCAAATCCAAATTAGAAAGGTCTTTACATCTACTTTTTTGAAGATAGAAGTTACAACGACTTCAAGAAATGAGTCTATGTGAGTATTTGGTTTATAAAAGTGATGATGTAGAGAGTATGAAGAACCAAAGCAACAAATTTTGAACATGAAAGTTTGAGAGCATAAAGTAACACACAACCTTAAGAAAATTGAAAAGAAATTGCCATTAGAATAAAAAAATACATAATGCTAAAGTTGACTATATACATAGATTCATTTTTTAAAGTGTTATGTACAAGGTGGTCAAAATCTTGTCCACTTGCCACGAGAAGCCAAAACAACTACAATTCGATCTTACATGCTAGCATACAATCTCTCACATTGCTCTATAGTAATGGCTGTAAAATTCTCCTCCACATGCTCCCATAATTGTAAAAGACACATAGGAGGAGTTGAATAGGAATTCAAACAATATTTGAGAATTGCCCAAACATGTTCCATGGGATTTAGGTCTAGGGATTGGGTTGGCTACTCTAAAACAATGAATGATTGCTCTGAAAACCATTTTTGAACAATTCTTGCTTTATGTATAGGAGCATTATCATGTTAGAAAATAACTTCATCAAGATTGAAGTATCCTAATTTCTCCAAACTCAAGTATAAATCTCCATGTAAGAGTGAAATATAGTCTTTTGCATTTAAACGCCCATCCACCTTATGTAAATCACCTACACCTCTTATTGTCATACAACTCCATAGCATCAAAGACCCTCTACCGTGCTTCACTATACAATTAAGCAAATTCAATCTTATTATCATTGATCCAACACCAAGTCCTCCTATCTAAATTGAAACAATTTATCTTTGTCTCATCGCTAAATACAACTTTCTTCCAATCATGTATTGTCCAATCTTTGTGAATTTTTACTTAGCATAGCCTCTCTTGTACATTTTTCTGTAACAAAAAAGGCTTTGGCACCTTCTCACAAGCGCTCAATCCAACATCTCTCAAAACATAACATAGTGTGCTATCACATAATCTTACTTCTCTATCTACTCTCAACACTTTTGTTGCATGTAATGCTGTTTCCAACCCTCTAGCAATGATCAAACGCACTACACGTCATCTTTCTGAAGCAGTAAGAATCTTTGGAGCACCTCGTTTTGGCAATTCTAAGCTACGATAATGTTTCTTCCTCACTCCATTCACTATATCCTATGAGAAACCAAGAGATTTTGCAACCTCTCTTGTACTCTTACCTTTCATCAAAAGAACGACAATATTTCTTACTTTCTCTCGTAAATTAGCTTCATTATGCCATTTCTACTTTTTACACTACACAACATGTTCTTCAAGAGAAAAGAGAAAAAAATCCACAAAAAAATCACCACAAATTCTCGAAGTCTAGCATTCATCTGAAGTTGCTTGAAAGATTGCCTCAAAGAATGAGTCTGTGGGATTACATGTACATCTCTAATCCCAACTCACAATGAATAATTGCCATGTGGAGTGTGTTAATAGTGCATTAGACACTGTATAAGCCATTTTTGGATTGCAACAACTTTTTTCTTCCTTAACTAGTCTTATTTAATGCTTTATGATAAGGGGATTGACTCAATTCTTGAGATCACTATAGATCCATAATGGAGCTTCTAACTTTATCCTTAGTAGCAATAAACATGACAAATTCTCTTTATCCAAAAAGTGCGGAAAGCAGTCGACCTTACATCTATTTTTGAAATATGGGATGAGAGTGAAAATACCCAAAATGGCTACGGAGCAATACCGTGACTCCCCAAAGTAGTTGACCACCATATAAATCACTCTCATAATTGAGAAATTGGAATTATGAAGTGAAGTTTGGACATGTTGTACAAAGGAGATTCTACCTTCATGCGCAATTTTACTTAGAACAAACTATATTTAGACCTATTATTATTTGAATTAAATTTTTATGTAAAAATAATTTTTTTGTGAGAAGCCAAAATATTTTATTTATTTTTATAAGAAGAATGTACATCTTGACTAGAATCACATGTTACAATCACATGTTTCATGAATTTTGGATTTTTATTGACTAAAATGTAGATCAATGGTACAATCTATAAGCCATTTGGAGCATTTCTCTAAAAGTTATAAAATTTATAATGATAGGTTAGAATTTGATGTACTAAAAGTTAATTTAAGTTTTTTTAGATAGTTTTAGGTAATTTGAGAGGAGGAAGGGCTTTGGGAAAGTATAAAAGTCTTCTTCCTCCTCTCACTTTGCACTTCTTTTTTATTTGCTTGTTTGGCCAATTCACGATCACGTTATTGAAGTTTTTGACAATTTGCCAAGAAATTTGTTTTGAATTGCATTTGGAGCCATTTGCTCCTTTTTGTTGAAGTTTGAAGATTTCTTCAAAAGACACTATAGTTCTTTTGAATTAGCCTTGTCTTCTTGTTGATGTTTTGAAGTTGTTTATTAACATTTGCATGGTTTTGTGGTTTTTGAATCATTATCTATTGACAATTGCAAACCAAGCTTATCTTGAGGGATTTCACATCTTTTGTTGTAGAAAATCCTTCTAAATCTTTGACATTTAAAATACATAGTCCAAATGGTAGGATTTGGTGTCATTTAGAGAGTTTTGGTTGGAACAAATTCTCAAATTTTTGATTACCAATTAAGTCTTTTGATTTGTGTTTAGAATTTGAGGTTAATCCCTCTGTACACCAAAGTTGTTGCCTAATTACCAATTTTTTTAAGTATTAGTATTTATACTAACCATCCATACGGAAAAGCTATCGCCCCAACCAAGTTTTAATTTATTGTTTAAGTGTTTCAAGGATTTTTTATGGGCCCCTTCTAATTATAGGCCCCTTCTAAACACGCTTACGCTCCCGTGAAGGGAACCTCGGTGGGGAACTTCGGCGATGTGGGAACGGGGAACGCAGAGAACGCCGCGCAGGATCTCCCCACACCTCTACTTAAGCATGAGTATTGTAAAAATGCAGAGGTGTTTCTTGCAATCACCCATGAATGATCATGGATTGGAAAAGCTAGTCCTTTCGATCCGTTGTGTAAGATCTGTCACCCACTTCTGGGAAATGGTGTGAAAATAGTCATAGACGACATTAGTTACACTAAACAACTGGAAGTGGATAGGCTGAAAAGATGTTGCAGAATCACAGTACATCATTTATAATTCTGCTCGACATATCTAGATGGCAGCAATAAAATCGGTTACGAAAACATTTCCTGCTTGAGCAAATTTAACGAGCTCCTGAACACACTCTAAGAGCGGCGTGGCACATGGAAGATCCAGCAAGGTGTGCAAATCACGTAAAATAGAAAGGTTATGCTTGGCTGCACTTTTCTGAAGGGAATCCTGACTAAACTTCACAATCAGTGTCTTAAATTCGCCCATCAAGGGCTCAAGAAGCGAGATCCACCTCGTAGCCTCATGATTCAAGATCTCGACTTCTCGAGCCCTCCTATCTCTACAACTTCTGCGAGCATTTGGAATTCCTGATATCGTTCGGGTGAGCTGGAGAAATAGCTACGCAATTGAGTGCACAAATCCTCACACTTATGAACGAAGGGGGCCTTTTGTAACTAGAGTTTCACACGATCTGAGAGCACTACGCACATAGACTCCGTGAGTTTTCATTCCGAAGGCTCACACAAATACTTCCTGGAATGTTTGGAACATTCAAGTGGATCAACAAATCCCAAGCACCAACATAATTAGACCTCGGACGTCCTTGATTAAGAACATGGAACAAAGTCTTCATTTGCACAAGTTGTTTCCTTCTCTCCTTAGCAATACCTTGAGGCACTTGCTGCACAACTCTATCTCCGCCCCAGGCAAAGTAAATGCGCTCATTTTTTGCGTGTTGGTTACTACCAAGGTTGTAATACTCGCCCCGTCTCACCTTTCCCATATCACATATATAGTGCCTTTCTCCTTCTTGCATATTTCCACAAAGAATCGATATTTGGGACAAGAAGTTTGACCCTGTTTTCAACGTCACTGCAATCCTTACAGTGGACTTACGTAACTTGGTCATCAACGTCAACCACAACCTCTGCCCAGGGCAGTTTGACTGACCAGGATTCATGGAAGTACCGATTTTAGTCATACATTTTTTTGCATTTTTGGTCAATTTGTGACTTGCTGATGCAGAGGCCGGATCCAGAACCATGCACTCGGAGTCACTGATTGAATGCCGTGCACTGCAGGTAAAGCCAACCTACGACCCCGTGGCGGTGCGATTCAAGCTGTGATACCACCACATCCGCCTGCAATTCAGATTGCACCTGTCTCGCCCGGGCCAGACTCCTGTGACGGAAGTCTACCTTCTTATAGAAATCTACAGAGTGAGGATTGCGCCGTCGATACAACTACTCTAAAGCACCGAACCCATAGTACGAAAATTAAGTGCCATCCTCAAGCAATAGCTAGCTGCGATCCCCAACCCCAAGAAATTTACAGACTAGCACCCTACGCCCAAGAAGATAGAGCCATGCAAGCAAGTCAATCAGAATTGAAGAACATGAGAGTATAAAAAGGTGAGAAAACTCCCTCAACGCTGCACTTAAAAATGCTTGCACTCCCAGGAAGAATCGTTGGCTCCTTCCGTTGCAGTATCGCTCTACGCCTCATCTTCCACAGTAAGCGCCGTGCGCCCCAAAACTAATCCGCCTCCAAGAATAAACGCTACCGTTGAAATGTGACTGCCAAATTCCAATGCGCACATGATTGAGCCGACGCAATCTAATATTTTCTGAAGTAGCGAAGGTTGATCGATACGTACTGCAGTGTGGGCAACAACCAGAGATAGTAAGCAGGCGAGAGCGCGCTGAAAGCAGCAAGTGGCGATTTGACAAATAGGTAAGTGCAGGCATTTTTGATTTGGCAGGAAGATTAGACAGCACGCTGACGATGGGAACAGAAGTGCAGGACACAGGCGGTGCGCGAGGTGAGTGACAACAACGAAAAAGGCTACTGAAGGCAGCGCTGAAGACTGGACGTGGTAGAGCCCTTGCAACGAAGGGTATGAGTGCAAGGGTCCGGATATGTGCAAAATATCTGGCTTTACACCCCTTTTTCTATATGTACACTTCGTCGGGGCCAAGGAGGATTTATCCATGTATTGCCCCCATCAAAGAGTAAATATAAAAGTTATCCCTATTTTATCACATCGAGCAGCTAATTTGGGGTCTCAGATTTGCAAATATGAATTTAGAATTTGCACATTTGATCGTATGCGGCAAATAAAGAATAAATTTAGTATTTTCTATAGGGGTAAAACTCAAGGCAATACATGGATAAATCCTTTCTGGTCACCTCGTCGGTGCCTCAAGCAGGTAAGATAGGCCACAGTGAACTGACCTCCTTGCTCGTCCACCTGGAAAAACCCTGAATTTTTTTTATTTTCCACGCTTGAATTTTTGTGCAAATTCTGAATTCATATTTGCAATTAGAGGCCCCAAATTAGCTAGGAGAGATATAGAAGATAAATTTGTCAAGTACAAAATAGGGGATCTTTTATTTTACCTGCATCCCTGGAATTACTTTACGGGGACGAGTGAAGGGGTGAGGAATTTAAAGGAGTATTGATATCACTACAACTAAGGTAAACTATCTCATTTTGAATTAAATGGGAACAAGCCCATTGTGGGCTAAAAATTAATGGTGGTGTACGATCTAGATATTTGGTTTAAAAGTTTAAAGCTCAGAAGCAGTTTGTTCCTATATTCTGAGGATCTCTGAAGATTTTCAATCTACTTGGGCTTCCTGTCAAAGTTAGTTGTAGAACCTAAGCTTAATGGAGATGTTTTACATCAGGATAATAGGGCCAGTAAGGTTAGGGCCTTCAATTTGATTGACCATTTGGTCAAACTTTTAATTAAATCATTTTGTAAGCTTATTGCCGATCCTTTTTGCCACCAAATTAACTCCTTTGCATTATGTGTATGCTTCAATTTTTCAATCTATATTACATTTGTTTTATACATAGTCTAAAAGTAGTTTATATCGTAGAACCAATATAGTTATTTTCAATGCTGTAGAGATAACAATTATTCATAAAAACAATTAATCTCCATAACAGATTCAATAGGTGATTCCCTAGGGCCCACACATCTTGTTAAAGTTTCAAAGACTAGTGATTTCTTTGTATGGTTGTCATTTACCAAAAATTAGTGGAAAAATAAGATTCATGGACCCTAGAGGAACACAAGCTTGTATAAAGGCCGATAAGCTATGAGAGAGGCCAACAAGTTGTGAAAGGGGTTATTGGATCCTTAAGGAGTTGTTGGATACTTGTAAAGGGGCAGCGTTGGGTCCTTTAGGGAGGTCAACAGATCCTTTTGGGAGGTCGTTGGGTCCTTGTAGGGGGGCGTTGGGCCTTTTTTGGAGGATATCTAAATTTGTTCACATACCATACTATCATTCCATTCTTTAAAAAAAGACTAAAAGGGTCCTAGAGTGTTTAAATTTGCCTTGGGACAAGACTAAGACGTGGACTAAGAAGGTCCTAGAGTTTAAAAATTGTTTTGGGAAGGTTTAAGGTGCCTTAGTTGGTTCCAAAAACATAATGGTTGGATCCAAAATCCACTAGCTAGTTCAAAACATATTGAATTGGTTCCAAATCACATATAGGTTGGTCCAAATATATTTGATGGTTATAAAAAAAACATACTAGTGAGTTTCAACAACATACTAATTGGTTTGAAAAACGTACTAGCTGGTTCCAAATCACATATTGATTTGGTTCCAAATCACATACTGAGTGGCCAAACATATTGGTTGGTTCCAAATACATGCTACCTTGTTCCAAATCAATATACTAGCTAGTTTTCAAATCAATATATTGGTGATACATTACGAAGATAGTGGATCTCAAATCAAACTTGCATAGAAGAAAACTAGACTAGAAGTTTGGAACTTGATAGTTATATGACTCTCATTTTCAAATTGGACCTCAAGAATGAAGGATGACCAACTATTAGAGAATAGTTGACTCCATTAATTAAGAATTCAAGGTTGAACTTTGATTAGAAGACAATAAGAAAAAACAAAAAGAAAAATAGTTGACTTCTATAGATTCTAGCATTTAGTTATAGTTGGAAGAAGTTAAACTTCAAAATTTGTTTGATTCTTAGACAAAATGCAAGCATTTAGGTATTAAATTTGATAGGATTTGATTTTGCAAAATATCTCAAAAGAAATAGGACTTTGGAAAGAAATAAAGAGAGAAAGAAAATAAGCTTTAGAACAAGGAAGAAGGAATTTAGAACTCCTTTAATTGTTATACTACATACCAATTTCAAATATGCCAGAGAAAATACAAGATGGAGATCGATGGGCTTTACGACGAGATTATGTTCATGATGCACAAAGAAGGAACTATCAAATCTCTGGAGTTTGAGGTAAGTCTTTGATTTTCTTTCCCCCATTTATATTATTTAAAAAAAAATATTAGATTAGAATTAGAAAAAATGACGTAGAAATTAGGATTTAGATTCAAACCGTTAGGAAATTTATTTTAAAAATAAAAATAAAAATACAGAACTGATTAGTTCAGTCCGTAGCTTTCCAAAAAGATATTATCCATAAAAAAAATAGATTAAAAACTCTAAAAGTCAATTTGGATGAAAAATAGTATTAGAAGTGGATGAAAATGAGAGAATTCATCAAAAATTATTCAAAAAAAAAATACTAGAATCTAGAGTAGAAGTAAAATTAAAATTAAAAATCTAGTTTGAAAGTAAAAGTAAAAGAAATAAGTAAATGAAGTTTGAAAGACTGTTTGGCAATCAAACTTCATTTGTGAATAGTTTTTGCTAGGAAGGTCAAAAGCGTAAGTATTTAAATTCTTTAGAAATTAAATTTGAGCAAATTTGAGATAAAATAATTCAAACCTAAAAATAGAAAATAAAGCTAGAGGTCAAAAATGGTAGTTAACAATTAGAAATTGAAATTGAATCTTTTGGAAGAAGATTAGGAACAAGTCAAATTTAGAATCACTTAGAGGATATTTCAAGGTTTCCAAAACTAATTTAAACTTAGAAAGTAGATCTATAATGAATGAGATAGTGTAGGATGAAGTTTTGACTAAGATTAGGACAAAATTGGATGAAAGTCAACAAGAATTGACCAAGCCAAGCCAAAATTAGAAATTAGGAAGTAGAATTAAACTTAAAACTAACACAAAAATCCAAAGTTTATTTTGATAGTTAGAATAGGAGAGAACAACAAATGAAGTTATAAGATTTAGTTTAAAAGCTAAACTTCATCTACAAATAATTTTTAGGCAACTGGTCCAAATCAAAGAAACTTTATCATTTCGGAAAGGACTTTAAAAATCCTACAACTTAGGATATTTAACTTTTGTGCTTGACCAAATTTCACTGGCCTTTAGTGTTGTTTCACTTTTGCCAAACTAGCCATTATTACTAACTTGCAATTGAATTGTTTAGGAGTCACACTTAAAAAAACTAAAAGTAGAAACAAAACAACAAGTGTCCTTTACTTAAATGGCATAATTGGACGGCATACTGGACACCTGCTAGAAATTCATCTACAACAAAAAATTAAGAACCCGATTGTGTACACTTTATCCCAAGGGTGAAGATAAAGTGTCCATAATATGCTATTAATTTTAACCAAAATTAATGAAATTGATTACTGACTTAAATACTTTAAAAATTCGGCATGGTCCCAAATTTGCATCAGCATCATTAACTACAATCACATTTGTAAGACTATTCAAATATAAAATTCTAAGTTGCTATCAAGTACACGTACTTTAGATTCACCAATTGCAAATCCATCTCTAATTTGCACCTGCTTCAATTTCTAATCTTTGCCGCAATATAAACTAATATTCCATTCATCTGAACAAATTAATGAATACTTCCATCTCAATCTAAACCTTCAATTCCTAAATTAAACCAACTAGTAAGGGTGATATAACCTTACTCATTCCAAATTGCTCATAATAGCATTTCTAATGCATCACAAATTCCTAGTCAAAATGTTTTCTCTCATTGTCAAAGCTTACCAATTGTAGTATAGTATATAGCTCACCAAAGCTCATATTTACATCATCAATCTTAATTTAGTTATGAAACTACAAATATTATGATTCTTGGTTAATAACTACTTTGCATTTGTCACATAGTACATCCTCATCAAGCATGATTTCTAGTTTTTAGAGAAATATAGGTCCCTTTTCGTTTGGTCTTGTGAAATGATGGAATATTCGCACCATGCCGCCAAGACTGCTTCCCACATGCACACCCAACAAGGAGGCTCAAAACATAAGAAGAATCCATTTCTATAAACCTATGAGCATCAATTGGTACATGATAATTCAATATCATTTTTCAAAACAATCTCATTCAAGACAATCAACCAATGTCTATCAACAAGCAAGATAAAGAACAAATTTGCAAAAGAAGATATGCTTCTCTAAATTTGTTTGCAACAACCCATGCTACTCACTGGTAAGCAAATTGTACAAGGATTGGAAGTCGATGGGTACCAAATTTAACCCCTAAAGTCCCGCTTGTTCCCTCGGGGGACAATTTGGGTCCGAGTAGGTTCCTATTGTCTCAATTTGAAGTGAATTTTTTTGAGATTTTTTGAGGTTTTGTAGCTTTGCAAGAGCTTTGTGGATATATAGTTTTTGTTTCAATCAGATGCCGGATGAAAAAGTTATGGCACAATGAGCAAGAAATGGAGATTGGCGAGCAGCCCAAAAAAAATTATAAAAAGTCAAAATAATTTTATTTGAATTTTTTTCCTAAAAGATTATGTTTTTACCTATACGTGAAGCTTTGATTCATTCTATTTGGACTAGGGATGAGAAAGTTATGGACAATCTTAGTTTTTCGGGCAATTTAAGCATCTTCTTGGAAAAAAACTTTTTGTTCAACTTTGAATGCTAATATCTTCCAATCCGTACAGTGAAATTTGATGAAATTTTAACTACATGATCTCAGAAAAATTAAGTACAAGATCCTATGGTTAAATTCCAAAAAAAACAAAAAATTTGGTTTTCTTAAGTGAATACAACAAAAGTGGTAGTTTTGAATGTTTTTTGGTAGAAAACACCCTCGGGGCTTTAGGGGTTAAGTATGCATAAAAACAAGGATTTTGTTTAGTTAGAAAAGAAGAGCTTACCACTTTGAGTTTTTTTTATAGATATTTGTCACATATTTACAGTAGAGGTCGCAAAATTATTGGTTGTAGAACTTTCGTCATAGTCATCTATTTTTCACTTCAAACATTGATCTAACAATAGAAAAATGCAGAAAGAATAGCAAAATATATTTTATGGTTTCCAAACAATAAGAATAATGAGATAACAATTGAATATGTACAAATAAGAATAGCAAGATAGGATATCATAAACAAATGTGCAAAACATAGTAAGGTATGAAATTTACCTTTTCCTAAATTTGAACATTCTCAATGATGCGCATCATGAAATCTTTGTCACTGTCACTACTTCTTTTGAGCTCACTGTTACAATGAGCCCAAAAACAATGATTGAATTAATTAATTGCATTTTATTTTTGGTACATTATCCCACCACACCCTCCATACTTGTATTTTTCAAGATGCAAGATGAGTGCAAATGATATGGAATATATGGCACCACCAAATGCATATCCATATCTGTATTTTGAGTAGATACATACGTACTTCGTCTATATTATATATTTGTATTATTACCATATATATCCATAATCTGAATCCATATTTTGAATTCCTATTTGTATTCATATTCCATATCGTATTCCATATCTTATATCCAACGGCCAAGATCTAATGGTTGACATCAACGGCTTCAATTTTTTTGAAAGATCAACGGTGTGAAGTGGGGGGCAATTAATTTCCACTACAGATAAGGTAGGAGGCTCTGAAAGCGAGCGGGCATTTAGAACTGCTCATGTAGACTCGCCTGAAATGGACATAAGGTGGTCTTTAAATGGATCTTCTGTAGTCATTGAATGGATCGGTAAAAGAAATATTATTTATTGCAAGAGCCAATCATTCTCTTTGTTTTCCCATTTCTCTTTTGAAACTGCATCTGAACGGTTTATGGAAGACCTAGGGTCATAAATAGGGACCTATGACTCATTACGTTTGAAAATTCATAAGTAATTCAAAAATGCTTCAAAAAATATGAAACAACTTGTGTTATGATCACAATCTATTTTTCTTTGTCTGAAAAATGAGCTAATAATAACCTCATACAAGAAACCACATGAAAAAGGCAGACCAGCCCTTAGATGCTCGCTTTCAGAGCCTCCTACCTTAGATGGTCCTCAATTTTTTTACAAATCAAAAGTGGGGGATTAATACAAACACATCTGTTCGCCTCTTTTCAACTCATTGTCATTGTAAACCTCACCTCATACAAATAGTATTTGTAATGAAGCACACACATCAAGTCATAATATAAAACCATGGCAAATCTTCACAAGCAAATAAAAAATGGGGGGTTGATACAAACACATCCGTTCACCTCTTTTCAGCTCATTGCTCATTGTCATATCCCAAGCAAATGTTAAATTTTTGCCTCACACTAAAGAGAGTCTACAGTAAGCCAACCTCAAATGTAATGGTTCTTCACAGTTTGGGACATTAGAGACTCTCTAGACACTAACGATTTGTTGAAGTGAATTTTTATTTGTGTGTGAAGATTTGCCATGGTTTTATATTATGGCTTGATTTATGTGCTTCATTACAAATACTATTTGCATGAGGTGAGGTTTACAATGTAACAATGTAATGAAAAGATGCAACATGTCCATTTCCTCCCCCCCACATGCCTGAAAAACTGACAGCCGCTGATAATTTTTAAGAATCTTCTTCCTTTCGATGCCGTTGATCTTGAAAAACAACTTTGGATACGGATACGGATATGGTACAGATACAAATACAATGCAAATATAGGTATTATACAAATGTAGATATAATATAAGTACGAGATATAAGATATGGATATAGATAAGAGATATGGGATATGTCCCATATCAAATGCCACCTCCACCTCCACCTGAAAATTACAAAAGGGGTGGGATTGAAGGGTTAAAAAAATTTAATTAAATTTAAATTTTTTTTTGAGCTCACTGGAAAAGGAGGATGAAAATTTTTAATTTAATTTAAATTATTTTTTTAGTTTACCGGGGAATGAAATCTATTTTATTTTATTTTATTTTATGTTATTTTAGAGCTCATTGTGACAGTTTGTCACAATGACAATGAGCTCAAAAGATGTAGTAACTGCATTGAACATCATACTTGAAGGAGCTTCACCGACGTCAAGAAAATAATTGAATGGGAGTTCAATTGCTTTTGCCTAAACCGCTAAAGACACATTCCTAACTTTGAACTTGGCCTTGAACCATATAAAATTATATCCGTGGTTATAGGTCATAGATCCCCCTCTAAAAACAATGTAAGCTTACATACTCACCTTGGTCCCAAAATATTGTGGTGTTTTCATGCCATCCCAAAATTACTTCAAAATACTTGTACTTCTACAAATTCATACCCAAAGCAAGGCTAAAGTCTTCTTTACTATATAATCTTTAACAATTTCAATTGTAGAACCTTTAATTAACTTGTTAAAGTACATCCTTCCAAATATGAGATGAAAATTTCTACCAATTGCATGACTAAACTTCAAAAAGTAATTTTTTATAGCCCTTTCTAAAGTTGAAGTATTGCCTATTAACATTTTTAGAAAAAAACATGTATACCCTATAACTTATGCATTTTAATTAATGTGTTGGAAAATAGATTGAAAGTACATATAAAAAAATTTATACAAAGAAAAATTGATATTCATCTTTTAATAAATTATAGAGTGGAAGGTAGTATTAGATGAAGAAAAAGAAAATTGTTGATATCTTTTACCAAAAATTAAGAAATATCAATTACAATGCTTGAAATGTTCTAGAAATTAGTAAAATATAATTTTATAAAAAATTTATTTGGAAATTTTTGAAATTGATAAAAAACAAAACTTTATCTATTTTGACTACCTTCATTGCCTACATAAATTATTTCATAATTTTCATCTCATTATTTAAAATTGAATGGATCAAATGTATTTGAGTAGGTGTCAATCTGTAGAATCAAAAAATAATACTCCTTCTATCCCACTAAAAACCTCCAAAAACCTTCTCCATGAAAAATTAACTATATTCTTAATCTTTGTGCCAGTGATATATACATTCAAGAACTAGTAATCCATCCCCTATCTCTTTGCAAAATCTCTAGCTTAGGCACCATCGTTTAGACACCCAAAATCTATGCGGAAAATATCATGTTTGAGCATTGTCTGTAAATGCTGCTAGCTTGTCATTTTTCATGATTTAAAGGTTGGTGGCAACAATGGGATCGTAGAAATATATGCTCCCAACCTAAATGCAACAAGGAAAATTGGACCCCTTCATGAACAACTTTGCATAGCACCCAAGCGGGCACCAAATCCATTGTCAATACAATTGTTTGAGGAAGCAACAAATACGAGGTGCTTCATATGGACAAGGCCAAGCTTTCTAGGACATGAATGCTCCTTGATTGCTTGCCACTTAAGGTAAACCATCTCATTGCGGTCAAAATTTGAGACCATCCCATTGTGGTCAAAATATTAATGGTGGTGTATATTTGAGAACTCAAATGTACACCACCATTAACATTTTGACTACAATGGGGCCTACTCAAATTCTGACTGCAATGAGATATATAGTTTACCTTACTCCCACAAGGTCATTCAATATGGCCAACACTTACTCAATGGTTGAAATCAATAAACTAAGTTGTTTAGTGAGACACAGATTGTGCTTGATTTGGAGTTTTTTAGTGAGACAAAGGGAGTAATTGATATTTTTTTAGAATTATATATTTCGTTGCCTTTTATAAGTTGAAATCAAATTAAAACTTATAACTTTTACAATATTTGTTGGAATGACATGAAACAAAGCTTCACATGTAGATTAAAATGATTAGCATTCATCTTGTGTATTGCATGAAAAAATCCCAAATTATAAGCTCAATGAAGTTGCTTGGGTTCTCAAAAAATCCAAAGTAGGTTGCTCAATCATTTAGAGGTTAATAGTTGACATTTCTTTACAACGAGGTTGATGAAATAGACACAAATAACATGCTCTTATATAGATATAAGTAAAAATGTGTAAAAATGTCAAAACGGATTTAAATGTTAAAGAGTCAACCCTCAAAGGTCTATGCAAAACTAATTATATTGTATTGTATTTGCTTCCTAGAACATGAATTATGTACTTAAATATGGCAAAACACGCCTAGGTATTGATTACACATTTGTTATGTACACAATTAAAAAATATAGTCTAGAAGAGCTATTAATGTTGTTTTTTGTACATCTAGGGATAGTACTTTGAGAATTCATAAGTCATAATCTATTCATATGGTGTCCAAATAAAGAGCGTTGGAATCTTCTTTCAAGTGCCAATAAAATCCAATAAAATAATGTTTGCTAAATTATAGTGATTATGCCTAGTTGTAATTAGTGACACTAATTATAGGTGCACATATCTTCATAGATGCAATAATTAATGATCCAAAAGGGGAGTGCCATGCGTCATCAAATTTGCTGCAACATGATTACAAGCTTTAGTCACTATTATATAACCCAATTGATCCACCTTCTATAGACGTCAAAGACCTCCAAAACACCATGTTGTTTTCAAAATTGAACTTTCCTGACCTCTAAGATAAATGGGCCCATTGCGGACACCAGTGAGAGTAAACCTATTGCGGACAAAATTAAAATAGTGGTGTACATTCAAGTTCTATAATGAGCTTGCTCCCATTTGCCCCACAATTGGCTCATTTTCCTCAAGGGTGAGAGTATTGGAGTTCCTTCTGTAACTTGTTTCTCTCTTAGCCAGCCTGGAGCCTGCTTTTGAAGGAACTTGGCTCTCATGTGGGATTCTCGCGTGAGCGCGAGTTAGGGTTGCAGCTCCGTCCGCCTGCTCCTGCTGCAGCATCCGCGGTCCCGCTTCTCTCGCGTCGCTCTTTCACTTGTGGTGAGTGCTTTCATTCTTCTGCTCATTCTCTTTCCGCTAATTTTCCTGCTTTTTCTTTTGTCGACCACTGTTTTCTACGCGGTGATAGCGAATTCTTGGAGCAAGGACGGGGTTTTAGAAGCTCAGCATTTCCAGAAGTCGTTTCGTCGTGGAGGTGGTGAAGCCGTAGCGACACAGAGATTCTGGTTGCATGCCATGTTTCTGCTTGATTAGGTTAAACGAGTCCTTTGGTATTGGCGATCCTGTTTCGAAGGGATCACACGTGGAAGGATTTGCCCCCTTGATTTTGAAACAGAGGCTGTTACGACGAAGATACTAGGTCATGGTTCCGAAATTATTCAATGCAGTGATTGTCTGGGGTTTACGGTGATGGTTGTGATTTTTCAAAGCGTTGTTGAGGAAGGGTGTGGGTTGGTGTCCACTCATTCCAATGGATCATGTGTAGGCGGGCAAGCATTTTTTAGCAGCCAAATTTTGAGTCGGTGCACGCACTGATATGATTCAGAGATTTGAAAGAAATTTTGTTGAGCTGCCTTTTTGCCCAGCCGTTCTTGGAGGCAGCGAATGGAAGAGGTTTCTGTGGCAGGGTTGTGGAGGGTGATCAGGCAGTGCTCAGACAGCGAACGGAAACGGGTTGGATGACCCGCGCGAGTAGTGATTAGGTATTGCGTCTCTTGATGATTTTGTAACCTAATTCAGAGGAGCCATATTTTTAGGCATTCATGGTGTTGAGACCAGCAGCCAGTATTGCTTTACGTGCTGAGGCTTCCGTTTCGGTGCGGGTCTGCAAGTTTGCTAGACTCGGGCGTGGCCGAGGATGGGCAAAAGCAGGTCACCTCGAGTTGAAGCAGTATTGAGTTGAACCCTATTCATTAATGGCAGGGGTTGGCGACGAGTATGACAACCGGAGGATCAATGTGTATGGCGCTCCGTCCTCGCGGGACAACAATGTTGTGGCGTATTCCGATCCCGGAAGTGCTTGGGGTGGCCAACTCTACGATCCAGCGTCCCAGCAGCAGCAGCAGCAGCAACAACAACAACAATGGTACGGGTATTATCCGGAGCAGCAGACGGAGGACCGAGGGCAGGGTGGGCAAGACGGCATGGCAGCCCCTCCTTTGCCCGCAATGCCACCCCCGCAGGCCCCCTTGCCACCGGGTTTGGCGACGACCGGGCCGTGGGCGGGGAGCGATCCAGGGGCAGCAGCGAATGGCGGCAGCGATCCCTACGCCGCGTACAATTACGCTGTGCAGCAGGTGCAAGAGTATGGTGGTTACGGAGCCGGTGAACTGCAGTCCGGCAACAGCTATGGCAACCCTACCCCGGTGGCTGCAAACGGCTCGCAAGGGTCGTATGCGCAGGGTTACGCGGGGTACAATTACGCGGGCGACCAGAATGCATACAATTATCAGGGATATCAGGGATATCCGAAGCAGGGGGAGAACACGTATGGTCAGAATGCGGCAATGTACAGCAACGCCGTCGCTCCACATGCGGCTCCTGCTCAGTATCCCCACCCCGGCAGCCACCCGGATGCAGGTTCTTACGGAACCAGCGGCAACTACTACGATCCCAATGGCTACCAGTCCGCTGGCTATCGACATCCAGGTGATGTTGAACAGGCTCAGAGCTCTTGGGGCGATCCCAACCAGGGTAAGTACAGCTACGGAGGTTACGTGAACGCCGGCTATGGAGCTGTGACTGGAAAGGCGGACGATAACACGCAGTATGCAGCTCCCGATTACTCGCAGCAGTGGGCGGAATACTATGCCAGTTTGGAAGCTGCTGCCCAAGCTGGTCCACAAGCTGCTAATGGGGAGAGCAATGGCGGTGCCCAGGCAGCAGCAACAGCAGCAGCTCAGGCGTCGGCAGCACCAACGTATGCGAGTGTTGTGTCTGCTCCCACTGCCCAGCAACCACCTCCTCCTGGCACTGCAGCACCTGTCGTTTCTTGGGCAGCCTCTGCTGCGTCGCAACAAGGATACCGTGAGTTGCACGGTTCCGAGCTTTCTTCAGTTACGGAAGCTCCGAATGCAGGCGCGGTTTGGGTTGGCGGTGTCGTTCAGGCGTCCCAGAGCGATCATTTGAACCAGGGATACTTTCCACCGCTGCCGACGCAGACGAGACCGGCTGCGGTTCAGCCTGAGGATCAACCGCTGGAGTTTCATAAGGTTGATGGCGGCCACACTACTCCGCAGCAGCAGCATCAACAGCCGCAGCATTTGCCTATGAAAGCCGCGAAATTGCACATCGTGACGAATCCCCGGATCACTGGGAATGCTGTCGGTGTGGGTGCGGGCAAGGAGACGGCGAAACCGGCTTACTTGAGCGTTTCTGCGAAGAAGGCGGGTGTTTCCAGCGCATCTACGGATGCTGTGGCGGACGCGACGCTGCAGCCCGGGATGTTTCCGTCCTCGTTGCGTGCTTATGTGGAGCGAGCTTTGTCTCGATGCAAGGATGAGTCTCAGAAAGCGGGTTGCCAGGCCATCATGAAGGACATGATCACGAGCGCTTCGATGGATGGTACGTTGTTCACGAAGGATTGGGACACGGAGCCTCTTTTTGCCATACCTCCGGCCTCATCTTTGGGTTCGTCTACGAAGAAGCCGACGCAGGTGCAGAGCAGTTTGGACAAGCCCGAATGGAGCCTGTCCCGTCGTCTGAAAACTCGTTGGGAGGCTCCCGCGCCGGAGAGTTCCGATGACAAAGCCGCTCGGGGTCACAGTTTTTACGGCATTGGGAGGGAAGGCATTTCGGATGCGTCGAAAGAGAAGAACAGCGTGCCTTCTCAGAGCAAATGGGAGAAGCGGGAGAATACGTGGAACAAGTCGTCGAGTGCGACGACGAGCACTCCAGACGCTGTAGATATGAAGAACCTATCGAAGAGGGGTTTGAAGAGGCTTCGGAAGGTGGGTCTGAATCTGAAGTGGGGCGATACGAATCCTTCGAGCGAGAGCGAAGAGGAGCCTGGATTTCATCTGGGATCTGTGTCAACGGCCGACACCCCCGAAGAGAAGGAGAGACGTCAGAACCGTTTCAAGCGTTTCGATCGAGGGAAGGAGCATTCTGTGAGAGGAGGGAAGGGTTCGGTCCGTGGGAGGGGAGCATCAGCGGGGAGTGCGAGTGCTCGTCGGGCTACGGCGCTGCAGCTGGCTTTGAGTTCTGGTGAGGGTCAGAACGGTCGCGCGGTGGAGGACATCGACTGGGATTCTCTGACGATCCGCGGCACCTGCCAAGAGGTGGAGAAGCGTTACCTTCGTCTGACTTCGGCTCCGGATCCCGGTACGGTGAGACCCGAGGACGTGTTGAGGCGAGCGTTGGAGATGGTGAAGAGCACTTCGAAGAGCTATTTGTTCAAGTGCGAGCAGTTGAAGTCGATCCGTCAGGACCTGACTGTGCAGCGAATCCGTGACGAGTTCACGGTGGAGGTGTACGAGACGCACGGTCGCCTGGCTTTGGAGTCCGGGGATCTTCCTGAGTACAACCAGTGTCAGACCCAACTGAAGTCTTTGTACGGGGAGGGCATCCGTGGCTGCAGCAACGAGTTCGCGGCGTACAGCTTGCTGTACATTCTGTTCAACCGCGGCAACAGCCGAGACCTTGTGTCTGCGATGTCGAGGCTTACCGCCGACGGAAGGCGTGACTCTGTGGTGCAGCACGCGCTGGCCGTGCGGCATGCTCTGGCGATGGGCAACTACACTTCTTTTTTCCGTCTGTACCGTCGAGCTCCTGTGCTGAGCCCTTGCTTGATGGACATGCACGTGGAGAAGATGCGTTTCGAAGCGGTGAAGTGCATGACTCGTTCGTACCGTCCTACGATTCCCGTGTCTTCTGTGGCGCGTGCTCTTGGGTTCCTCGTTGAGTCAATTTCTGAAGGGGAATCTGAGGTCGTGGGTGAAGGGTTTGAGGAGTGCGAGGAGTGGTTGAGGGTCCACGGCGCCCAAGTGCAGTTGGACGTGAGCTCGAGCGAGTTGGTGGTGGAAGCGAAGTTGAGCTCGACGAGCCTGTTCATGCCTGAGCCTGAGGACGTGGTTCCCCACGGCGACGCGAATCTGGCTCTGAACGACTTTTTTTCGCGTTCGTAGTGTTTCCTAGGTTGTACCGTGGACGTTTGGTGGACGGGTTGAGGTTCTTGGTAGGCCAATTGAGTCGGTTTAGTGCGTGTTTAGGAATGCTATTGATCCTGTAACAAGTATGAAAGAGCTCGCCGTGTTGAGCATGAGCATGAGCATGAGCGAGCATGCTTGAACGGGTTGAGGAACACCATTTTATTGTGCAGAAATCTGCATCGCGCTTATCCTATAAAGTTTTTCGTTGAGACCCCGAAGGCAGGGTCACGAGAAGGATACTTGGAGTTTCTTGGACTGTCTTTGGAATTTGAAAGCTGGTCTACCTTTCACTTGAGAGATTTATAAAGAATTTTCCCTTGATTTTGGAGGGTTGTCATATTAATAGCGTTTCAATATTTTTTTTAGTTCATGCTGCGAAGCCTCATGGATTGCCTAAATTCAATTACTGAAGTACGCCTTCATTGTGAAAAAAAACATAAGGAAACTGTATTTAATCCATTAAATCAATAAAGTATGGTTCTGATTCGTAAGTCCAAACTAGTTCTTCGACAATGATTTGTCTTTGGAGTGTGTGACCGAATTATCAAGTTATTTTGAATTAGTGAGAGGTTATATATATTACTATGTTTTATTAGTTTTTTACAAAATTAAATTTTTTTTGGTGACACAAATTTTCATGTGTCACTAATTTCTCCCCATTACTAATAGGACAAATTAGTGTAGTTTGTGGTGTCATCTTACTTCAAATATCAAGGATTCCGGATCAATTCATATCTTCAAGTTTCCTTTGTACTCAAGTGCTTTCAAAGTTTATTTTACTTTGTTGTTCACGTTTTACCAAATTTTGTGTTGAGAAGTCATGCTCATTGGCTATATTGAGTGGGCTAGTGTGGCCAATCAACCTAACCAACAGATTGTAAGGGTGGTCTTCCATGTACAAAATCAACCAAGCTTTGTAAAAAAACCAAAAGGTTTTGTAAAATTCTATGGGAAAGAGTGCAATATTTGCAAGATGAGAATTAGAATTCTTGGCAACAACATTATAGAGAGAGGCAAATAAAGAGGAAGGGAAGGAACCTTTCCAACTTCTAAAAAATAATTTTTTTATTAGGCTTGAACTTTTCGGTTGCTTTTAGTTTGGCATCAAGACAAAACTACTCCTAAAACATAGTTTTTCTTTACTCATAGAAGAGTATACATCATGGAAGTTGGCAAAAGCAATTCTAACTATAGAAAATTTGAAAATTGTTTCTCATTTTGTCTTTGCATGGTAGTTTATCCTTAATTCCTAAAGGACCAATTGGAATGGCGTTTTTTGCAACATAGCAATTTTGGGCAATTTACTATAAATAAAAAGTTTAATTGTTTTTCTTTGAAATTTTCATACAATAAAGTAGAACAACCTATTGTGGTCAAGTGATCCATAATGGCCCCATTATGGGATTTTTCAATTTGTGAGATTTTGGCTTTAGCACATATCTTACGTGACAGTAATGGAGTGATTAGTGAATTCATTAGGAACTTCCAACTTTTTAGTGTGAATTTATTATAAGAATTGACTTTTTAGGTCTTCCATATTATAAAATACTATAACTTCTTTAGGTGAGCAAAGTGAGTATGATGGATTCAGATTTTGTTGGTTCCGAGATAGTCTATAGACTCTTTCGGGCAATGAAGCATTGAACACTTTTAAAATTCATAGCAAATTTTTACTTTGTCAAAAAAGTAATAATTTCAATTACTCTTATTGTTTCACACTTGTACTATTGTAGAAAAAAATTGAAAAATTTCAACAACCACATGAGGCCAAACCCCTAATTCTAACTACAAGGGGGTGATTTACTTCATGTGCCTAAGGACCAGCCTTTTTTTTAGGAAAAAAGCATCTTTGAAGTGGTGGCTATATTTCACGGCTTGCATTTTTATATCTAGCTATACTAAAACTTATCACGATGAAAGAATTGGCACTTAGTGTGAAAGTGCTGTAGGGAAGTGGCTATTGCAAAACTTGACAGACCTAAGTATGTTGGCTACAGTACATTTAAACTGTTAAATATTGTTGGCTACTGCTACACTTTATCAATGGCTCATTTGGCCACATACTAAATTTCAAAGGAGAGAACTTGGCAACAATCTCATAAATATAAGTGCAATTTGGCTCCAAGCTCCACAAATATCAATCCAAGCTCCACAAATATCAATCCAAGCTCCAATCTGTACACTGGATTTTAAGACAATATATCATTTCATTTCACAAACTTCCAAATACAATAGCTTCATGAACATTGTTCCATTCAGATTATGCAAAATGAAATCCTAATCCATCTACAGCACACCGTCGGCTGAATAATCGTAATATCACGTTGGTCTGATTCACAAAGTCATGGGCCTGATGGACGGCGACTTTGGCTGGACCATGCAACGTAAGCAGCTCCGTAAGGAAAATTTTCAATGCTGAAGAACGGTTGTGCATACATGCCAATGGCAGTCTCCAAATTAACAGTTAATCGATTCCGTAGTTTATTCTTGATAAAAGCGAGGTTGCTGAAGGTTCGTTCATCTTCCACGGAGCCTAGTACCTGCACACAAGCGATCTTAGCCAACTTCATAAATTCCTTGATGTGTGACTGCAGATGTGTGTTGGCAGACAACGTCCTCCATAAGGCCGTGAAAGGGTTGACAACAAGGGGCCGCTCCATCGCTGCAAGTGCATTATTTTGCATCGTCTTTCTGAACATGCCAGACTCGTAATTGAGACGAGCCCACGAGATGATGGGGTCAACACACAATTCCTCGGAGGTATTATATTAGCACCAATAATGCGACTCTGGCCTGAGTAATGGTCTTTAAAAATGTGAGGTGTTGATCAAAATGCTCGCAATTCTCCTTTTGTAGCCAATATTGCGGATAAAACATGCCCAATGCATCCATCACTGGAACTGCAAGGAACCGGCTGGTGATTTCTATTGAAACATTTTCTGCCGCTTCTGTACAGCAAAGCAAAATGATGAGATTAAGTGACATTAATTGTAAATTCAAATATTGTTGATTGAAGATCATATTTGATATTCAGAATCTTTGCAATTATAAAATTTTGGAATTCATCTGCAGATGAGGAAGAAGTATAAGCAAGTTGCACCTTTTAATATCATTGGACTTCGATGCATTTACATGATTGAAATAGACCACTATCTATTATCCACAGACCATTAGACCACTATCCACAAACCGGCACTTCCATTCACACATTGCTAATTTTGAAATCCAATTCCAAAAACAAATACTAGAGCCATCCTAAAATAAGAAAAAACCTCAAAAAAAGCTCTCCAAAAGAATCTCTATATTAATAGAAGAGTCAAAAGCTTACTCTTGCATGCCGCCTTCACTTCGCCCACAATTTCAGCCTACTTTGCCTCGCTTACAAATTTGTATGCTCCACTAATCTTGGACTTGTACTTTGCCCAGATGTGTGCACCTCCTACAACGAAGACAAGTTGTCTTACACAAGTGTTTAGGTCTTCCTTCACTTCAAACTAGAGCTTGGCATGGGTGAACCCAACTAGGGCTTTGAACTCAGAAAAAGCTAGGCTAGTGAATGCCAAATTAGGATCACTATAATCTTGGAACAACTCTGTTTGGCATACACGTATAGCTCCAACAAAGTCACAAACAAAGATATTACGTCCCTGAGAGAATTTGATGATGCCATTCAGAGTCTCTAGCAACGGCAACAAACAACTTAAGCCCAGTAGTGTCTCAACATCAGAAAGCAGGTCAAGATTGGATCCTGCTGCTTTTACGGTAGGTGCATCAAGATGCATCTTGTGCAGTAAAGTGTCATATTGTGCAAGCACCCTCTTGGCCGGCTTCAACATACTTATCCACCATGTCTTCACTTGTCGCAATATTTTGTCATGACTTCGATTCATCAAAGTCGCCAACTTTACAAACTCATTGTGACACTTGTGTGAGTGGCTGAAGTAGTTGTAAAGCTACTGAGAGTATCCTCAACGCTTGAAACCACTGGCATCTTCGACAACGTAGCAATGGCAAGCTAAAAGCGATGTGACATGCAGTGATTGCCATCCATCCAAGGAGCATGGTTATCTTTCAGTTGTCTAGTGACACCAGTTCGTGGTCCCTGGAAGACACTAACGCCGTCGGCTCCAAAGGACACGAACTTCATAGCAATATCTTTGCGTGATAAGGCACCCTCGCTTGTCCTTGCATTTACAACCGCCTCCCTCATGTTGTTTGCCGACCCTCCATCGATGCAACACTTCAACGCTAAAAGGTAAGGCTGTCGAATCCAATCCTTCATGGTGTAGATGTGTATGCTGAGCCATGATTGGTTGTCAATGCTCGTGGCTCCATCGCAAGTAATCGCAAAGAATTGTGCATTTGCTAAAGTCTCTGCTAGTTTTGTCTTTACTAAAGTATACAGTACTTCAGCCATTGCCCAACCAGAGTTGTCCGACCAGTGCTTTTTTGGAAGATGGCGGACCTCCAAAAAGCTAAAAAGTGAGTTCAAAGAATTGTATTCAACCATTGGCCGACCTTCTGCAAGTATGTGGAATACAGTTGCAAATTGGACACACTTACGGGAACGCTCTCCAGCATCGTTCCGTGTCATCTCATCAATTGTTTGGGGCCCTCGAGATGCACATAGTATTGCATTTTTAGCATGTGCGCAATTTCGAGAATAGTAGTACTCTCATTTTTTGGCCACACCTGGTATGTCACAGTCTGCTCTTCGGCGGCCTGCATGCTTTGTAAGTGTATCCCATTTGGGGAGCAAAAGTTTAATGCGACACTATATGACCGAGCAGATGAGGCACTTGACTTGGCAAATGTGGCCGTCACCTCCCACTACCATCTCAGCCCATGGCAACTTGGTTGGCCACGTATCTTGAAAGCGCCTAGATGCCTCATATTGTCGACACCGAAGAATAGAGTTTGGTGCCGGAATCACCTCGACCTCTCCTTCGTGCAACTCGTCTGCATCATCTCCACTAACAACAATCAACGTCTCTTCATCAGAGCAATTCACAAATACTTGAGCACCCTTAGCAATATCAATTGACATCCATGGGAATGGGTACGTGAACCGACAAGTCTTCACGTATGATTTATTTTCTTTTCGCTCTGGACTTTGAAGTCTTCGGCATCTTCTCTTTGCCCTTGCGACTAGTATGACCATCGAGCCGTGGCATGCAAGTTGGAAAGTCACCCTCATCTCGCCTGGGGGAGCCAATCCGTAGGAGCATTTCTCTCAGTCTTTGCCTTTGCCTTTGCCTTCGCTCTTGCCTTCGCGTCAAGAGGTCAGCCATTGTTTGAGACAAGCGTTGTGAATTTGGGGGCGTAGTTGCCACTGAAATTGTGTCAAGTGGCCCAGTGTTCAAAGTATTTCGACTACTGTTGAAATATTGCAGAAGTGATCATGTGCGGGTTGTTGGCCTCAAAGTTGCCACTTCATTAGAAAAAATTTGGGGCCAAGGGAGGGCCGTTTCAGGTCCGTTCCCCAATCTGTCCCCATGCTGTTAACAGTGAAATGGGATGTCAGAAAAAAATATTAAAAAAAAAAAAAAATTGTTTCCTAAATTTCGTCTTAGGAAAACTTTTTTTTTTTTTGAATTTTTGAATTTTTTTTTTTTTTAAATCTGATGTGGCCGTTGCCATGCCATGTCACCCTGCTGCGGTGGCGCAGTTTCAGCAGTCAGGGACTGCGCAGAACTTGTGGAGAACTCATGGGAACTCACGGCCCTCCCTTGGCCCCAAATTTTTTCTAATGCCTTCCTCTTTTCAGTTGTAGGCTCTCCTCCAGCTTGGATAGGGATGATATCAAAGTCTTTGCTTCCAGTTGTTGCGTCTTGGAGGCTAGCATTGTAGATGTTGTTTGGAGCTTCACCACCAGCACTCCCGATCAAGGCACCTCCTGTAGCGCTTCTGCCTCTTCCACCGTTGACACTTCCTCCACTGTTGCTATCACTCCCTTGCATCCCTCCGCTATGAACAGATTTCTCCATCTTGAACCTGGCAATACATACAAACATTTGAAAATGTAAGGAAGTCCATATACATACTTAAAACTACAAAAAAATGATCAGACAAGCACAATATCAGAAGCATGAGCAGCATATCAAGACACCATAAGATGCAAGAGTAGAAGATCATGCAGGCTTAGGTTTGCTTACTGTACACCGAAGAAGAGGGAGGAAGTTCTAATGAACAGAAGCCAGCTGCAATGCAAACTTGGATCCCAAAAAGTAATAACTTGCATAATGTATTCATGGTAATGCTCCCGTCAAGTGCATCCAAAATTTGATGCCGATCACCTTCAAAGCCTCAAACTATACATTTCCAAAATACAAAATTAAAGCATGGCTTTTTTCACCTGTATGTCACCAGTTGTCAGTTGTCGCAATATTTTCAGTTCTTCCGGTTGCTTGCAGAAACTGAGAATCAAACTCCTCACAAGTTCTGTAACTTATGCATGAGTATATAACAGTGAATGCAAGTTGCAAGTAAAGAGAGAATGATGGAATTCTCACCTTGATGCTTATGACTGTTACGAGAAAGTTTACAGGTGATGGTGTAGATGTTGTTTTTTCCTTCTCGATTTGCAAGAATCCATTATTCAATCCTGCGTGCGCCATCAAAGTAATCATAATTCAACCTAGATACCTTCTAGATCTTGCTTTGCAGATCTGATGTTTTTTGCGAAGTGGAGTTGTGGAGGTTAAGTCCATGACCATGGCATAATTTTGGCGTACCAAAATTTAAAAAGAAGTAAAGAACTCCACAGCTCCACTACTCTCCATGTTGAGGACGACATAAATATAAAATATTAACTACATAAGGAGTTAGGCTACATCTCCCACGTTGCATGGAGATTACAGGCTCCACAAGAATCTCTCGTACAGAAGTATTGTGGCGATATGCCTCCTATATTTGGAGTTCCTTGCTGGCGAAGATATAGTGAAGTACAACTGAGTTTGGCTACAACTACACACATGACAGAAAGTGCTAGCAATAACATCCAACTTTGACGGCCAAGATTAATAAAGCACCGGCTACCAATCAGGAGTGGGTATTGAACAGTGATGATCTGATGGCTCTAATGTGGCTACACTGTGAGTGCCAACATGGAAGTATTGGCACCCTATCCCAACAAGCACTAGCAATTAGGCTATTAAATGCTATTTTTATCTTGCTTTTACTAATAGGAAAATCAAAGCACGTCATTGGATGGTGAATTACTTCGAAATGTAGCCAATTTTAAAAAGGCTGCCAAAAAATAGCCTTAAGGCCCAACAATTTTCATAATTTTTGACTACATGTTTAAAAGATTATTGTATCATATGTAATTTTTAATGTTTGGTAGGGAGTTTGGATAGTTCTATTTTTTTTTAAATAATGTTTTTTAAGAAATAAAAATTTGAATTTATTTTTCTACATTTATATACATATGAAAAGATTTGAATAAATATATTTTGATTAGTGAGATGAAAATTATGAGGAGTTTTAGTTTGTGGGCAGTTATAGATCCTTTATTCTAAAATAAACTTTAAAATCCTTTATTTAATTCAATTTTGAATATATTTTGAAAAAAATAATATAATAAGATGTAGATTGTTTATTGCAACATTGCAACCATTGGGACTGGCATTTTTCAATTTCATAACCAAATTCTTAACAATTTAGTATTTTGAATCATTCGCTACTTCCTTCTAATTATTTTTTTTTTCTTATATGTTGTACAATTCCAAATTATCTAAATTTTTTTCAAACATGTAGCCAACTTGCCTTGAAGAATGAATTCTAAGAAGTACCACCATTTTGGACATTTTTTCATACAAATGTGACCTTGTGAAGTATAGCTGCTTGGTTTTTTGCAGGCCCCCAAAAGGATTTTATTACTTGCAATCTACACATTTTTGAAAATTTCTGAATTTTTTTTCACATCTTCTCAAATCAGTGTACCACAAGATCCTATGATTATATGTGTCCAAAAATGTTTTTTTTCTAAAATTTGGTACTTGTACTAGAAATGGCAGTTTTGGAGCATTTCAAGTGAAAACATAGTCAATATCCTTTAGGGTTAAGCCTGCCCTAGGCCTTTGACCTTGATATCACCCCCCAAGGTTCATTATTGACACACCCACTCCAATACTTGCTAAGGTACCTTTCCTCAAAATATATACCCTCCATCTTCCACCCCACCCGTCATTTGCAAGTTCTAAGTTTTGCTCAAACTTTTTGCTAACCCTTCTTCTGAAGTGGTCTTATGTTCTGTCCATATGGAGCCATTTTGCAAGGTGAAGGGCACTGGAATCTTCAAAATCCGGCACTGGAAATGAGTTTGGAAATGACTGACATTGAGGTTGACCATATCTGAATTATATTTGCAATTTGCTTCAAATCTTTATATAATTGTGCGATAACTATCATAGTCTATCACAAGTTTTGTGCTTGCATTTTTAAATTCTACTCAGGCATGCAGATGGTATCGCTCTTTGACGCAAACACTACAAACTCAGACTTGGTTATGGCAGTTGGTGAAAATCTAGCACAACTTCACGTGTAATTACACGTAGTCTACGGTGGTCCTCAATGTTCGACGTCCTTGGAATAAATAAAAATGAGTTTTAAAATCCAGGCCTTCGCTTGCAGGAACTTTAGCAGGAATTTCCAATAACGACATTGCTTCAACGGAAATCTGCATCTGCGTGGCGAAAATGCGGTGCTCTGCCCTGGCCACATGAGCTCTCCTTGTCAACAGGCAGGTTCAAGTTATGAACCTCTTACAAACTGGGCAACACTCAAACCTCTTGAATCTCAGCACCTGCAGTCCCCGACTTCTTCACTATGACATAGTTTTAAAATGTGAAGAGTGTGCTACAGTCAATGATAGAATGGCAAGTGCGCAAGATATTCTATAATGCAATCTTACAGGAGGTCGTAATAAGGAGATTTGTGTGAGCTTACTGTCCACACGCATGTTTCTAAAGATGTCGTACGAGCACGGCAAACTATTCTGCGAAATGACCAAAAGACATTCGAGAATCGTCCATGTCTGCCTGTTTTCTCCTCTTCGATGGTGGTCCTCCACCATTGGCCTCAGAAAACTGTGAAGCTGTTCGAGCTCGAAGCTCTTCAAGACTTTCACCTTCTTTTGCCCTCTCCAGTACCTGAGTAGAAAAACAAAAGAATGAAACGCAACGTTTGGTATGAGTAGCCCATGTTTGAACTCCACTACTATTTGAAGTGCAAGGCAGTGATCTAGGATCCAGTACGCCTTGGCCATGTTTGAAGGCAAAAGAATCAGACCCAGATGTACACGATTCTATTGCCACTGTGTTCTGTTATTAGAAACCTTGTCTTCAATCTAAATATAAATTAGCACTCACTCACCAACATCGACAAGGTAATTCACTCATATGATCAATATACGTAACTATAACCAACCGGTCCTCCCAATTAACTCTAAGTGCCCAAATGACCAAACGTGGCCTCTTCTTTATCTATAAGAGTTGACATAAATCATTTGGGAAGCTTCAAGGAAAAGATATGTACAAATTATGGAAAGAAGAAGTGATACCAAACATTTCTGAACGACATAAATATGTTCGGAAAGTTGCAATATTTGACTATTAACTTCCGAAGTAAGGTACTATTCTTAGCTGGGGCACATGGAGGTTTATATAAACTTTAGATAAAGGATGAAGATGGAATACCATGTGCCGCCCATACAAATGGGTGCTTTGAAGAGCTTCAAAAGCATTTTGGGCTTCCTTTTTGGTCAAGAACTCCACGAATGCGAAACCTCGATGATGGCCATCGAACTTCTTTGGTAACCTAATGCTCTTGATCTGCTCCAAATATACACAGAGGTCTCAGGAAAACTTATGTCCAGCAACAGAGACACTAGGCATGTCCTGCTTTGCAGAACCTCCACAAAAATTGTCATTTGGTTCTTCAGAACAAACCTACCTATCTAGATTGCACACATGATTTTCTGAACCTGATTCTTGACCACAAACCTGCTGAACTTAGTTACTAGAAGAAGAAGAAAACAATTCCACGAGAATGTCAAGCGAACACATAAAAACTCGACCAAGAGTTTCAATCCTGAATGCTTAGGACTTCATGCACGATGCAAACAGAAGCTAAATCTCACCAACCTGGCCAAAAGGATTAAATATTTGTTGCAGGTCTTTCCTCGTTGCTTCAAACGCCACATTTCTGACAATAATCTTAGTCGAACTTTCCTTGCTTTCATTTTTTCCTTTTGTAGCAGACACCCTAGAATCGCTTCCACCAGCCTTTTTAGCATTATGGCTTAGCTGAAGAACCAAGGCATGTCCGTCGAGTACGGTACCCTACAAAGATAACAAGATCCGGAGTGTTAAAATTCGCGTTTTAGGTACGATTCTTCCTAAAGTATTATAGTAAGAAATTAGGAGGCATATTGGAAACAGGCTGATGATTATTTCAACGTCACCACCTTTCTTTGATGAGGAACTTGCAACGACTTTGAGGAATAAATAACTAAAATCAATGATCACAAAATAAAATATTAATAGCCGGGAATTTATGCTTCAAAGAGGCGCCCGATTCTGCTGTACACTACTCAGACCATGAAAAATCACTTAATCCCTGAACCGATATAAGGTCCTGACGAAATGAACGAGCAAAAATACATATAAAATCAAACCAAAAAAATTAGAGACTAATACTAGGAGTAGCACCTGCAAATTCTGGCAGACCATTTTCGCCGTGTCCACACTATCAAATTCAACAAAACCAAAACCCATCGACAACGGCTTCCCTGATTTTGATTGTTTCTTCTTGATCTGCATGCACAAACCCTTAGCCATCGTCAATAATGATACTCATCTCCCACGGTTGGGAACCACTGCTTATGGCGGCATCTAGAAAACCATCTCTTCAGAAAATAATCCAAAACAAATTCCGTCGTTTATTTATTTTCAAATAAAAGTACACCGCAACTTAGCCATGCATAATCAATATCAGAAGACTAACCGTCATGCTTCGAACAGCTCCCTGGGTGATTTTCTGCTGAAAATGCTGCTTCAAAGAGACTTCAGAGGTTGAAAAATTTAAATTCTTAACGAAAACAGATCGAGCCTGCTCAACATCATCATCTTCAGTAAGTGCTGCTACTTGAGTCTCTACAACAGCTCGCTGCAGTTGTTTATCCTCGACGGACCCACTTGTCTTCTCTGCAACTCTTGATTTTTTAACTCCAGTCAGCAAGTTCACAGGTGCCCACTCCAGGTACAACGGTACATGCCTGCCCATCCCAGCTGTTAGATTATCGTCTTTGCTCAAGGGTTCAGAAATTTATCACCAATTCCAGTCTGATAACCCATGGAGACAAAATTTGGAGAAAGAAGCGAATAGAACTTATAAGTCAAAAGCAGACTTCGAAATACCAAAGAAATGGTAGCACGCATTAGTATCTTACTTAAATCGCTTGTAAGCCAAACCCTTGAATGCACGACGTGCCTCAGACGCTTCCAAATATTCTACCTGTTCCAAAAGTAACACAGACATGCTTAGCGATATCCAACCAAATTCGTGTGCATAAATGGCTAAAAGCGATAAAAGAGACAAACCGCCGAGAAAAATCTACAAGTAGGTTCCAGAAAGGGAAAGATGATGAATTAAAAAGCATGGTTTACCAGAGCAAGTGTTTTTGTTGGGGGGAGGATCACTCTCGCAATACTACCAAATACACCAAACATGGAAACCAACTCCGCTTCAGTTGTAGAAAATGGGAGATTCTTCACTAGCATTACACTTGAACTCCGGTTCACTTTCATCTCCTTTCCAGATGCAACCTGTTCTAGAACCTCAATGTTTACACCCTCATCACTGAGTGCCCGTTTTGTCTCGGCTATAATATGAGTTTCTCCTAACGCCATTCGAACCGCTAAATCGTCGGCGTTAGGATCTAGAAATTCGCTTTTAGTCATATTGTATTGCCGCGCAACATTCTCGGCCACCTGCAACAAAAAAGATAGCTCATGAGTCACAAGCTAGTGGCATCTATAAAAGGACTTCGAGCTCAATGAATCGATCTAGACACAGAAATCAAAGAAAGTTATGGAACAGGATCATGCCGAATGAACATGATACAATCTAAGATACTATTTTATGATCACTGAGTGTGACCTACACAAAACTTACTGTGTCCGGGCGCATGAAAAGAGGATTCCAAGCTTTTGTGTTTCCACTGGCCTCTGCAGCTTTTCTCTGCGATTCTCTCTCTTGCTTGAACTTTGTAGACCCAGGTCCCATGCTAGGGGTCCTATTTCCACACGAACATCAAATAATTAAGTACTTGACTTAGCATTGCTAATTCTTTGGAGTACTGTAAATAATGGCCTTCAAGAGAAAATTAAGTTACGAGAGTAATTAACCGTCTCCCCACAATCCAACGAAAGTAGAACTATAGAAATCTTAAAAACACAAGATGAAGCTCGAAATAGACAACAATATGCAACTAACACCTAATGACCCGCGCAACAATTTTGAGAGTCCAGACTGTTTTCCGGCAGCACTTCCGGGGCGGCAATTTTTTTTATTTTTTTCCATTTTATTCTATTTCCTTCATAGGAAAATAGATCATCTTGCAAGGTAAATTACAAATTGAAATTGGTATAGCCTAATTTTCTTTATTAAGAAATGAACAAAAAGTGTATAATATTATTGAAGTGTTGAAAATTTACTTTTAGGGGAAAGTATTTGTGTTTTTCATGATCAAATCTTTGGCCATTTTTGCTAATCAATGGATGGTGAAAGCTTACAAATCATGAAAATTTTCTTACTCTAAAAATGCTAAATTGTATTTTTGGTATTGTCAGTGAAATGCTTTGATATCGATTTGACAATTACGTATATATATAATTTCAAATTTGACCGTATAGACCGTTTCTTTTCATGATGCATAACACACTCTCTTTGGATGAAAACATCAAAAAACTCTTTAAAAACATACTTCATAGAACATCTAGGTTTCGTCCAAGACCACTTGGGCCATTAGGGGTTAATGAGAATTTTTTTCAAGTAACAATGCAGAAAGCTCTCAGATATACTTGCGCATCCACATAGATCCTAAACTTAATAATCAAACTTAATCCTTCGTAAATCATTCCTTACAAACAAGTCCGCTCCCAAGGAAAAGAGGAATGAAAATACTTACATTTCAGTCTCTGGAGGAGGAGGTGGTCGCCTAGCGGGCAGGATATGAATAAGCCGTCCTTGAAAGATAGATTTATCCAGCTGCTCCATTGCTCTGAAATCCATACGAAAAAGTATTATTAATTCGTGGTTCTCTTTCCAAATTCCCAAAGACATTTAGACCGTCATCTGAAGGTAACTCCACAGAGGCAAACTCCTCACGTCAAACTCCACATTCTGCAATTGAAATATAAATCTTATGAGCTTGAAAAATCATTAACACAAAGGCTAAGAACGAAATATACATCAATAATAAATCACAAAGGATGTAACACATGTAATTCGTACCTTACAGCACATTCTGGAATCATATAAAGAATGAAAGCCATTGCTTTAGAACGTTTGGTTGCTTTATCCACTACTAAGTGCACTTCCGAAAGCTCCCCAAGCTTGCCAAAAAGCTCAGCTAATTCTTCTTCACTGAAAGGAAACAATGAAGGTAATAATAATCAGAACCAAAAAACAGATTCTACAGTCCATGATGGAATCCTAACCTCTTTCAAAATAAAGCCAGAATAAGAACAACCAAGCAAATGATCCAAAAGAAACACCCAAGCCGGCAATGCAACAGAAAATCTGATAGATGCCTTCATTAGAACTTCGGTAACAACGGTTAAGAAGTGCACAAGCCCTTCCACCATAAGGAGGAATAGAAAAACGAAGCAGTAAAATATGCTTCGTATATAATTCCCACAGGATCATAGATTCATGCTTTGGAAATGACCAATTCAATTGATCATTTCGTGAAAAATATTACTCAGATGAGACCAAATTTTGTATCACCGAAAATTCTAGTGAAGAACGTCGTATATGTTTGGTCAGAAAATAAATCAAATTAGACAAAAGAAAGTCCCATATGAAACAAAATTGTTACGAAACAAATGAGATCAAATTTGAGACTCTTGGTCCTGTAGGGATTAAATGACTCACGTTGCTGTGTAAGGAAGATTACGAACGAAAAGTCGACCAGTTTCAGAAACGCTTTCTTGCTCTTCCGCCAGTACCGGCACCGCAATTTCGTGGTCCTCATCAGCTTTATCGCTTAGGTCAGAGTCATTTCTTCCATCGTCCTGACCAGTCTCAGCAATTACAACGTTGTCAGCCGCGTCCTTCATCACCTCGTCCTCCACATTACCATCATCTTTCTCGCCCTCCTCTTCACCATCGTCTGACTCTTCCTCATCACCGCTCTCGTCTTCGTCTTCGTCTTCGTCTGCAACCTCCACTTTTGCAGGATCCAACTTCACATCTCGGTCCTCAACTTCATCATCGTCGTCATCGTCATCACTCCATACCCCGCTTTTTGTTCGGCTTTTGAAGTAATCCAAGTCTGTCACGGCATCATCTTTTAAGACTGGATCGTCTATGACAAGATCTTCATCAACGTCGTCTGATTCTCCTGCAATTTCTAAATTTTCAGTCGCGTCCAACACAGGGGCCTCTTCGTACAACTCATCATCGCTTTCACCATCGGAGTCACTCCCCTCAAACCGAACATGCATTTGCGTCAATTTCTCTCCACCTTTACCCTTATTAATTGGCACCCGTCTTGAAAACGTTTCCACCGTCTTCACCTCTACACTAGCTTTTTTCTTAGCATTGTCACCCTTTATATGCTTTCTCTGTTTTGACACTGCATCGGATCCAATCGTGGTATCATTCGCCCACAATTTTGATTTGCTCCGAGGCTGCATTACTTCTAAGAATTCTTGCAGTTGAGAATCCTTTTCAAGTAAACTATCGATTTTATTGCTTTGGGGACCCTGGGTCTTATTGAACATTCCCGTTTCTTTCTCGGAAGTCGTCGGATCCTCTTCATCGTTTTTCGGCTTGAATTTCGAGCTGCCCTCCGAATGCCTACTCCAGGGTCTCGGGAGGTTCGGGTCCCCAATCGATTGTGCCAACTGCCAAAATCATATGGAAAACGAAGAGCTCAATCAAGAACAAGTTGGCAAAAACAGCACAAGAGTTTAGAACAAAGTCTTTGAAACCTACACCCAATCCTCCCTAAATAACACACTATCTAGTAGCATAATTCTACAATACCATCATCAGCTTGAAAAAACACGTTCCAGTTCAAACTCCTCCCCTTGTATTTACACAATCATCCCTCTAATCACGAGGTTGCACTACGCACATGAAAATATGCAGGGCATGGGCATTAAGTGAAAAAATGGTTGAAGTTCTAGAGGTTAGGGGTTTTAAAGGGAACGTTTTACACTTTCCCTCTACAATGTGACACAATTATCTCACACCCACATTATTACGGAAAAGTGGTCTGAGAAGTTAGAGAGGTTTTGCCCGTGAAACCCTAAACCCCAGAAGCAAGCAATTACAATTAGAAGAGCGGTTCACAAACCTCGCAGGTCAATCTGCTGGTGTCGAAAAAGGAGCGGTGGAAGTATTTTGCAGCATCTTTAGCTTCCTCCTCCGTACGAAATCCAACAAAACCGAATTGCCGAGTTCTCCCATCCCTAAAATTGACAGTCCAGATTGTAAATTCACTTCATCTATACCAAATAATGTACAAGATCAATGAAGCAAAAAGAGTAGGCGAATGATGAATACACTAAGCTGCTCCATAACTCACCTGGTTCTAATAATTTTGGCATCCGTGACCTCTCCTTTCGCTGCAAAATGCTCCCGAAGCCGCTCCTCCGTTACATACCGTGGCAAATTTTTCACACAGATTCGAGAAGACCTGCAAGGAGGCCAATTTCTTAACAGCCGCAAGAAGACACACTTCGAAATACGGAGAATGTTCTCACAGCGTTAATACAAGAAAAAACTCAAAGAATGGCAATTTCCTCTCCGGAAATTGCCGTTCAGCAAAATTTCCAACGATTCTTTCAAACTCTTTGAAACTCCATCCCCGTAACCCACTCACATTTTTTGTTACGTTCCGACACAACGCGATCTCCAGACAACACAGCAACGCTCCGAATTCATAAAACCCCTCCTGGTCCTTAAACCCTGAACCCTAACCCTAAATGACTATGAGAATGAAGACATTGCTACTTGCCGAAGAAGAAAAAGGTGGGCGACCGGATAATCCGGTCACGAAAAAAACTCTGATCTTCTATTGGCTCTGGACCGAGGCTTGCACCAATAAAAGTTGTAGGAGCATTTTAGTGAATTTCTTAGCCCCTAAAGCCCCGAGGGTGTTTTCTGCCAAAAAAACACTCAAAAGTACCACTTCTGCTGCATTCACTTAAGGAAATCAATTTTTTATTTTTATTTTTGGAGTTTAACCATAGAATCTTGTACTTAACTTGTCTGAGATCATGTAGTAAAAATTTTATCAAATTTGACCGTATGGATTGGAAGATATTAGCATTCAAAGTTGGACAAACAAATTTTTTTTAAGAAGATGCTTAAAAAATACCCAAAAAAATAAGATTGTCCATAACTTTCTCATCCCTACTCCAAATCAGTGGGTTTCTTTTAATTTTAAGGGAATTTGGATGTGGGCTCCAAGTAAGAAGTAAGTGTCTGAGATTAGGCGCTTTCAAATTTATTTTTGGTGCAAAATTTGGCTTCAAGTTACGAAACTTTGTGAGTTGTATGGCTTCAAAACAAAACCTAGAAAAACATCTTTGACAATTTCAGCTCTTAGACTGGTGCAACATAAGACAACCGGGTTTCAAAGAGTGATGCAAAATGAAAAATAACCAAATTCAAACTTAAAGAACTTGCTATACATAATGCATAATTGTTGAATCAACATTTGCAAGATGCCTAAAAGTCCTTACTTATTAAACAACCATGCCACACTTGTGTCAAAACACATCAACAAACAAACAAGTGCATCATGAGTCTCTCTTGACACATGGCCATGCTTATCAAAGTCTTAATCAGTCCATCAATAGCAATAAGTAGGGCAACAATTATTTCAGTGGTGGTGCAACCTTGATGTTTTATGATTACACCACCTGGTGATACAATGAAGGTACTTGCATATATGTGTTTACAATCTATATTCATATCTTCAACTTTGTTATATTTTAGATGACAACGGATGAAAAATTGTTGAATCAACATCTAGACAGGTGGCGACAAAGTGGCAAATCCTAGTATTCATGGTTGAGGCAGTGGCTACTAGGATGCGATCTAAGATTTAGATCTGGCTTTTTAAACTTTTTTACCTCCAAATTTTTCTGAGGTGCTGGAGCGGAAGATATTTTTTTGGTGCTTTTAGTCTTTTTATCGCCTAAAAAAAAAATTGACTCCAAATAGAATGAATCAAAGCTTCACATATAAATTAAAACATAATATTTTAGAAAAAAAATTCAAAAAAAATTATTTTGACTTTTTGTAATTTGGGAGGGGGGCTATCTGCAAGTCTCCATTTCTTGCTTATTATGCCATAACTTTTTCATCTGGTGTCCAATTGAAAAAAAAAAATTACATATCTACAAAGCTCTCGCAAAACTACACAACCTGAAAAAAACTTTTAAATTTCACTTCAAATTGAGACAATAGGAACCTACTTGAACCCAAATTGTCCTCTAAGGGGACAAACAGTCCTTTAGGGGGTAGAGTAGATGCTTGTTGAGATTACATTGGTTTATCTTATTAGTGCATGTGACACTAATTTATCAAAGTCTCACAGTTTTAATTTAGTGCAAGTTGATATATTCTTATATGGTATTGATTTCTATGAATTGAAATTTCACGGTGACGTCAATTTTTGTGCACTTAGCAATAAGATAAATCAATATAGTGTGAATTTGCCCTAACAACCCAAGGGCTATATAATAAAACTTAGAAGTGCAAAAAGACATGTGTTTTTAAATTAAAAAATTGAGGTTTCATTGAAGAAATTATCATAAAATTCATTTATGAATAAACTTTGATTTATTCCATTTGGATTAGTGATGGGAAAGATACGGAGACATGCTTTGTCCTAAACTTCTAAAGTTCCCTTTGTCCCAATAGGAGACAAAATGGATTTGTGACAGGTTACTTCAAGATCAATTTTAGGCATATTTTTTTTTAAATTCACAAGATAGAAAAAACTTATTAGCTTTGGGGAATATAATTTTTATTTCAATCCGTGCATGGGAACAAAAGTTATACCACAACAAGTTTAAATTTCAACTCGGTTGCAACAAAAACTTGAATTAAAAAATTTATTTCTCACAAATTGTATTTTTGTCTACATGGAAAGCTTTGTATTCACTAGAATTGAATTTGTGATGTGAAAGCTATGTAGCATCTTGTTTTGCAATGGGCAATTACAACATCTTTTTTTGAAAAAATATAAATATAGGATTTGATTATGTGCTCAATTTTCACATTTAATTATAAAACAATTCCACAAGATTAACTTTGATTGTTAGAATAATCAAACCATTAGGATTAGTGTGTTTTAATTCCATCTTAGAGCTATTAACAATTTATTCTTTCCTTCTATCTTACACGGACTTCTACTAAACAAATTTTTAAAGAATGAATATCACATTTTTTATTTTTTATTTTTTTCCTAGATTCTCAGCTCAAGTCTTCATAACAAAAATAAATTACTGCCAAAAAATTTAAGTTAAGAAGATTTAAATTCTTAAAGGCTTGTATGCCTCAATGCCAAAATACTACCAATTTGTTTCTTCACTTTGAACGCATTTATCTTGCAATCTAATCATTCAAAGATTTCTAGAATTTCTTCCACACATTTTTATATTATTTATCATATTGCAAGATGCTAAAATTAGATAAGCACAAAAAGACTATTTTTTATTTTTTTGCTCTTTGCACTACCTATGAACATTGGAGGGGATTTTGAGGCTTCTAGAATAATGTTTTAGGGTTGTTCCCCTTGCTATTAACTAATGCAGTTATTGTTTGACATGACCATCTCCTGACCACGTTAAACTATTGATGTGGTGTAGTTCCCAAATTCCACACAATCTAGGAACTCACAATCTTCTTAAGGCCTAAACAAAAATATGATGTGGCAACTTTAGTGGTTTTTGAAAAGAAAAAAAATGGCTTTGAAACCTTAGGGGTTAATAATCTCACAGTTATAATTAACATGTTTTTATTTCATTTAGAACTATTAAAGATTCAAAAAAAAATTCCATCGTGTGCCTATTTTTATTTTATTTTAAAGAATTTTTTATTTTTAATTCAAATTTTCCATCATAAAGAATTCAACCTCAAAACTCTATAATTAAAAAATTAAAAATTAAAAAGATTCAAACTTTGGGAATTTAGTATGGCAAAGCACAATTAAGACTTTATTGTTCACTTTAAATATTAATATCTTACAATTTGCTTCATTGAAGTTTCTAAATAATTCCAAGTGTTTTTCTACAAGTCTTCTACAAGATCTTGTTGTTAGATATGTAAAACAATAGTTTATTTCCCCTACACTCCTTGCACTAGAAATGACACTTTTTTGAGTTGTTTATTGTGAAACATAATATTGAACCTTGACCCCTTAGCACTTTGACATCCCAAATCTAAATGATGAACAAAATGTTTCAAGGGCTTTAGAGACCGCTAAACTTTTCATTCATCTAAACCAAACTTGACTTCTTTTCAAAACTTTATGTATGATAAATTTGAAGAAATAGAGATAAATAATATATACTATAAAGATATAAGCAAAAATATACAAGAATTCATAAAAGGATGTAGGCATTAAGAATATCCCCACGGCAACATGCTAAGGGGCCTAGATGCAGTGAGTGGGCAAGCCAAAGCTATGACAATATCTGGTGGCAAGTACACCAAGACAAAAAGGATTGATGACCGACTACTTCAAAATTTAGAGAATGCACTGGCAAATGGAGTGTGGCTCAGTATGGGCTACAAATGTTAAAATGATGTAGGTTTTGAGGTACCAACCTCCCACCTAGCCTTCACAATAGCAACAATCTTGATGAGGTGACAACCTTCAATTTTTAGCCATGCGCATCTCCCTATTGTTGTGTCGCAATCTTGTAGGACCGTAGGACACAAGAAGAGCATAGAAGTTGCGATTTTAAGCAGCTCATTCCTCCCCCCCCCTTGATTAGCGCCCCTTTTTGGCATTACCACTGTGAAGGATGTCCAAAAGGATTAAGGAAAAAAGAGGTAAAGCACCCAACAATAAAGGGGTTATATTTCTTGAGAATTGATATCTTGATTTTAGACAAGAATCTAGTGGTGGTATTTTTTACTAATGTCATTTTGAGTGTTTTTACCTTAGAAATAAAGGTAGAAAGTATTGTGCTAGTGTGAAAGTATTTAATAAAAGTTGAAAAATGCCATTCAATAGGTGCATCAAAATAGAGGGATTGTTTTTTTCCATCCAATTTGTAAAAATTTAATAATATCCTCCAAAATTTGTCATCTATTTTAAAAGTATTTTCTTGACTACTAGGTACAATAACTTTAGGCTTAACAATATGATAAAGGACACAGTGAAAGTGGAAAATAATAAGGAAAAAATTAAGATCTCTCGATCCTTAAAAATACTACATTAATTTGCTTTATTAGGAAGGAATTACTACCACCTAGAAAATTAATGAATGTGGAAATTAGTTGATATAGTATTATTTCAATCTACAATAGTTTAGTTATTTTTCAAATAGGGTGACATTGGTAAATCAATATTACAATCATTAATATGAGAAATAGCTGCATTAGACAAGAGGGGATTAGGGATTGTTGCATTTGAAAGGTTGTTCCACCTTCATGTAAAAAGTTTAAAATCATCTTGCCTTCACAATTTTAGGGCTCTTCAAACATTTCTCATGCATTTTTATTTATTTGCATACATGGGACTCACATAACTTCTAAAATAGAAGTCATTTTGCAATGTCCATAATAAAGATAGTTCCTATACCTATAATTCATGGGCAAGCTTGCATTCTAGATTTACTATTGTAAAAATACACTTGATTCATGGATAGCAAATGGAGTAATGTCTTTTAGTTTAAGAATGTTATGCAAGTGGATTGTAAGAACTTACGTAATAAAATGAAAATTTCATGAAAGAACAATCACTCTACAAGAAAAGATAATATACCAATAAAACTAATATTCAAGCCTATTTTATTTAGATGACTTTAGGTGCCACCAATCTATCATAATCACTATAAGTTTATGTCCAATTCAACCACTCTATGATGTTTTTATATTATTTTAATTATCAAAGAATGATACCAAATCAATCTATAATTCCCACTTCCTTTGCACACAAGGACATTCTTATAAGTGCATTCAAAGTTCTAAAAGCTTCATTCCACAATCTTCCATTCATTTTTTATACACTTCTCTTTTAAGAAACGACATTCACAAATATTTATATTGCTTGCTAAAAAATGCCATCATCTTTTGCCAGCCACTAAATAATGTATCCAAAGTGGTCCTCAACCCAGGCCCCTCCCATTACTTATTGGATTTCTTTAGGCCATCCATCTACAGAATTTGGATAGCTTTTGGCTTGGTAGTTGGTTTTCCCCAAAGCCCTTCATTTGCCCTTCAATGTTTTAGATATAATTTCAATTGCAAGGTCATGTCTTATTTTCACTCTTTATAATAGAAGGATCAATCTCTTTGAGCTCTTCAAATTACTTATTGGATTTCTTTAGGCCATCCATCTACAGAATTTGGATAGCTTTTGGCTTGGTAGTTGGTTTTCCCCAAAGCCCTTCATTTGCCCTTCAATGTTTTAGATATAATTTCAATTGCAAGGTCATGTCTTATTTTCACTCTTTATAATAGAAGGATCAATCTCTTTGAGCTCTATTTGAAGAGCTCTAATATATATTCTTTCCCCTTCATTTAGCAATGAGAAGAATATTACAATCTTTATGCACAATAAAATACTAGGTCTTGGGTATGCAATACAAGAGTTTGGTTGCTTTGGTACCCAAACCTCCTTTCTACTAAAGAAAAATCTTGATCTCTCAATGAGAGAAGGCCCTTTGCACAAAAAAGAATCTTACAAAGAGAGGCAACCACTTGAAGACCACTTGTGCTAGCTCCACAATTGTTGTCGTGTCAAATGCTACATTGCATGTCACTTTGTGCTCAATGTTAATTTTAGAAAGGATTATCATTATGTGGTTGAACATCAAAGTTTTTTTTTAATAATCTAAATGCTCTATTTTTAGACTATGTATGAATGATTTCTTTTCCTAAAATTATTCTGAATTTTTGAAAAAAAAGTGAAAAATTCATATTGAATTGAATATGAGCTTAAAAAAATAATTGACAAGTAGTTTTTAATTTGACATTCACTATTCTCAACACTAGTGGTATTCTTGACATTTAGTGCATTACATGTCAACATGAACTCTACTAACTATAATTAAAATAGATGATAGATATTGCGAAGTTTGACATTTAATATTGGTGATACTAACATTGTTGTTGATATTTAGTGTTAGAATTTAGAATTACTATTGCAAATGCTAAATATTAGTACTAGTACACTTGACTTTGTCATTTTTGAAACAACACATTTTAAAACATCACATAATAACTACTATGACTTTAACTAAAATCAATGTTGTAAACATTCTTCTAAAAGAATTATATTTAAAAAAAATGGATGTGATATTGCTGATTTTTCTACATGCTTTCAATGTCTACATTCATCAATAGGACACAAAACGTCTTGCTTGACTTTACAAGGCTAAGCTAGGGTGCTCTAAAAATGACACTGCTCTAAAGGTGCATTTTATTTTCTTCAATGTACCAATAGTGTACTACACTTCAACTTCAAAAATTTGTAACTAATTACAGAAAGATCCCAAGAACATGAAACGAGTTGGGTTACATGCCAATTCCATTTTTTCTTCCTACAAAATTAACTGAAAATTGTTTCAAGCAGTTTAGCTCCCCCCCCCTAAAAAAAATAAAAAAAATAAAAAATGCAATCAGCTCTTAATCTCTCCCCACCTAGCTTCAGCTTCAGTTTGGGCCACCACTATTTTCACATACACTTTTTTGGCAGAGGTAGAGGCATAGCATGCCGCAACATTCACATCACTTACAGGAGCCACATCTGGCAAAGAAGTAGTGATATCCTCGCTTCTCCTTTTTCAAACAAGCTACCATAGCACTGGAATTCCACATCAGATTTTTCAGACCGTCCACATCACCTTACACCACTCACAAGACGACATGTGTCATTTCAAAAATAAATACAAAAAGACTTAATTTATGCCCCAATCTGACCACGTATGTAGGGTAATCACCTGTACTTCCCACTTGAAATTAAGTTACCAAAAGAACAATATCAGAATTACAGCTTGTTACAGTGTGAGCAGCCCCCAAATCTCTGATCTGCCACCACTTTCAGGTAAGCTATGACTTAGCTTGGCAGGTGACCCGGCTCAAGTTAAGTCACCCCAGGCAGCCGTCACATTGCATTGTGTCTGCAGATCATCTTCACCTCCAAAACCGTAGAAGACATGATCCCAGTGTATCCATGCTCATCAATTTGTGGATACTTGGCATAAGGTAAAGGGCTGTAAAAGCGACCCTTTACCAGCTGATTTGCATTTTGGGGAAGCTAAACTCCTTAAAACAATTTTCAGTAAATTTTCATGGTAAGAAAAATGGAATTGACATCTAACCCAAGTGGTTTCATATTTTTTGGACCTTCATGGAATTAGTTATGAATTTTTGAAGTTGAAAAACAGTGGTTTCTAAAAGCGACCCCCTCCTGAAATGTAAACTTCTGGTACATGTTAGAGGCAAAATCTACCAGATCGCTTTTAGAGACAGGTTGCTTTTACAGCCCCTTACCTTACCTTCAGATCATCAGTTAATAACGTCAACTACAGTAACAAAATTAATCCAGAAAAATAAATGTATTGTTTTTTTTGTGACTAAATGAAGGGACAGAAGAAGGGCGGGCAGGGCACAAATAGTGGGAAAAAACGGTTGCACGAAACACATCAACACGTACACCGGCTGTATGGGAGCCAGCCCATTGCAGGCAAAGTTAAAGCAGAACCCACCCATAACTGATCAAATAAGCAACTACATACATGATTTGGAGTAGTGCAAGGCAAAACAAATATTTTCAGAGGTGCATCGATAGAAATGACGGGGATTGCAAAAAAATTGAAAATTTGATCTCTTGAACTGAAATTACTATGAAATTTGGGAGGCAAAAAGTGCGCCAGACCCATAGCCAATATCTATACTCTTTCAATTCCGGTCATTCAAGAACTAATTTTTTACTCATTGTTTCCTATTATCTTTCTCACTATTTTGGGACATATGTCATAAACCTATTAGTTCCAACCTTGACTAGTATTAAAAAAACACATTCCAAGCTTCAAAAAACGTGATCGAAAATAATTGCACCTAGAGGTTGGGAATGGGTCACTGATCAGGAATGGGTGGCTCTACCTTATACTAATGGTGGTCATTCTAATTTAGAAATGTGCACCACTAGAAGAATTGTGCTTGTGACGGGCTAGCTCCCATGTTGCCTGTCATAGGCTGAGTTACCTTAAATTTGTTTGTCAAGACAACAATTATGTTTTGGGAGTTACATACAACTTACACATACAATCTTTAAGTTTGCTATGAATTTCAACTTCATTGAATTGGTACTACTCCCAAACTGAAACTTGTATTTGAACATTGCGGGGTTGAATTAACAACTTGTGAGGGCAAAATAATAATAAATAGTTCTTGCAATCATTCAAAATTTGTTGTAATGAAAAGCAAAATGATTACTTGAATAGAGGTTTGTCTACGATTGAATTTGGAGTATTAAAAGAATGTGCTTTGTTCAAACAATTTACATTCTCTTACATCTTAACCTTAAATGAGTTTTTGTTTTTGTTTTCTTATCTTTTGTTTGTTTGTTATTGTGAGATCTCCGGAAGGTTACATCCCTTGATCACATTCTTGGTTGCATCGGAAAATCCTCTGCAAGGAGGGGTGCCTGGGATTTGTTGTGGTTCCGACTCAAGGTGTAAAAGTTATGAATTTTTGAGTTATTCTTTAATTAAATAATTAAATAAATAACTTTCACTTTTGTTTTGATTGTTGCAATGGCACGGACACACTAGTGGGAACATGAAATGTGCTCTCAGTCTCTTGTTTCCATTTTGATTTACGTTGAGACTCTTTGTAATCCCCTAAATGTCCCAGGCCTTTTTTTGAGCTTATTGGAATTTTTTCTAAATTGAACAAAATGCCAATATTTTGATAAGTTTTATCAACTTTATTTGAATTGTAACCATACAAATTAGGCATGTTAGAGATCAAATGGGAAAAGAAAATACAAAAATATTATTTATAGATTAAAAGATTATAATGTTTGATCCTTAGGGTGTTAAAAACTTTGAAAGTGATTTGAAATCTATCAATCCTCTTTTCAAATATTAAATCTAAATAGTTGGTCACCAAAAAAAGATGAGATTAAAGGGTACAGCATTCACAATCCCAATCAATTTACAACTTCTTAAAACCTATTGTACAATTTTTTTAATGAATTTTTAATGTGATTTTTTTTTCAAGATCTAGTATTTGGGGGGCTCATTTCCAACAGTTCTCAACATTAAAAAATCAACATTTGCAACGGACACTCTTGTACAAAATCTTGAATAGAAAAATCATAATAATTCATTTTAAAAATTGACGTATTATGTTAAAGCTAGACTTCAAAAAAAAAATTTCAAAAATATAAACTACTAAAAATAGCAATTTGGTTTGTTTTTATTTAACTTCAAAGTACTGTCAACACCAAAATTTAGTGCCTTGAGCATTTAAGGATTAAAGATAAATTTATATTTTTTGTGGATACTACAATTGTTTCTGCCTCACAAACCTAGAAAGCCATACTACTAGAAAGAACTACTGTAATTGTAGGGCAAGATTGGCACTTTTTTTGCCAATTTCCCCCACCCCACCCACCCCAAAAACCGCACGGTAATTTTGATAACACGTAATTTCACTAAATTTTTGTCATTTATTCTTAAAAATGATTTCCCTCTCAACCTAAAACTACGATAATTGATTATCATCTTTTATCCCATAAACATTTGACCCTAGTTCAAACCCTTGGCTAAATATAGTTTTTTGTACTCAATTTGTTTTTTTCTTTAAAAACTTACATAAACCCAATTGTTTAAAATTAAGGTAAACCATCCCATTGCGGTCAGAATTTGAGACCATCCCATTGTGGTCAAAATATTAATGGTGATGTACATTTGAGAACTCAAATGTACACCACCATTAATATTTTGACCACAATGGGGCCTACTCAAATTTTGACCGCAGTGGGATGGTTTACCTTATACTATGTAAAGTTTCAAGTTTTTGGATTAATATATAAATGGATTACAAAATGGTTTGTTACAAGGACAACTTATTAATTTTATACTACAGTACATGCACTAAAACGAAGGCATACCTTTCTGGAAAAATAATATAAATTTTTTTTGTAAAATATACAGAAAGAAATACTTACAAAAAGCAAGATGAAAAAATATTGTTCCCCAACAAATATTGACACACAAAAACATGTTAACCTTATAATGACACCAAAGACGTTTTGTGTCCTCTAGATGATTTCAAGAAGGTTTATAGGATTGGAAACAAACATTTTTTCATTCAATTTTTTGGGAGGTTTGCTTGAGTGTGTTTTAATTGAATAATTGGATATTCCTTCACTCTTGTAATGTTGACTTTTAAAAAGAAAGAAATGCTTAATCCACAAATAACCATTGCAGTGTCTTTTGGCAACTTCTTGTTCTATACTCTTGATGTGAACTTTAGCCATAAAAAATAATTCTTTTGAATTTGATATCAACTAACAAAATAAAGTTTATCAAGTGTAGTTTAGACTCAAATTGGAAAATTGGAAAAAATTCTTAAAATTCTATGTCATAGTGCAATTTTAACTTTGGACCTAAGACTATGAAATTTTTTATTTTCTAATTTTAAAATGATACGGTAACTTTAGTTTATATCATGATGTTACACACTAAAATATACATCTAAGTATGCTATAAAATTCAGATTTTTTAGAATGTTTTGTATTTTGTATGAATTTTCTTCACATTTTTTTTAATAATTAACAATAATTTAAATGCTTTACTAAAAGAATTCAAATTTTTATGATTCATTAGAAGATATGTGCTTGCATCTCTAAAATTTTATATAAAGTCATTCACATGTAGTTGCAAATAGATTGAAGGATTATAAGGCTTGAGTTTGTAGTTGTAGGTCCATCATTTAGTATTAATATAGTTCGTTAAGAAAATAGATTTTTTGATGTTATATTTTTAGAAATTAGTATAAATTTATAAAATAAAAAATAAAACATGGAAATTTTGCAACTCGAGGGCTTTTGGTCAACTAATTAAATTTTGAAAAAATAATAATTAATGATCTGAGTACAAATGAAGCTTATGTTGACCCATGAGTACCTAAGCCTTTCTAAGTGTGTTTTTCTCATGAAAAAATAACGTTATCCCCAATGAAGCAAATTGTTTTTTTCCAAAATCTAACCACATAGATGCTTAATGTGATTGCTTATTAGTATACATATCCATTTTGAGTGTGAGATTGCATAGGAGTTGTGAGATTATAACAAGAAAAATTTATGTATCCTACTTTGAGCATACTACCCTTCTTTACAATGTTTGAGAAATTTGCATTATAAGAATTTTGGGGATTGGATGTGACATGAACAACTTGAAATTGTGTTAGCACTCTAAAATGCACTTCCGAGAACCTTAACTTCAAATGAAGAGTTATCAAACTCACTACACAATCCACCTTGCAATTGATGAAATGCAAATTTTTTTTATTAGTAGAAATTGCAAAAACTCCAAATCAGCACTTGCATGTTTAGATTTTCAATGGTAAAAATTATGAAAGCACTTTACTCTTTCTATTAGGACCATTTTCAAAACAAATGGATAAATAAAACTTATTAAATCTTAAATCAAGGGAAATTGACAAGCTTTGCTCAAAGTTGGAAAATAAAGTAAAATTGACAAACTTTACTCTTCTACTAATGGTTACATTTATGCCTTTGAGGACCTCTCAAAAAAAAAATCAAATATTTACCTTTTTTAATAAATAAAATAAAACTTCCAATGCAGTAGCTAACATTCAGTATTGTCTGTAAAAATTTTAGAACAATAAAAAAAATTTAACTACCTCCACACAAATGAGCCGAATTTAGGAGTGACCACAATTGTATGGTCGCTGATGCAGTTAGGGTTAAGTATAGAAATTAGACAAAGATTTTGCTTTTAAAATGTTTTTTTTGATAGAGTTAATTATCAGATTTCAAAGAATTATTTTCAAATTTTATAGCTTTTTCAAGACTAAATAAAATAATGATGTATTCAATTTTCAACTATAAATTTGAAACCTTAAGAATAAGTTTTTTCCAGTCTATCCTAGAGGTGAAGTTCCATCTTTCAAACATTTTGTTTAAAAAATAGTTTGTCCTATAATTGAACTTCTTTCATATTCAAGAAAAAAGTTAGAATGTATGATGCCATTTTTAGCAATGAACACTTCACATTCATTTTTTTGTTTTCAAAAGGTTATACAAATTAATACAGAATATAAGATTCCTAATAATAAAAAAACAAAAATTACTGGAAGTACTCTTTACAAGACAAGGGTCTTGGTCCTACCCATTCAAATAAAGTACCTTTAAAAATTTGGCCTAAGATTGCAACCTTGACCATTTTTAAAATATTACTCGTATAGTTGCACTTTCACAAATACTTTCAGTGGCAATCTACTTGTCATGAATGCATACACAAACAGTTTAGGGTCTTTTCACATTATGGTAGAACCGCCCATTACTAACCAGACATCCATATCCAACCGGTTTCCAACCAAAGTTTGCAATGTGATTTTTTTCTCCTTTACAATGTTGGGGCTATAAAGTCACGACACATATCCTAATGTAGCGAGCAATAAAGTAGGAAGTAGTGAGTGGAAAAATAGTTATGGAATGATTAGAATTGGAAGACTCTAGTTATTGGATATGAGTTGAGGCCAACTTCGGGCTTCCAAAATTCATAATAATTTGAATTTGAGGATAAAAAACCCACAAAAAATCGACAATGCCTGTCATTTCTATTTTTTTACAGGGTAGTAAATTTACATTACCTTCTACTACTCCAGAACTTGCGTGAAATTGTTGAAGTGCTCGACTATGAGAGGCTTTGCTATACTTAAATCACTCCCAAGAAATTGCCCATTCATTTCTTGGGAGGCTTATGAGGCGCAATCAGCCGTAATGCCTGATTACACGGGCAAACCTGCATAATCGGACATTACGGATTTTTCATCCAACTTTGGCTTTTCATCCCGAGTGTTTCATCTTGTTCTATTGATTTTTTGGTTGTGATTTACGTCAGGCAATGCCTATCGTCAGGCATTCCGTGATATAAAAAGCTTTCTTGTCGGGCTCCGCCGTCCTCGTCGGCCCTTTATATCGCGGAATGCCCTCCTCCTTGGGCATTGCCCTAAGGTAGGCACCCCCAAAATGGCACCTGACCTTAAAGTGCTATCTACAGGCTGTGTACATTTCCAAAATCAGTAATGTACCTATTTGGATGGAGCGCTTTCAAAAACAAACTTTGGCCCTTAATAACTTTTACATACGGTATCCAAATGCCACATTCTCTAGTGCGTTGGAACCTCCTTTCACTTGCGTACACGTACATATGAAAATTTGACCAGTCTAATAGTAGTAACTAGGCTCAGTAGCAAAAAGTGGCAGTTTTGGGTGTACCCACCTTATACACTTAATTTTTTTCTGCAAATTTCGTGTTTCCTTGACTCCATGGAGCCCCCGCCCCGAAGTCTGTTCCGTGCATTTGGGAAGTCGCCCATTGGACCAGCAGCTCCGCCCTACCAACTGAGACTTGGCCAAGCAAGCAACGATGAGCAGGCCAAGTCTCCGAGGCCGAGCCCCCCCGGAGCTCCTGCACAAACTCCCAAGCCCCCATGTGAACCTTCCCCGCTTCACATGTACGCGTCGCGAACATCCCCGCCCACGTCCCGAACACTGGGCTGCGTAACCTGCGACCCCCCAGCTATAAAAAGCGCATGCTTCCACGACGGATCAGGCGCACAAGCAGCCGAAGAGCGCCACCCGGGAGTGCCGGAACCCAAACACACAGGACGAGCTAGCCATTGAGTGAGAGAGACAGAGGGAGAGAAAGAGCAGTACATCCCAGTAACGGCGCCTCTTTCTTCCACTGGGAGCATCGTGGATGCGCTAGGGCGTTTCTCAGGCCTGGTTTTCGGTGGAGCTTCTCACCAGGCGATCTCAAATCGAGCCTCAGTGGTGAATGCTAATTGCTCAGTTTCTTGCTGCAAATCGAAGGTAGAACTTGTTGAAGCCACTGCGATATGTTTAAGTCTGTGGCCTTTTAATTTGTAGATCATCAATGATCGATTGCGAGTTCAGTGTGGTGAGGATTTGGGTTTGGGTTGTGCAGTTTCCTTAACTGGAGTGTACTGTGTGTGCGTTGACGTCGTCGTCGTCGTAGCTTCAGATTGAGGTGAGGGGTTCGTTACGTGGATTGATCTTCACTTGGAGCTTCTGTGGTGGTTGGGTTTCGAGAGGCACTGGTCTTCTGTTCTCATGGTTTTCTGTCTTTGTTTTGTGGTTGAGTTGTTTGGTGGTGCGATGGATTGTCATCGAGGTGTTGGCTAGAGGGTTTGAGCATGTTGAGGTCGTTGCATCATCTGATAACGTAATCTTGAAGAGGGTGACATACAAGATCGTGAAAGTCGTTGGGTGTTTGTGTTAGTCTGAGCGCATGCCCGCTACTTTGATGATCCTCTTGTGATCGATCTGATTGTTGATGAAAACCGAGTCTAAAATGTGATTAGTGAACGTTTTGTTGATTTGATTAAACGCTATTAGAAATCTGAATCACTGGTTGGTGTTGGATTCGGGAAAATAGAGCAACAGAGCTATGATCCCCTGTCGATGGAGAGTTGCTAGTTTCCGCGGGAGTTAAAGGACGAACGCATTGAGTTCATTAGTGGCTGTGATGGGGCAAGAGGACGCGTCCAACGGCCGCACCCTCAAACCGAAGCAATTCGAGGATGAAGACGCCGACTTCCCTGAATTCGAGTTTCCCGTGGGCGACGCGGCGCACACCTCCCTTCCCGAACGGGAAGAGAATGGCGTGGTTACCGTGCTTCTCCGAGCCCAGATCAGCGAGTCTCCGAAAAAAATGCCTACTGCAATCCTTGAAAATGGTGGCCACGTGACAGCGCGTCTCTCCGAGCCTCCGGAAGCAACCCAACCCGAGACAAGCAAGCACGTCTTGGCCGAGTCGGAGTCCAAGATTCCAATACCAGTTCCAGCGTCGTGCGCGCCGCCGCGAAAGGTCTTGTCTCCCAATCCTTCCTTCAAGAGCTTGGTGACGCTTCTCGGGGAACCGCCCAAGCTTCGAAGGTCCACGAGCTTGGAACGCAGGGAAGTGAATGGGGAGGTCACCAAGGAGGACGATCGGAATGGGGATTCAGCGGGGAGCGACAGCAGGGGGACGCTTTCCGGACCGTCGAGTAAGAGACTGAACAGCATTCTGTCTCGAGTGAGCGCGAAAGTGGCGGCGCAAGCGGCTGATTCTGGATCCAGGACGCCGGAGCGCGTGACGAGTGCGCTCAGCGTCAACGTGCTAGTGGAAAAATTCGCCGGCGCGCGGCCGGTGTCGCCGCGCACCGGCCCTAGGAACCTTACCAGTCCCCGACGCGTGATGGCGGATCGCTCGCGGTCACCAACGCCTCGTCTATTACAAGAGTCGCGTCCCGTGACGCCCAGGCCGATCTCGAGTCCGCGACGGGGAAGTTTTGCGGAGCGGTCCGTATCACCCGTGCCGTCACGGTCATGGAAGGATTCCGTTTACAGCGACATGCCCAAGGACCGCCGACCCAGCTTCGCGAACCCAGGTCAGTCTTCTGCCAGCCTTTGCGCCACGTCAACCAGTTCTCTAACTTCTCCATATTAAGTTCACCAGTTTTCATTATTGGGGATTCAGAGTGGGTGGACAATTTGATATGCATAGTCATGTTCTCATTCCCGAGCTGATACCCACTTCAAGGAGATCATATCTGATTGTTGATTGCGAAGTTGTGAACCAATCTCCCACTTTCTAAGGCATCTTTTCCATCATTGTGAGCCCTGCAATTTTGATTAGAAATTGACAATATGGGAATTTTATGTCGTACACTGAACTCTCGCTGCATGCAACCAGGTCCTGCCACATCCTCCTCGCCACGCTTCCTGACGCCGACTCAAACCGCGGCTTTAAAAACTGTGGCGAGTCCGACCGCGAAGGCTTCCCAGTTCACGACCGCGTTCGGCATCACGACCCCCGTGAAGCACCCCACCCCTTCTGTCCCCAAGACCACTACCACCATCTCCAAGACCAGCCCCACGATCACCAAGCCCGCTGGGTTCAACTTCCGCACCGACGAGCGCGCGGAGCGACGCCGCGACTTCTATTCCAAGCTGGAGGAGCGGTTGAAGGTGAAGGAGGAGGACCGTCGACGCGCAGAACTGAAGTTGCTGGAGGAGAAGGATTGGCAACTGCGGGAGCTTCGGAAAAGCTTGGCATACAAGGCGAATCCCGTCCCTCGGTTCTACCAAGAGCCTGCTCCCGCTCCAGCTGAGATTCGGAAGATTGCGCCCACGCGAGCCAAGTCGCCCAATTTCACGACGCCGCGACGCAGGGATAGCTGTCCTGCGAGCACCGCGAGTGAGCCTGGGCGGCTGAGTCCGTTGCGTAGTACGCGCTCGCTGTCGCGCTCGGAGAGCCTCAAGTCGTCGTTGCCGAAGCCCCCAAAGCTGCCCTTTCGACCTGTTTAGGGGAGACAATCATTGTGTCTATCGACGTTAGTGGAAGTCGTGACTCTCACTCTGATCTTGACAAGCAAGCAAGCGCACTTGGATTGCAACATTTTTGAGCTCCTGTGACATGTCTGGCTAGTTGTGTCTATCGACATTCGTGGAAAAGCTATTTGCAAGGATTAGATCACGGTGAGCTTGGCAGAGACCTGGTGATGGTGGCGTATCTGCAAATTCCAAGTGATCTCTGCAACTAGGTTCTGGAGTGATCAGTGATCATCACCCCAATCACAAAAACATAAACATTTTTCAGTGGCTAAGTTAATAGGAATGCAATGATTTTTCAGGTTTCCTGTCATGATTTCCTGGTGCGAAGCGCGGACCACTTGTAGAGTGCACTATTCTCCAGCAATGAGAACTTTGAACACCCTGTTTACTTGTATGCCATTTTCCAAGTCATTTGTAAAGTTCTGGCTGCCTCAACTGCCTGCATTCTTGTGAACTAATATTTGCAGTCAGAAGGAGACGGTGTAACCCACTTGCAATCCTGTGGAAAGAACTCCACTTCAAAGCGACAATATAAGAGTCATTTGTGTGGCCAATTTTTTGTTTGAACAGAGAAGGAAGTCGGAGTGAAAGATGTTGCAAGTACAATCTGCATTTTTAGTTGGAATATGTTACAAAATTTCAAAAATCAACATGCTGAAAACCCCTACGATTTGGTCAAAGACTTGGTAGGAGAAAAGACATATGTATCCTTGAAGCACTGTAGAGTACTGCATGAATACTGGCGGTCATGGTTAACCACTTTGCTAATCTACCAAAGTTCCTAGTAGGAGACTTTGCAAATTCACAAGTAGATTTGGTTTGCTATGAGGTGCAAAAGGTGTTGCTTTTATGTATTTTTGCTTTAAAATGTTGGTACTTTAATCCCTAAAGGATCAGGATTTCAAATATTGAACATTGTTTGTTCTCATCGGCTCCACTCCTCTACATATATTTTCATTGTCAAATGCCGGTCTAAATTTGAAATTTCTGGTCTCCACTGAAAACACTTGGGAATGAATTTCCAATGATAAGAATTTCAAATTTATTACAAACGGATGAAAACTTATAAATCTTTTTAGAAGGGTGAATTCTGAAGTGCATTAAGATGACTTACATACAAATGGTGCAGGATCTTGTGGCCCACTAACAAATTCCGAAGTATTCCCCTATTTGCTTCAACAGTGCCGTTAAGTTATGTATTCAAAAGTGATACATTTAGACTTTCTGCATGGTCAGGAATGGGGCCTTCCATAGGGTGGCATAAATAGGTTGGTGATACCTTACCGATGACCAATTAATAAAGTGCAACGCCAAATTTTGATTGTTAAAATAAAGTGACATCCAAGCATTGACATGCAACTCTGTTGGTAATAATTGTTTGAATTCACTACAGTATTTGGGTACGTACAGATTTACCAACTAATTGCCGAAAATTTCTCAGATAACTAATAATTGTTAGGAAAAAAATCGTACAGTACAGTACTGTACAGATTATCAACTGCCAAAAAGAATTCGTACAGTGCAGTGCTGTACAGATGATCAATTGCCGAGAATATCTCTCAGATAAGTTATATTTGTTTTGAATTCACTTCAGTATAATTGTGGCAAGTGCAGGTTACCAATCACCAAGAAAATTTCTCAGATAAGAATGATTGTCTGTCATTGAGATCTGATTTTTTATTTATTAAATATAGATAAATTACAATTGAGATGATGTGGCGCTGTGTAAGATTCACATTTGAATATCATTTACAAAAGTTATAAGGTGGAAACACCCTAAACCATTCTTGTACCCAATTTCGTCACCATGTACCAACAGAGTACATTCTTACTACAAAAATGTGCATCCTTGGTACATAGTGACGGAATTAGGTACATGGACAGTTTAGGGTGTCGTCACCTTAAGATGTGAAAGTTCGGTTGATATAAGGTAGGGATTCCTAAGAATGTTACTTTTTTTGAAGATCATAGTTACTATTATTTGACTCATCGAATTTTTGTATTTTCTTCTTGGCAATTGAAAGATGATTTTAACACACCAAAAAATAGAATTAATTCATTTGAGTATTCCATGCAAAAGTTATAAAGGGTCAATTTCTTTTATAGATGTTTCAATATTGTTTCCTCAATAGAGGTAGATATTGATTAACTAGATTTACATCTAGTGAAGATGGCACTTTTGGATTAGTGGCACATATGGACATCCCTACCTAATTCTTCAAATCCACACCCTCATTTTTATGTGCCAAAGTTGGAAACATTGTGCGATGGACATCTATTTATAATAATGCTTTGGAAAAAAATGCTCAAAATTAAGTATCTCCAAGGATTTTTTTGGGTTTAGCACATTGTCTAATTTGAAATTTACCTTACTAGCACATAAAGTACAAATTAGCCACAAGTGAATAGTGACACAAATAGGACGACATACCTTAACCTAGAAATGAAGAAGCCATTGCCAAGGTAATTTGCCAAAATTGATCAGATTTACGATATGATTTATGAACCAATGGGTGCATTTTTCATTTCTACAATAATCTTTGAAAGTCATTCATTGGCCATTTTTTTTTGTCCTTCCAAGGTTAAATTCTTCCCAGCCTACATCTGCGCAGTTCAGTTGGTCTGCACTGTACAAAACCTGGTAAGGATTCTTCTGATACGTGCTCGACTTTCTGATACGTGCTCGACTTCCTTGCAAGGAGATAGTAAGGAAATCGATCACTCTTTGCTCAGTTTCACAAATTGAGATTGTGTACACCTGCCTTGCACAGGAACCTGGAGCGATGACAATGTACTCAGCTAAATCAGTTAATCCAAAAGTAATCCAAATAATAAATCGAAATTTCGGCTGAATGAATGCATGCAAGCAGTGCATCTACCGTAAGCACCTCAGTTACAAAATCCATTGTTAGAGAATTTAAGAAATTTTGACGTGGACCCTAAGAAACGAATAGGAGTGACAGGTTCAGCTGATACCGAAGAAAGGTTGGATGATATCTAACTTACAGTAAGATCCTCTCCTACTAGAACAGTTCATACTTAGTACAGGTCTACAGAATCACAGGGATCTCAGATTACATGACAAACAGTAATTTAATGACCGAAAGCAGCAGTAAGCTCTGAAAGAAACCACCGTCTGGAAGAAACTCAGCTCGTAATCTATCGTACAAAATCTTCTCGGCCACAGCAATCCAAGTAAAAGTCATCGAGTCAATTACGCTCTACAGCAAACGATCTATGGCCGCAAAGAGCCCTGGCAAGTAAAAGGAATCACAATCCTCACCTCCCCATCCTTGTGGTGACGGTTCTTCTATAATGTGGCGTTACACATCCAGTTGCTTGGGAAATAACCCAAATGAACACTGAAAGACCAAGAATTCTTACATCCACGTTCCTAAAATACGAACCAAATGATGGATAATCAATGAAGTTTTCAAGAAACGCCACCGACAGTCCAAGAGACTCCAACTATCCTTCTCGTGACCCTGCCTTCGGGGCCTCAACGAAAAACTTTATAGGATAAGCGCGATGCAGATTTCTGCACAATAAAATGGTGTTCCTCAACCCGTTCAAGCATGCTCGCTCATGCTCATGCTCATGCTCAACACGGCGAGCTCTTTCATACTTGTTACAGGATCAATAGCATTCCTAAACACGCACTAAACCGATTCAATTGGCCTACCAAGAACCTCAACCCGTCCACCAAACGTCCACGGTACAAACTAGGAAACACTACGAACGCGAAAAAAAGTCGTTCAGAGCCAGATTCGCGTCGCCGTGGGGAACCACGTCCTCAGGCTCAGGCATGAACAGGCTCGTCGAGCTCAACTTCGCTTCCACAACCAACTCGCTCGAGCTCACGTCCAACTGCACTTGGGCGCCGTGGACCCTCAACCACTCCTCGCACTCCTCAAACCCTTCACCCACGACCTCAGATTCCCCTTCAGAAATTGACTCAACGAGGAACCCAAGAGCACGCGCCACAGAAGACACGGGAATCGTAGGACGGTACGAACGAGTCATGCACTTCACCGCTTCGAAACGCATCTTCTCCACGTGCATGTCCATCAAGCAAGGGCTCAGCACAGGAGCTCGACGGTACAGACGGAAAAAAGAAGTGTAGTTGCCCATCGCCAAAGCATGCCGCACGGCCAGCGCGTGCTGCACCACAGAGTCACGCCTTCCGTCGGCGGTAAGCCTCGACATCGCAGACACAAGGTCTCGGCTGTTGCCGCGGTTGAAAAGAATGTACAGCAAGCTGTACGCCGCGAACTCGTTGCTGCAGCCACGGATGCCTTCCCCGTACAAAGACTTCAGTTGGGTCTGACACTGGTTGTACTCAGGAAGATCCCCGGACTCCAAAGCCAGGCGACCGTGCGTCTCGTACACCTCCACCGTGAACTCGTCACGGATTCGCTGCACAGTCAGGTCCTGACGGATCGACTTCAACTGCTCGCACTTGAACAAATAGCTCTTCGAAGTGCTCTTCACCATCTCCAACGCTCGCCTCAACACGTCCTCGGGTCTCACCGTACCGGGATCCGGAGCCGAAGTCAGACGAAGGTAACGCTTCTCCACCTCTTGGCAGGTGCCGCGGATCGTCAGAGAATCCCAGTCGATGTCCTCCACCGCGCGACCGTTCTGACCCTCACCAGAACTCAAAGCCAGCTGCAGCGCCGTAGCCCGACGAGCACTCGCACTCCCCGCTGATGCTCCCCTCCCACGGACAGAACCCTTCCCTCCTCTCACAGAATGCTCCTTCCCTCGATCGAATCGCTTGAAACGGTTCTGACGTCTCTCCTTCTCTTCGGGGGTGTCGGCCGTTGACACAGATCCCAGATGAAATCCAGGCTCCTCTTCGCTCTCGCTCGAAGGATTCGTATCGCCCCACTTCAGATTCACACCCACCTTCCGAAGCCTCTTCAAACCACGCTTCGATAGGTTCTTCATATCTACAGCGTCTGGAGTGCTCGTCGTCGCACTCGACGACTTGTTCCACGTATTCTCCCGCTTCTCCCATTTGCTCTGAGAAGGCACGCTGTTCTTCTCTTTCGACGCATCCGAAATGCCTTCCCTCCCAATGCCGTAAAAACTGTGACCCCGAGCGGCTTTGTCATCGGAACTCTCCGGCGCGGGAGCCTCCCAACGAGTTTTCAGACGACGGGACAGGCTCCATTCGGGCTTGTCCAAACTGCTCTGCACCTGCGTCGGCTTCTTCGTAGACGAACCCAAAGATGAGGCCGGAGGTATGGCAAAAAGGGGCTCCGTGTCCCAATCCTTCGTGAACAACGTACCATCCATCGAAGCGCTCGTGATCATGTCCTTCATGATGGCCTGGCAACCCGCTTTCTGAGACTCATCCTTGCATCGAGACAAAGCTCGCTCCACATAAGCACGCAACGACGACGGAAACATGCCGGGCTGCAGCGTCGCGTCCGCCACAGCATCCGTAGATGCGCTGGAACCACCCGCCTTCTTCGCAGAAACGCTCAAGTAAGCCGGTTTCGCCGTCTCCTTGCCCGCACCCACACCGACAGCATTCCCAGTGATCCGGGGATTCGTCACGATGTGCAATTTCGCGGCTTTCATAGGCAAATGCTGCGGCTGTTGATGCTGCTGCTGCTGCTGCGAAGTAGTGTGGCCGCCTTCAACCTTATGAAACTCCAGCGGTCGATCCTCAGGCTGAACCGCAGCCGATCTCGTCTGCGTCGGCAGCGGTGGAAAGTATCCCGGGTTCAAATGATCGCTCTGGGACGCCTGAACGACACCGCCAATCCAAACCGCGCCTGCATTCGGAGCTTCCGTAACTGAAGAAAGCTCGGAACCGTGCAACTCACCGTATCCTTGCTGCGACGCAGCAGAGGCTGCCCAAGAAACGACAGGTGCTGCAGCGCCAGGAGGAGGTGGCTGCTGGGCAGTGGGAGCAGACACAACACTCGCATACGTTGGTGCTGCCGACGCCTGAGCTGCTGCTGTTGCTGCTGCCTGGGCACCGCCATTGCTCTCCCCATTAGCAGCTTGTGGACCAGCTTGGGCAGCAGCTTCCAAACTGGCATAGTAATCGGCCCACTGCTGCGAGTAATCGGGAGCTGCATACTGCGTGTTATCGTCCGCCTTTCCAGTCACAGCACCATAGCCGGCGGTCACGTAACCTCCGTAGCTGTACTTACCCTGGTTGGGATCGCCCCAAGAGCTCTGAGCCTGTTCACCATCACCTGGATGTCGATAGCCAGCGGACTGGTAGCCATTGGGATCGTAGTAGTTGCCGCTGGTTCCGTAAGAACCTGCATCCGGGTGGCTGCCGGGGTGGGGATACTGAGCAGGAGCCGCATATGGAGCGACGGTGTTGCTGTACATTGCCGCATTCTGACCATACGTGTTCTCCCCCTGCTTCGGATATCCCTGATATCCCTGATAATTGTATGCATTCTGGTCGCCCGCGTAATTGTACCCCGGGTAACCCTGCGCATACGACCCTTGCGAGCCGTTTGCAGCCACCGGGGTAGGGTTGCCATAGCTGTTGCCGGACTGCAGTTCACCGGCTCCGTAACCACCATACTCTTGCACCTGCTGCACAGCGTAATTGTACGCGGCGTAGGGATCGCTGCCGCCATTCGCTGCTGCCCCTGGATCGCTCCCCGCCCACGGCCCGGTCGTCGCCAAACCCGGTGGCAAGGGGGCCTGCGGGGGTGGCATTGCGGGCAAAGGAGGGGCTGCCATGCCGTCTTGCCCACCCTGCCCTCGGTCCTCCGTCTGCTGCTCCGGATAATACCCGTACCATTGTTGTTGTTGTTGCTGCTGCTGCTGCTGCTGGGACGCTGGATCGTAGAGTTGGCCACCCCAAGCACTTCCGGGATCGGAATACGCCACAACATTGTTGTCCCGCGAGGACGGAGCGCCATACACATTGATCCTCCGGTTGTCATACTCATCGCCAACCCCTGCCATTAATGAATAGGGTTCAACTCAATACTGCTTCAACTCGAGGTGACCTGCTTTTGCCCATCCTCGGCCACGCCCGAGTCTAGCAAACTTGCAGACCCGCACCGAAGAAACAGAAGTCTCAGCACGTAAAGCAATACTCGCTGCTGGTCTCAACACCATGAATGCCTAAAAATATGCCTCCTCTGAATTAGGTTGCAAAATCACAGTACCTAATCACTACTCGCGCGGGTCATCCAATCCGTTCCGTGCACCGCATGCACACTCGATCCTCACCCTCCACAACCCTGCCACAGAAACTTCTTCCATTCGCTGCCTCCAAGAACGGCTGGGCAACAAGGCAGCTCAACACGATTTCTTTCAAATCTTTGACTCAGATCAGCGCGTAGACGCACCGACTCGATATTTGGCTGCTAAAATTCCTTACCGGCCTACACAAATTCCACTAAAATGAGTGGACACCAACCGACATCCAATGCACTCACAACCACATTAGAGTCCTTCCCCAAAGGCGCAGCATCCTTCGCGATATTCATCAACACACAACCTTAGATTCATCTCTCAGAAAATCCATCACCGCACTGGTTCCTACAAGCTGTTCAATTCACTCACCATTGACCCTAAACCTAATCCTGCTCAATCACGACATTCATTCAAACCGCAATCTCGTCACCGAGAATCTCTACACTTACCTCCAACGCGTGGACCGCAACGGAACGGATTGCGGGGATTTCAGTGGAAATTCAAGTTAGAGAGAAGCTTAGGAATTGCAAATTCCAAATTTGGAATGACAATTTGAAGAGCGGAAAGAAAAAAACGAAAGCAAAAGAAGCTTACCGGAAAGGAAGTAAAAGCGATCAGAGAAGGCGGACTTGGCATTGAGGACATGAATCGGGGGTGGAACCCTAATAAGGTCGACAAGCAGGGGGCTTGCGAGAATTGCCGCGAGGGGCGGTGAAAGCTGTTGAAGTTCGCTCAGGTACAGTGTGGCAAAGGATTGGAGGTGACGATGACGGTGGCGACGACCAGCGGACGCAGTCTTCGGTACCCGTGGTTGTATGAGTCAGGGCGACAGGGCCGCTTTCTGCGATGCTGGTGATGATGAAGAGAAGCGGCCCGCGTAAATCAGCACGGTATGGGGCACAGTGAGTACAGTCCCTTGGCCGTATAACTGTGTACGGCAGGAGGAATATGGGACATGAGAATTTCGCAAGGGAAGGAGCATGTCAGTTCTTTACAGGGGCTATCTCCCAACAGAGGATGGACTTTGCCATTTAAGGGTTGGTCCGCCTTTTTCATAGTTTTTTGTGGACAAAAATATTTTTAGATCATTTTCTAGAGAATAATAAATAGATGTAGAACCTAACACAAGTGGTTTTGTATTTTTCCAAGCATTTTTGAATTACTTATAAATTTTCAAAGATTTGGGGCATAGGCACCTATTTGTGACCATAGGTCTCCCAAAATCCATCCACTTGCAAACTTACAAAGAGATGTGCAGAAAGCAAAGACAATGATTGGCTCTTGCAATAGAAAAAATAATTTTTCCTTTATTCATTCAATTGCTAAACTGATCCATTTAAGGATCACTTCATCTCCATTTTCCAACTGAAAATATCATTTTATAATGAAATTCATTGCTCATCATGAATCCTCAGAGGATATGGAACAATTTGAAGATGAGAGTTTGACTACTCATTGTCAAAACATATGTTCGAAGTAGAAATTTAGACTTCATTTGTGCATAGTAAAATAAATTTTTCTAAAAATCTTTGGACTAAAAAAAGTTGGAAAATCAAGTTAATTTTCATCTTTAGAAATTTGTTTTTGATGTTGAGTCTTCAAAAAAAATTTATGAACAAAATTCAAAGAAAATGTTGAAAATGTCAAAGAAAATGTCCCTTCCAACCCCTCTCTGAATTTTGTCCATAACTTTTTATTGGAGACTTGAAATCTCAAACAAATTTTTGAAGTTGAAAATTAGCTTGATTTTCTTCATTAACATAGGTCTATTTTTTTGAAAAAAATTCTTCTATTGTGTCTAAATAAGGTCTAAAATTTTACTTTGAACACAATTCTTACTTTTGACTTAACTATGAGTGGTTTAGTTCCTACTAATCCTAATTTGCATATTCCATGTGTGTTGTTTTACTTCCTACCATCCCACTTGAATTGTACGCTCAAGTCAATTTTGGCACCTTGGTGCCAAATTAGTTAAATTTTGGAATTTGGATAGTTCGACAGTCTCATTGCTTTTGCTTTTCTTGACTTTCGGCACTTTGCTCTTCCTACTTTTTTAAAACTCCCAATTTTGGATTGATTTTTTCTTTTCATGTGTAAATGTATTGCTTTTTAAAAAAATTCTCAAGAATAATTTATGGATATTCAGAATTAGCAACAATTAATTTTTTTCAGATTTTCAAAAATAGTTGTACAAATTTTTAAAATTTTAGACACAATCCAAATTTCCCTACTTATTTCCCAAAACCGACCTACACGTGCGGTATAAAGAGCTTATCTTTTCCTTTGAAGAGGCTCACAATAAATGGCTTTTAAAGCTATGCACAACAACTATTGAATATTTTTGATTTTTCTGAATTTAATGTTGAATTTTGAGTATGAAAACTAGTTCTAATTTGCTACACCCTCATGCTATTCAGCTAGAATTGGTGCAAACTTGTGTGGGGAAGTCAAAATCCACTTGTTTTTAATGGAAAAAGGATGAAAAACTGTTGTTTCTTTTTCATAAGCGATTAATTTCCTAAACTCCTAGTAGTTTAGTTATACAACTTAAAATACTAAAATTAAGATGGTAATTCACTGATTTCACTCGGCTGGTTTTACATTAGAAATTGGATCTCCCTATTCATTGATCTCTAGTAATGCAAAAATAGAGCCTCATTATGACAAATAACATCCCTTACCTTTCTCAAGGCTTGGTATATTATTTCTCATAATAAAACTTTGTTTTTGAATACATATACATACAACTACATATCCCATAACTTTTGTTCTAGTTGAATACAAGTATAAGTATATTTGGAAACAAATCCCAATAGTTTGAAAAAAATCAACTTTGAATGGTATTTTTGAACACATAGACTAATTGTATGCTCAAAAACACCATCCACACCAAGTTGTAGTCAAGACACAAAGGTGTTGAGATAGTGGCCTATAGAGAGATCAATAATTTTAGACTATAGTACCTATTTTTATTTTCCTAGACTTTTATATAGGAAGTAGTAGATTTTGTGCCTTGAATGCAAGGTTCCTTGTTATAGTGTATAGCAAATGCCTTTGAGCCAATCATTTTGCACAAATACTTGAAGCGAAAGTCTATAAAGACAATCCCTTAGGTCACATTTTTAAGTAGTTTAAAAATGAACTTACAATTAAGTTTAAGTAGGAACTTATTCAAGAAGCCCCCTAATGTTACAATGCTACAAAGATAGAACCTAATTTTTTTTAAAGGTTAATTTTTTTTTTAAATCACAATAGTTTCAATTTTATTTTTTGAACACTATGAAACCTTAAGACTTCTACAAAACATATGGTTTCATCTATGAAAAATATTCTAATAAATTTTCACATAACCAAATTATAAATGGAAATACAATTTGCCTTTGTTGGAAAAATTGGAACATCAAAAGGTTAATCCCCTACATGCCCTAAAGGACCGCTCTGAGACCTATTTGAATTCTATTTTGATGACATATTTGATATCTACATTTTAATACTACCACATTTGACTACATTACCATGTTTTAGTACACCTTCATATTGTACAATTCAAAAGCATATGAACACACAACCATATTTCTATACATGACAAGGATTTTACAAAAAATTTATACGGTGCCAAAAGAAGTAACATGATGTTTAAACATCTCCCAAATAATTCATTAAATACTAAAAAGAAGAAGTTAGAAACCCTCTTTTAGAGCCAATCCAGCTGAAAAACTTTAAGACTATAATTTTGAACCACTGAGAAAGGGTTCATGATAAATAAAAATTCTTTGCCAAATTTCTTTAGAAATATCATGCACTGTAAATGGCTCAGACTGTTAGCAGCTAACAATGTGGTATGAGGGCACCGGGTTTGATCCAAGCCTCTGCTAAAATCTACTCCTTGCAGTAGATTTTAGAGTTTAGGGACTCAACAGTTGCACAAGGATCCTCTTTCACGTTAGCACTGGTCTGCTTCTACCAGAGATTTTTCAGTCTTGTTTCATAAGCTTTTTCTAATCTGATCTGAAACCTATCATACAATCAGGGCACAGAAATTTAACGGTCCTAACATCACAGAGCGGGTGTGGAAGTTTTGCTACTAGCTGTTGAACCAACTTCAGTATTCTTGCAAAGTAAATTGACTGCAGAAAATAATAAGCAAAATGCAGGGCTCAGATTCACAAGCTCGTCAAGAGACTCCGACCTTTTCTTCCCGTGTATGACTTGCTCTCTGTCTTCCGTGAGAGGATGGCAGACAAGGGCTCATTTGTCAGAGGGAAGTGCTTCTCCAGTTGCACTCCAGCCAACCAGTTTTGAAGTGCTGGTGCCCATGTGACAATTCGCCCTTCGTTCCATTGGGCGAAGTCAAAGGGCGCACCGATGTCGGTGAGGGAACCGAGCATTGCTCTCGCAACAGGAAGACTCTTCAAATCCCTGTTTGGATCCTTGTCACCCCACCTGCACACCGCACCCAAATGAATTTATCAGCCTGGTATAAAGATTCTCGTCGTAATTCGCATTACGACGTGATTGCATATGCCATGATTTAGTTGTTTTCTGCTCCACAATGCAGTCGGACTCTGTTACAAAATAATTGCATGATAAAAACAAGGAAAACCAGTAAGATGACAGGCAGTACAGCCCCAGAACCACGCCTAGTCGTACAAGGCCTAACCTTCTGCACAATTGCTAGAAGAAAAAGAAATCCAATCAGTTAACCTCACAGTTATCCCGATTTCATATCCATAGGGTTGGAAAAAATTCCATTTAAGAACCTTTTTATTAATTATGGAAATAGCTTTGGAAAACTATTATAATTGACTATTAGCTTCCAGAGTGGACTTTCTATTTTAGCCTGGGCACTCAAACATGGAAAGAAGAGAGAACAGCTTTAGTTAAAACCATCAACGAAAGGTTTCAGGAGTATACTTTGTGACTATACTCAGAAGAGGAGGAAAAGATGTCTCTTTCTTGGTTTCAGCTTCCAAGTCTAGCAGCCAGACAATAAGCGTCGTCATCGCAGCCCCCACTGACATCCTGGTAACACAAAAACGAGTCGTTTAGTTGTGAGGTCAATGGTATGAAGTTACAAGTGTAAACAAGCATACCCACCCTAAGCAAAAAATTTGTTACGCTCAAAAGTAGGAGACTTTCTTAAACCCTAAGCAGCCTAAGGGGCCACTTTCATATCTCTAGGAGTAGAGCTTCAAGAAAGATAAAAATGTACCAATAGAAAGAAGAAAGCATAAGCTACATTTTTGAACAACAGAAATATGTTTTCAAAGTTACTATAATCGACTATTAGCTTCCAAAGTGGCGGACTTCGTAATCTTACCTTAGGCACTTAGGGTTTACCAAAAACTGAAATTTCTGTACATAGGATTAAAGTTAACAGTGAGGTAATTTCTACGTATCCTGTCAGATAAAAAAAAAAACTTTCAAAGACCGCTATGTTAGAAAATTTGACTACCAAAAGAAGCAATAGCAGTTACAGAAAGTTAAAAATGACCTGTGCACATCAATCGACCACATCAAGTCCGAGCGGGAGAAAGCTTCGGCAAACACCCCGCGCTGTCGTGCTTCAGCAAAGACTCGGCAAGCTCTCTGTCGTTGTCCAAGGCACCAAAGGGCTTCCAACAAAGCATTATAGAACTTCAAGTTACTGCCCACCCCATCTACTTTGAGGCCATCCAAGGCGTACTCCACCCTTTGCCAGTTTGTACCCTCGTCCATCTCACCCTTAAAAATGCCTCCCACCACTCCATATATACCTGGCATGTTTGACTCGAGCATTTCCTCCACCACCTTGCTTGCATCTTCCCATCTGAAAAGCAAACAGACTCGAGCAAACTAAGACTCCAGCAAACTGAGACTCAGAAAACCAATACTACTCCAGTAAGACCAATGTATGCACATCTTCCACCTCAATCTGATTAGAACGCTCAAAACAACAAACTCAATGACAACAAACGAGATACCTGTTCCGGCGAGCACAGACAGACAGCATGAGGCAATAGGCATCAACGCTGGGCACTCCACCCCCAACTTTCAGATCCAAGAATTGAGCTTTGGCTTCATCAAACAGTCCTGCTGTGCAATAGACACCCATCAAAGCTTCATAAGTGAGTCTGTTGGGTGGACACCGAGCCTCTTCCATATCTCGACTCACTTCAATGGCGTCGTCGAAAAGACCTCCACGACCGAATGCGTCAATGAGTGAATTGTACGTGGATACATCTGCTGGAAGGCCCGCATCGCTCATGGTTAAGTAAGCACTTCCAGCTTCACAATACAGACCACCACCTGTACAGACAGAGAAAGAATATGAGGCACAAAACTCAGTCATACCCAAAGGAAGCAATCCCTCGACTAACAACCATCCTTCCACCTAGTGATTGAGAAATTATTACTGCGAACTGAATGGAAAATCCTCCATAGTATGCTTCCGAGATTTCATGAAAGAAATGAGCTAAAAGAGTTGAGCATGTCCAAAAAGGATAACGGTTGTAGGACCTGCAAAGGCCCCAATCAAGGCATTGTAGGTGTCCTGGTCAATTTCGCATCCACTCTCCTTTAAGCTATTGAAAGCGCTAGTGGTGTCGGAATAAAGAGCAGCATTTCCGTAAGCTGCAATCAGACCTGTGCAGACACAAAAACCCGACCAACATTGGTCAGACCGTATTCATACATGATATATCCTGATACATGACATAACACTAGATGCATCGAACCCAATTGCTTACCAGTAAAACCATCTGAAGTGGGCGTGACATTGCTTTGAAGCATGTGCCGGTGTATTTTTGTAGCCGCCTTGTGAAGTCCCCCTTTGCCACAAGAATAAAGCAGGGCAGCATAAGTTGACATATCTGGCTCCAGCCCACCATCCTGCAATGAACCCAATATCAATAATTAAGGTATTTTAATAGAAAAACACAGTTGGGATGAGCTCTAACGTCGGCGCTCTACTCCACCCTAAGCAGCGCTGTAAACTAACTGGAACCAAAGGGGAAAAAAACACGTATTTCGTCCCAAGGAATGATTTCCCACTGAAAATTCCAATATCATGATGTCCTAGCCCACAAAAAGAAAGAAGGTGGACATCTAAAGTAAGGGAAGGAGATAAACATCACAATTAGAGAAAAGGATTGAAGAGTGCGTACAAGCAAGTCCCAGAATAGGTTGATTGATTCTTGGAAAAATCCTCCTTGCCCAAAAACATGAATGAGTGTGTTGTAGGTGGTGATATCAGGCTCAGTACCCCTCGATTTCATGTCCGTGAAGAGAACTCGCACTTCATCATAGCAACCATGCTTACCGTACGCCTCCAGAAGCGAACTAAACGTGACCACATTTGGGCTGCATCCAGCATCCTGCATTTGCTTAAACACTTTGGCAGCTGCTCGATACTTGCCAGCCCTTCCATAAGCATCAATCAAAATGTTATAGGCCACTACGTCAGGGGCGTTTCCGGCCTTCTCCATTTCTCGTAACAAATCTGCAGCGCCTTCGTGCTGGCCTGCCTGCCCATACGTATCCACCAGAGCGTTGTACGTGACAGTGTCTGGAACCACACCTGCCTCGTTCATGGTCCGAAATATCATGCCAGCTTCCTCCACAAGAGCTCGGCTGCCAAACGCACATAAAAATGCACCACTCAGTACCATAATTGGGCACATCAATTCCCAGTCTCTCACCTATAAAACAAGGTTTTGCAGTAAAATTAGACTGTTCCAGAATTTTTAGACGATATCACAAAGAAATCTTCGTAATGATTCATAGGGAGGTCTCCAGGTTGTTAGGGTGATCATACAGAGGATCCCATATGATGAATGTGACCGTCGGAAGACGTCCATATGCAAAATGAGGAAAAAATTGTTTTTACACGCTTTGTACATGCTGTTTCTAAATGCTGTCTAAAACAACCAGAAACAGTATGATTTTACTAAGAGACCTGTTTATGCCGCCCACCCAGGAATCCTCCATGAAAACACACCAAATAGAATACTCAGTATTTACTTAGAATATTTTGCAAATTCAGGTACTCGACATGTTAAGCATTGAATTCCGGACATGGTACATTGAAAGACACCAACCTGCTGCATGCGCTTAGGAGCGTATTGTAGGTTATAATGTCAGGCTGAATACCCTCGTGTCGCATTTGTGCAAACAGTCCTAGAAGACCCTCCCACTCCAGACCCCCTTTTGCACAAGCATTAATCACAGTATTGTACGTTATTAAATTCGGTGTCACTTTCTCTCGTTTCATCCGAGTCAACAAATGAAGCGATGCTTCGTGTTGGCCGTTGCGTCCATACGCATTAATCAGAGCTGTGAATGAGTACACATTCCATTCAACATCATTCAGTGGCATATCTTCAAATAATTCGGAGGCCTTGTCCAGCATTCCTTCCCGTCCCATAATTCCTGTCAGAATGCCCAAATCAGGAAAACAATCCAATTCAATTGATTTTGCAACAGAAAAGAAAACATATCTGCATTTGCAACCATTACATTTACACATTGTAAAATTCACGATCTCTCACCATGCAAGTCTCTCTCTGTGCAAGTCTCTCTAGACTTTCTCTTTCCATTTCTGTGCATCAGCACTGATATTCCAGAAAACAAAAGCTTCAAACGGAGAGCTCAGATGCCTGGACCATTAAAATTACACATACTGTAAAATTCACGATCTCTCACCATGCAAGTCTCTCTCTAGACTTTCTCTTTCCATTTTCTGCACTGATTTTCCAGATCCAAAAGCTTCAAAATGGAGAGTGATGCCAGGACCTTACCTATCATGATTGTGTAAACGTGCTCATTTGGTTTACACCACTGATGTCGCTGCATGTACTTGAACAACCGCAACGCCTTCTGCCAATCACTCCGCTGCGCAAATTCCCTGAAAATGAGAGAAAACTCGTGCATCGTGAGTTTGTTCTTAAACCCTTCCATGGTTCTGGCAATGCTTCCGCGCGGTGCGAGCGAGGTGAGGTTGTTGATGGCATTCTCCACGTCGTAGCTGTATTTGCCCTTCACCATATCCGGATTCTCCAGGGCGGCAGCGACGACCACATGCTGCGCTTGGCGACTGAGCGCCCTCCGAGCTCCGCTTGAAGAGGAAGCCTGCGCCAGTTCCATTACGAAGTTGGTCGATGCCCTGCGCGTATGCCACCCCAGGCGGGTACGACATGACAGCAGAGAGCCCGATAGCTTCTCGCATCGTGGCGAGAGTGGTTGCAGCGCGTCGCTCAACACGTACCCTGCAATGCACTGGTTTGCTGCCATTGCCATTACCCTAAATCCTCTCTGAACAATTGAACCCAACTCGAATCAACAACGTTACTCTCTATACCGCCTCATCATTCAAAAGTCAAACAACGTCCTCCCTCACTTCGCCAGACAATCTCTCCGTGAATTGCAACAGAAACTCACAACCTCTCGCAGTCTCCACGGACTTACGAAAATTCCACGACGCAACCCTTTCAATTGTTTCAGTTCCAATGAAGCGAACGCTCTGCGAATTTCAACTCACAATCACAGTCGCAGTCGCCAGGACCACTCAAAACCCCACAAAAAATAGAAAAAACTTCGACGCAACCACCTCAAATTGCAACAGAACGTCCCACGTAGACCATGAAACACACACCATAAGGCTGTAAAATACAATCCTACTGCGAGAAATCAGTAGACAGAGTAAACCCCAGTCACACGCAAATTCCAAAACCCCAAACCCTAAAACCCTGGAGAACTGGATAAGGCTGGCCCAGTGCTCCAGAAACCATTCATGGCGAACCCTGATACCTGGATGAACCAAACTTCAACTTTTGACATGCTCTGTCATCCGATTTCAATTGCAAGCAACGACTCAGTGGACAATCAATAGTATGGGTTTTACTACTGCTTTTGAAGAAACTGAGTGCGCAGCATTCATGGTAAGGATATCCAAATGACCGAAAACCCCAATACATCCACCGATTCACATGTTTTGTCATTTCACTTCAACTGCACAAGGACGTAGAGGCGAATCCGAGGCACATGGTAGTATTGCTCTCTTTGAAATTTTGGTTCAAACTGAGTGTTCGTTATCATGCGTGCTCTTCAGGGGCTTAAGGGGTTTGTAACAGAGGGCAATTGGCTTTAAGGAGGGTGTGCACAAGGACGCAGAGGCGAATCCGAATCTAGTATTGCTTTCTTTAAATTTTTTATACAAACGCAGTAGTCGTCACTTTGCGGACGCCTTCAGGGGCTTAGGGTTTGAGAGAGAGGACAAACGGCGTTAAGCAGGATGTGTACAAGCATGAGATCTACAAAGTACTGGTGCCCGATTTGCGGGCTCCGCCACGCTTCTTCCGGTGGTCGCCACGGCCACGGCGACTTCGCAGGCTCCCTGCCGTAATGCACTCCATCGGTATGATTCAAATCGTAATGCCACGGGAATGTCAAGTCGAACGCGTCCACCACTTTCAAGCGCTCGATGATCGCCTCCTTCTGCATCTTCTCCACAAATATTCTGTTGTAGATTTCCATTTTGTGAGGGTTAGGGAGGCCGTCTCGCGCATGGCCGGCGTCGCTTTTGCTGTACCCGGCGCTCGTGATCGTGGTCCTGTAAACTACGGAGGGGTTCGTTTTCTGCCATATTGTATTCCAGAAATGAACGGCGTAATCCACTCCTTCTGCAAACTCTCTCGCAGTTTGATAGAAATGTGCGTCGTGGAGGCCGGAGTTCATCACCATTGTGTCCGGGAATTGTGTCCCGTTCCAGAACGAGACCAGAAGCTCCCGGTAAGGTTTGCTTTGCAAGCTCGACAGTCCATTGAGGTTTCCCAGCTCCTCCGCATGGCCGTTGAAGATCTTCGTGATGGTAACGGACTGGTTTGCATTTCCGGGACGCGTGAATGTCCCATTCAACCACCGGCGCATGCGGAAAACGTTTTCGAGAGGAAACCCTAAAACGAAGTTAAGCAAGTTTCGGACCGTGTCTTCATTGTTGGAGTCCCCCCAGAAGAACAACCATCGGTTGTTCAAACACTCCCACGCCTCCTCCGTGGTAAAGATCTTGAACTTGCAATGCGCGGAATACGCCCATCCGTTGCTCTCCAGCAAGCCGACTTTCCCTTCACACCAGGCCGAGTCGCAGTCTTCATCTGGAGGAATGCAAACAAACCTCCCGTCATCGCGAATCTCGCACGAATCGTTCCAGGTATGGCGATTCCACCGCCCACTCCATGCTTTCAATCCGAAATCACCATCTCCGCATCTTGCCAATGCAACCCTAAATTGTTCTCCCTGATCTGGAGCCCTAAATTCAATCTCGACTGTGAGGATGACTTCTAGACGCGACCAGGTGGTACAGTTCCAGGCGTCTAAGGCGTGAAAATTTGCAAACAGGAGCACTACTTTGAAAAGAAAGATTCCTGCATACTGTGAGTCGACCATTAATTGGACGCCATAGCTGCCGTCTTGGTGGTCGAGGATGGGCGGCCGGGCCTTCCAGTGGGATCCAGAGAGGTCTGTTTCGAAGAAGTCGCCGCCTGCACAGCGTCTTCGACCGCTGGACTCGTAGGAGACGATCAGAATTTCATGGATTTGGCCTGTTTGGAGTTGAATGGGCTTCGCATTCTCCGGTTTCGGAAGGCCAAAGACTTCCGCGGTGAACGTCGGTTGTTGGTAACATGGCAAAGTGAGATTCTCGCTTTCTTGTTGAAGCAATCTCAAGCTTTCGTTTGGGAGTGTTGGGTACAGCAATGGCCAAGAGTCGGTCCCGATCTTCAACTCTGGTACACTGCTTTCCTGCAATGTGTGCAAGGTAAAGGATACTCTCTTTAGATCAAATTGCTGTATCACTCAGTGTATGATAATTTCTTATGCAGTCATTGAAAGTGGGTGATTGTAGACCACTATTGAATTGAAAAAGTAGACAATCCCATTTCCATTCAAAGATCAGTGGCCATAGACAGTTAACCAAGTCATGGTCATGGCCTTCAACTTGCTAGTTGAAGGCCAACCGAGTGTGTTGGAAAGAAAGACGGTTGTTGTTGGTGGTAAAAGGGGCAGTCAATGGGAGACTCGATCATGTCCCTAATGGTTCTGGTAATCCTGTACCTTATCCAAAATTGTGTATGTGTCTGCAATCTTGGACAGGATTAGGACTATTCTTGCAGCTTGCGATGCATCCAGAAGGTAAGTCATTCTATCTAATCAAGACTGTGTATGAGATCAGGGTCTGCAAGTGTAAGACTTACTTGTGAAGAATCCGTGGATGTTGGTACGGAGACCACTTGGTCAAGTTGCAAACTGGCCATGTAGTCTTGCAGAAACACGTTGCGACTGCACGCAATGGCCATCGTGTAGCCCAGGAACAGCATAGTGACGATGAAGCCTACTTTGAAAGCTACTCCCAACAGTACGCCCTTGTCTAGCAGCTTCGTCTTCATCTTGGCCACTGGAGGGTCTACGCAGCACTGCAAATTAGTGTCCAAGCAAGACTCCTTCCTGCGATTATGAGAAAAAAAGCCCAGATTGTCCATAGAATAATTTATGTGTACCAGTTGCGTAGTGTTACTGAGACTTTTTTTATCTTACTTGTAGACTATCAGCTTAAATTTTAGTTTTACCTGCTAGTCTGTCTCGTCTCTTGTGTTGTAAGGAGGAGAAGTTGCATGCGGTTGTTATGCAAAGGTACGCAACGTCCAATTTTGTATACAGATGGAATTGAGGTATCATGCTTTCAGTGAATTCAGACTTTTGTTCTCTTACAGCCAAGTTTAGGTGCTTCATGATGCACTTGTGGGTACGAATGTTTGAGTTGGTGAGATAAGCAGTTGGATTGCGGGCCAAATCAAACAGGCTGCGAGGTGATCAGTCATGACGGATGCGTGTGAAATCATGAAGGAAAGGAGTCACACAGACATCAGCAATTCGTATGTCTTTGTGTGTTTTTCATTTGGTGCAGATAAAACTTCAGTTGCAACTTGGATCTTTTGAGGAGAGAAACCATTTTAATCTTATCATAAGCACTAGTGTGCCCTGTGCCATTGCCACAACCAAAATAAAAGACAAAGTAATTTTCTAATCTTTTAACTCATAAAAACTTTGAAATTCAATAACTTTCACACCATGAAATCATGCCCGTGCACCCCCTCCTCATAGAGAGCTTTCCAATGGTTCCAAGAATGCGACCAACGGCAACATGGTTTGGGAGATCTCAACAAAACAAACAACACAAAACAAAAAGCCTAACTTAATGGATGGATAATTGTTTATGATACTTGGTGATACAATTTTGTGTTTGAATATTCAATACATTGCATGCTATGGGCAAATCAATATTGGAAGATCTTGGGCAAGTTAATCCTGAAGCAACATTGAGGACACAAAGTGTTCTATGAATGACTTTGTTAGAAACAAAAAATGCACCTATTAGTCCAAAAATTGAATCATATTTGATCAAGTAAGTATCTAAGGCTAAGGTAGCGTTCTTCTAGGGTTAATATTGCATACTCAATCTTTTTATCATTTTATTATCTTGATATATAAATCTCAAATTTCTCCCTAGACAACTTCATATTGTTCCAGATGTGAATTTAATGATTGGCAAATTTATTCATTTGGCTTTCATATGATCTTCACAAGACTTTCACAAGAAGTTTAGTATTTTTATGAGAGTTGGAACATTAGAAAAAAATTGATATTTTAGGGGGGGGATTTTGTCTTTTGTTTTTCTTTCTAAACCTATAATTTTGCAAAAAATAAATAGGAGGTCTATATAAAATCTTCATCTAGAGTGGTATTGAAATTCTTTCACTAAAAATTATATGAATTTCATAAGCCAATGACAAGGGACATTTTTCCTTATGAACTTTGAATGATAATGAGAAGAAACTTCTTGTTGATAGTCCAAAGCACCTATGACCCCAACTATTTTTTCTCAAAATTTTCCTCAAAGAAAATATATATACTTATATTCTTATTTGTAAATCTCTTTAAATGCAAATAATCTTTCTATCCATTCATTTCGTACGCTCCCTAAATGCAGTCAATTCTACAAATATTTCCCAATTTTGCTAGAACTGAAGAATCTCATCGGTTTAGGTACTTGATGATGTTGGAATGTCTTGAAACTTGTCGGATCATAATATTAGCATAAAGCAAACTATTCTAATTTTTTATGAGATTTTACCGCAACTTAGGTAATTTTTAGGAATTTTCCATCATTGATTTGAGTAGTTGATTGTCTAGAAGAGAATCTTGTATAAGTCAAAAGATTCCAGGAATTTTTATGAGAAATCTTATGGAACCCCATAAAAGGTATTTAGAGTTATATATTTACTATGCACATTTAAAGAAGGAGATAAAAATCCTATTATCTCTTTTAATTATTGATGACTATGAAATCTTTTATAAGAAGAAGAATTATAGCAAAACAACTCTATTGTAGGATTTCTAGTGCGATTTCAACTTTAAAACACCTCATTGCCAGCGTAGATACCCTCATTTGGTCCACTATGAGCATTTGTAACCAGCAAGCTAACAATTAAGGTTTGTTCTATTTCTTAAAACAATTAAAAAAACTAAAACCTTTCACTAGAAAATAATATAAGGATTTCAATGAAGGTTCTCTTGAACCATTTCAGCCAAGATTTATCACATGTAGGGGGATTTAGGCATTTTGGGAGGTATTTACAAAGTATTCAATATTTGTGTTGTTTATCAAGTTATAACCTATATGCTTGTGGGATTTTGAGGTAATTTGGATATTCTATTATATTTTGGACCAAATACTATATTGGTATGTAATATATCTATTTTAGTTTAACACTCTTTCTGGGAATTTTGGCATCTAAAACTTGGCTTAAATTGTAAAAACAAAAACAAAAAAAACTATGAGTTCTAAGTGACAAATTGGGAGCTCATAGGGCCCTCTAGTGACTTATTTATGTTTTTGTTCACATTTCTTTAGTGGAAAACCCTTATTGAGAATTCTCATAAGAAATTGTGGATTGTGAAGTTTATTGTACTAACAAAATGTTGGCATTTATGTGTGTGAAGTAGTTGTACTAGCATCTACTAACTTGGCTCTTTCCACTTTGGTCAAGTATTTTCCTTGTTGCCCAAAATATGGTGGAGTGGTAGAGCTTTAACTTTTTTATGTGTCAATATTCCTAGTTTCTTTTTAGAAAAAAAAATCTATATGACAAAGCTTTGAACAAGAAGAATATCAAACCTTTGGTATTCTTTGTTGAAATCTCAAGTACGGTAGAGCTTTGACTTTCTATGTGTCAAAATCTTAGCTTAAAAAAATTAAAATTCCAAGTATAGGCAAAGCTTTGAACCTTAGACAATAGAGCTTAATATAGAAACATCTCCTTTTTCATGTGTTGTTTTGTGAATAGCAAAAAAAACAATTTTGTTCAAAAAGACCCTCAATTCATTCAAGCAGCCAATTTTGTTCAAAGAGACCCCTTTGTTAATCAAGTAGCTAGTCTTATTAAAAGAGACTCCAGTGAATTCAGCTTAAGACAGTCCAAGGGAGCCCTAATACTATTGATTTGGCAGCCTAAAGAGAGCCTCCAATACTATAGATCCAATAACCCAAAGGGAGACTCAATACTACTCATCCGATGATTAAAAGGAGGCATTCTATATTATTGATCCAATGGACCCAAAAGAGCCTTAATATTGATGATCCAACAGTCTAAAAGAGGCGCTTGATATTGTGATCCCATGGTCCAAAGGGAGATCCGATATTGCTCATCCAACAGTCCAAAAGAAAGCTCTAATACTGCAATCTGACGATCCAAGAGGAAGCTTTGGTATTGTTGATCCAATGGTCCAAAGGAGCTGTAGTACAAAAAATAACAACCAAGGAAAAATAACAAAATGGGTTCTTTTGGAGGAAGACTCAAGTTAGCTAGAGTTTTAACCCGCCTAAAGGACCAAACACCAATTTTAAACAACATAGTGATTTAGGGCAGCTCAATACGATTGAAATTTTTAATTTTTTTCTTTGAAATTATCATGCAAGATGTGTCCAATGAGTAGCTTTAAGGCCCAAATTTTTTTATAACTTTTGACTACATGGTTAAAAAGTTATTACATGATATGTCATTTTCATTGGTCGGCGGGCAGTCTGGGCAACTAGAAAAACTTCTTTAAAAATCACTTTTCTTTAAAATAAAAATTTGAAATTGGTTCTTTAGATTTATATATATATATATATATATATATATATATATATATATATATATATATATGCGTGTGTGTGTGTGTGAAGCTTTGAATCATTCCATTTTAATTAATAAGATGAAAGTTATGAGGAGTTTTAGTTTGAGGGTAGTTATAGAATCTCTACTCTAAGATAAACTTTGAAGTCCTTTATTTAACTCAATTTTCAATGTTATTGAAAAAAAATAAAAACATTGGGTGAAGATTGTTTATTACAACATTACAATCGTTGGGATTGGCATTTTTCAATTTCATATTAAAATTCTTAACAATTTATTATTTTGAACATTTTCTACTTCTTTCTACTTACTAATTTTTCCTATATGTTTACAATTCCAAATGACCTAAAATTTTTTAAGCATGTAGACAACTTGACTTTAATAATGAATCCAAAGAGTAACCACCATTTTAGACATTTTTTCATACAAATGTGACCTTGTGAAGTGCAGCTGCCCGGATTCTCGCAGGAACTAAAAAAGGATTTTTGCCAATTCAAATGCTATTATCTTTCAATCCACAAGGTGGAAATTTCTGAAATTTTTTCCACTACTTCTCAAACTAGTTTAATACAAGATCCTATAGTTACATTTTTCCAAAAATGTTTTTTTTTCTATAATTTTTTGTACTTGTATTGGAAATAGCAGTTTTGGAGCGATTTTGGTGAAAACATAGTCTTTGACCTTTAGGGGTTAAATAGATAAGGTCGTACATAGGTAAATGGCAGTTCATTTAGGAAATAATATGTTTTTTGGCTCATAAAGGAATATTAATATTAAAAATATTGATATACAATTCCTAAAAAAAACTATGACTATGTCTTGCAATTAATATAACCATGTGTATGTTGTAAACTATGATTAAATTGGAAAAAATCAATACTACGATATCAAAATAAAATTCACTCAATGCATCATTGCTCATGGCAAAAGTCTATTTTATATAATCGCTTTGAAGTCCATAGTCATGCCATAGTCTCAATTTTCATAGTCAATGTCCATAATTAATCTCCCAACATCTTATTTCACTCAATTACTTCCATTTTCATAGTTAATAAATATTAATCTAGACAATTTAATAAGTTTCAATGACTATGCACTCTTATTTATTTGTACTCATACACATTCAATCCATGGAATAATAACAATTTCAAATCTTGCTAAATACTATTTATTGTCATCTAACAATTTAAAATCACTTACAATTATTCTTGCTTTAAATACATTTGATTATTTACTCATAGTCTTTAATTATTATATAACCTTGTTTATCAATTAATTAGCCATCTTGCATTGGCCATGGTAATAGTCAAGAATTAATTTCAATTTGAATCATAAAACATAACACTCTTATAATAAATTAAATAGAAGTTCATACTTGCAATTCATCATTCATGCTCAATGTACTCATGCACTACAGATAATTACTATGCAATTCTCTCACAATAATCAACATTCTGAATTATTACAACAGTCCAATTTAAATCTCAACAACAATTTATTACTTGTTAAATTTTCTATACAAATCATTTAAATAATATGTACTTGCATGTAACAAATCTAAATCACACACACATTACATTCATAGTTCATCAAACACAATTTTACACAAATGCACATTCAATTCATTGCAAAATAATTTATAATGCTTTAAATTAAACCATAGAAAGAAAAGCACAAAATAGTTTGTGGAAAATACTCATACAAAATGTGCATAGAATAATACTTATAGAAAAATAAAACATACAAAGGAGGCAAGACAAGACTTGTCTACTTTCTTTCAAAATGAAAATTTTAAATACATATACTTAAGCATATACTCAAAATTTTCTTCCTTGACACTTCTTCACTCCTAACCGTCCATGTCCGTTCTTGTCATTTCAACACTTAAAACCATCAATTGTTACCTTTTGAGATCCAATTCACATTTGCATTCACACTGCATAGAGTTTCAAAAACAAAATTCAAACACAATTCATTTCACACCAAAATCACGATTTCCAAACAAAAATTAAAATTTTATGTTCACAGGAGCTCCATTGCTATTATTTGATAATCCAAGGGAGGTGATGATATTATTGGTCTAACATTATAGAAGGGAACCTTAATATTGCCTGCTTGGAGCAGCAAGTAGCAAGCCAGGTCTAAAGGTGTTCCAACCAAGGTGTGCCTCAAAAAATATTCACTCATTTTCACCAAAAAACTAGGATTAGAAAGTTCTTTACGTTCTTGCATAAAACTAATTTAGCATCTCATGCCTAGTACTACAAGCATAACCAAGAAAACTCGGCAATCTAGGGAAGAAAAAGGGAGATAAAGGAAGAAGGGAGGGAATTTTTAGGAAAGTAGTTACAATTAAGTTGTGGAAATATTGAAGTAGGAACCTAAGAGAATATTGGGATTAGAAGGAATCCAAGAGAAAAATCAATTAGTCCTAGAAAATCTAGTTAGACGACTATTAGTTTGTGATTCAAGTAGGGGACAAAAATCTCAAATTATTTGGATTTTTGTCTTTGAAATTGAATAGTTGTTCTCTTGGCAAAGTCAACTAGTTGATATTGGCAATAATTCAAAGGCAAAAAAGATTTAGAAAGAAAAAGAAGAGAAGCTAGAAAGAAAGGAGTTAGAAGAAACTAAGAAAGAAGAGATATGAAGTAAGATTGGAATTAATTCCACAACTTGTACTACAAGTTATCAACTTAAGTAGTGAAGAAATTACAAAAAAAAGACAAGATGGAGAACAATGTGGCAATCTTCAAACATCTCTTGGATGAAGTCAACTCCAAGGTAGTACCTAAATCACCCATTTTTTTTATTGTCTTTTGGTTAAAATTTCAAAAATATAGTAGAAGTTACAATATGGATTCAGACTTGTAGACATGGTTTTTATTTCAAGCTTAGTATTAGATTCTAGTAGAAGATTTTTAGAGCTTTCCAAAAATATATTAAACTTAAAAAATAAATTAAAAAATCCAAAGGAGATATCAATGGATGAAATTTGATAACAAAAATGGATGAGAAATAACAAAATTCATCTAAGGAAGGTGGAATTGATAACTTAGCATTTAATTTAGATGTAATCTCTAAAAGTCCAAGTAGAAATTAATTTCAAATTAAAGATTAGAAATAAATAGCAAATAAAGTCTTGAAGTACGATTAACAATCGAACTTCATATATCTATAACTTTCACTAAGAAAGTCCAAACTCTAGGTGTTATACCTATATTGTGGAAGGAGAATAACGACCTATTTAAAAATTATCCTTTTAATATAATAAATTTGTTCCGAGAGAGACGGTTAAGTAGAGAATCTATGCTAATAGGTCCAATATCTAAAATCAAAATATCTCAACTTAAATTCAATAATCCAACTTGAAATTCCATAGCCAAAAACATTACTACAATGACACTACACTTATACACTAGAATCATAATTTGCACTTATTCATCACATTAAGACTCACACAATCAACTTACACCAATCACATAAACACTCAAACAACCATTTAGGCCTATAATTTTTATCGCATTAAATCAAATTGGTGAACCCATCACCAGTTAACAATTTCTCAATTTTGCTCTTCAACTATCTCATCATCTTACAACATCTTAACATCTTAAACGATTTGTAATCTGAAACTTTCCATCTCAATCATCAACGCTAACTTATAATTCTTACATCATTAACACCCAAACTTTCATCACATTCACTTAAATCTCCAACTACTAAATTCCACAAACAAAAAAAATACACAGCCTAACTTGAGGCAAGGATGCACACTTGACTCTCTCCAAGCAGGTGAAAACCAAATAGCAAACATTATCCTAATAGGAGCCCTCCCCTCCCACTGGTGATTACAAGGCAACTCAAAGACGACCTAACTAGACAACAAACCGCCAAATTGGAAATACTTCACTATGAGACATCCAATCTCCAACCAAACACTTTGACTCATAACTTCGCAATAGAAACTACCTCCAAATTGGTCAAATAAAACCCAAAACTTCCAAATTTGATACAAAACTAATAATCAGCCTAGCAAAATGAGATACAAACATCCTTAAAACACACACACAAAAAATAAAATTGAAACCAACTAGAAATTCTCAAATATGGATAGGTATTTCTAAGCCCTAGAAATAAATAAATAAATTTTAATATAGTAAATTAGCAAAAGAAATCTAAAATCTTAAGAATTAAATAGATAACAATTTATAATCTTTTAAAGACAACTAAGCAATGATTAGGACTAGCATAATCTAGAAGAAGCTCAGGGTGTTCTAAAACTAGTTTATAATTAGGAAACCAAGCTAAACTAAAAAATATAACAAGGGATGAAGTTTAGTGTTGAAATTGGATGAAATTAGGGAATCTTTGTCCATTTTAGGACAAACTTGAAACTTCATAATTAAACTTAAATTTAGACTCATATTTAAAATCAAAAGTCGTTTTGAGCACAAAAAATAATAGAAAACCATGGATGAGTTTCAACAACCTTTTTTGGTGCTAAGCTTCATATGGCCATAATTTACACTAGGAAACTCCAAATGAAATTATTATTATCATTTTGAAAATGTCAAGCGATGCTCTACAACTTAGGATAGCTAACTTTTGATTTTTGGGATTTTTATATCAAAATTTAGAGTTTTGGCTTAGCTTGGCTAAGATAGTCAAATTTGCTATGTTTTGAAGTTTAAGTTGTTTCTTTTTTCAGTTTAAACCACCTAAGAAATTAGAAAGATCCATTGCTTCGAAGGAACAAGGGACTATGCTTAACCCCTAAAGCCCCGAGGGTGTTTTCTACCAAAAACCACTCAAAACTACCACTTTTGTTGTATTCACTTAAGAAAACCAATTTTTTGTTTTTTTGGGAATTTAACGTAGGATCTTGTACTTAACTTGTCTAAGATTATATAGTAAAAATTTCATCAAATTTCACCGTACGGATTGGAAGATATTAGCATTCAAAGTTGATCAAAAAGGTTTTTTTCAAGAAGATGCTTAAATTGTCCGAAAAACTAAGATTGTCCATAACTTTCTCATTCCTAGTCCAAATAGAATGAATCAAAGCTTCATGTACAGTTAAAAACATAATCTTTTAGGAAAAAAATTCAAAAAAAATTATTTAGACTTTTTGTAATTTTTTTTGTGCTGCCGGCCAATCTCCATTTCTTGCTCATTGTGCCACAACTTTTTCATCCGGCATCCGATTGAAACAAAAATTATATATCCACAAAGCTCTTGCAAAGCTACACAACCTCAAAAAATCTCAAAAAAATTCACTTCAAATTGAGACAATAGGAACCTACCCGGACCCAAATTGTCCCCTAAGGGGACAAGCGGGTTTTTAGGGGTTAAACATTCAACATAGGAAGATCAATGAAGTAAACTCAAGAACTTAGTTGTGCTCATTTCATCTCAAGGGTAGAGATGAAAATGCTCACAACATTCAAATACAACAATTCATTTGGTAAAAACTTAGAAGTTTTGAATTTTTTTGATTAATTGGATAGATGATTTGTAACAATTATAAAATATAATAGAGCACACCGATTTAATAACTATATAAATATAAAGTACAGTGAAAAATATTATGGAGTTCTGGTGGATGAAAATAATGCCTATTTTAAAATTAAAAAATTTCACAACCTCATGATTTTGAACTTGTAACGAAAATAAAATATTCAGTTATAAATAGAATTAGATATTGAACTTGTAACTAAAATATTAGAGTAGAAATTAGACTTGATATACATATTTATTTGCCTAATTGAGCTCAAATGTAATTGAAGTCATTTGTATGACCTGCATTGAAAAAATAACCTCATTAAATGAAGCAACAAAAAAATCTCTAAAAAGAACACTACATGTAGATTAATATATTTCAACTTGTCCCAATAAATTTATCCACTTTGTCGACAATTGAACTACAATAGGATTTTAAATTTAATACAAAAATATTGGTGATAGATTCAATTGTAGATCTAACTGTAATACAGTATGGTCCATGGAATTTAAATTCTTCATGTGCAACTTTTATACATGCAGAGCTAAGCTCAAAATATTCCTTTTGGTTGCATTTTATATTGCATCTTTGTTATTTTCCAAATTTTCAAATCCACTTCTAAATCTAGAGAGTAATGTGGGCATTTAGGATCTAAAAAATACTATCAACTACATTAGTGCCTTGAATCTATAACCTTTGTTGACCTAAATCTAAGGCAATTGTACATATATCCAATCACTTAAAGTGATTCCGTGATAGATCATGAGCAATATGAGGCAATGCAAATTTTTTTCCGTAAAGAAAGAAGGGAATATAGGGATTTAGATTTATTGTAATATTATTTTCAAAATTGAAAACACTTTGAATTTGAGGAGCCAAGAATTATTCAAACCCATGGCCAATGTCTAGATACTTCTAATTCTAATCATTGAATTACTATTTTACCGCTCACTACTTCCTACTTTTTTGCTCACTACTTCAGGACATGTGGCCCAACCTTTAAAGAAACAAAAACAAAAACAAAAACAAACATTCTAAGCTTCGGCTAGAAATTTGATCCATCTTTGGGTGGAAATAGTGCACTCTATAGGTTGGGTATGGATCTTGGTTGGAAATGGGTATTGTTACCTTATCGGATTTGGATTTCTCATATATTTTATTTTTACTGCTTAACTCCAACCTAGATTTGTATTCTATGTTGCCTAGTTTACAAGGCTTGTACATACAAAACACTTGATCTACAACAAACATGTCAAACCATAAGAAACCTCTACACATAAATAAAGACAACTACACCTTAAATCAAATGCTTTCTAAAACCACACATGATGCTAGATTCTTAGATAAAATATACTTTCACTATTCATGAGAGTCTATGATTGATTATCCCAAATCCTATTTTCAATACTTTGAAGATTTGTAGTTTATTCATATTGTGTCCAAAAAATGAATTGTTAGAAAAGTCTAAAATCCTCTTTTGGCTTGCATAAGATTCCACCAAAAAAATAATTCAATATAATAATGGAAACCACTTTGAATTGCTTATTTGTGCAATTTTAGGTGTAATTATCTTATGCAATTGTTGATTTTGTCCCTTTCTTAAAGCATAGATCAATTACATATACTAATTTTACTTTGCATGTCACTTAGCTAAGATGCATATTTTTTTTATAAAGACCATCCATCTATGTTTTTTAATTACTAGAAAATCCTAAATTTTGTCACATGAGTTCTTTAAATTGTAATCAATTTTTTAATTTTAGTAAGGGTAAAATCATTGTTGTCAATTCAAAAAATCCATTAATGGAACTGCTAGTATCTTCATGTCATCAATCAAAGGACAAATGACACAATTAGAGCCTTCAAACTTGATAATTGTACTCTCTTTCTTTCACCTATGATTAATTGATGGTTTATGTCACGTAATCAAAGTGTATTTTTTTTCTATGACACCCATCTATTTTTTAATGATTAAAAATAAGTTTGTAATAAAAATAAATTATGTACGTTAAATTCAAAGATCTTTGAATAATAATTAAATTTTTTTATTTTGGTAAGGATTAAGTCATCGGTGTCAATACAAAAAACTATTGACGGAAGTTCTAAAGGACCAAGACTTGCCTTCAAGTAAGGACAAATGACACTTTCCTAGCCATTAACCCATTAACCCCTGAGCGCCCAGAGTTAGAATGCCGAAATGAGGGCATGAAGGACCTGGTCACACTGAATTGGGCACCAAATCTTCGAAAATGAGATCGGTGTTGGCCAGCCATTGAATTCTGGGAAGGGTTTAGGGAGGGAGCTTCGGGGGAAATTGGGCAATCTTTTACCGTATCGGTTGAGATATCATAACAGTCAAACTACGTTTGACTATGAGCTGCGGACCGAAATCGGGGGGGGGGAGGGGGTCTGCATCTTCAGAAATTTGCCAGAATTTGTGCAAATGGGATCGAGGCGCAAATTTCTGCCAGAGGGTAGGGTCACTTGCTATGTAGAGGCCTGCCAAATTTGATAATTTTCTGACACCGCAAAAGGAGAATTCTGAAGCCACGAATGAGCGGGACTGTCTCCGCAGACTGCGAACAAACCGGGAGCGCTGTACGAGCACACCTGACACGTTGGACACGATCCCGGTACTACACCGCCGTACTTGTTGCCAACACACATCTCCCGCGTTCCTCTAGCAACCGTCAAGGCCAGCTGAACGTCCAAGCAAGGAGCGGGCGCTATGGCGCGGCCATAGTTGACAAAACATCAGAGACCTGTAAATTGAATGCCCTTTTCACTGAGCGGTTTGAGGCGTGGACGGGATTACAAAGTCAGGGTTCAAAATGCCAAAGTTCATGTTTCCACACGAGAGTTCAGTACACAAACAACCATGTTGGTTGGGAGAATAAAACGACGTGACTATGCTGTAGGAGATATGTACAGCCAAAGAGTTGCTCTTCGGTAAACAATGCATTGACGCTCTAGAGGCTAGACAACCAACGAACAGGTAAAATTGATATGTATAGAAGGTATAGATTGCCGTCCAATGCCTAAATTATTTTTTTTTTTAAAATGCGAAAACAAAGTGGCGGCCAACGCATCACGCCTAGTGCTCGACACACAATTAAGCTAGAGTCTGCCGCAGCTAAAATAGTCCCTCGAACCTGAACACTCCTGAAATGCAACTTCCATGCTCACAGCGAGCCATTGTCTTCAATTGCCGCAATCCCATCACCTGCAAAGCGCGCGAAATTCTCCAACTGTATGGAACCGGTGGTAGCCAGTGCTCCCGGTGGCTGGTTTAGGCCCAATTTTTACAATAAATGCAAAACGATGTACAACTTGCACAAATCAATGGGCCCACTCCTTCGTACGTACCCTAAAACCCGTATCGCCCACTACGCAACATCACTCCAGTACCTCCTCTCCTCTTTGTACGTCTTTTCCCAACAGTACAGCTAGGATCTGACTACTTTTTTGGCAAAAAACAAATTGTGAGAGGCCAGATTTGGGGAGCTGGGGCGCTCAGGGGTTAAGGACCGTGGTTGATTTGGGGGGTGGGCAATCCTTTGTATGGCCAATTGGGAGCAATTTTAAAACTTTTGAATGCAAGTGCCTATTGGAGATCTAACCGTACGGATGGAAGTGTTGCGCATGATATAGGATTTAACATTGAAATTTTTGGTGAAGGTGCATTGTGAAGCAAGAATTTTTAGCAAATCTTGGTGTAATTTCAGCCCCTATTGTCTTGGTTTTTTCAACCCTCTAGCCACATGCCACCTCAGATTGGCCTAGTTATTGTCTTAAACTCTTCACTTTCCAATTCCCCAGACCCGTCCCCTTTGCCACGTCATCAAATTCATTGACATACTCTCTCTATAAACCAAAAAGGACGCAAATTGACCACAGAATGGTCGACTGGTCCTTAATGGGTTAAACTTAAACATTGTACCCTCTAGCTTTCATTCACCATTGTTTGATGATTGAATTTCAATGTTTTTAGTATAAAGAGTGGATGTTTTACTTTCCATGTTTTTTATTTGACTAATTTTGTATTTAGAAGATTAGAAGTTTTTGAGATTTTAAATTAATAAGGTTTACTTATTGGAAGCATCAAATTTGTATTCATATTGAAAAAACAAATGAGCTTCAAATAAGTAGGAGTTCTTTGAAAGAATCCAAAAATTATGTCATAAATGTCTATTTTATTTTTTTATCATTATTATAATTGTAAAGTTAATCCTAAATCATTTGACTTTCTTATAATAATTATTTTTGTTTGAAAATAGACTATTTTGATACTATTAAAATTATTATTTTTTCATATGATTATTTAAATATTATTAGTATTTAATTATTATGATTTTATATGATTTTACTTCAAAGATAGAACTCAATGTGATACTTTGCAGTATTTATTTTATAATATTGTTTTACTTTATAACACCTTTTCAGAATAGGGAGTTGGAATTTCTAGAGATTTTCCACCATGTAGTTGTCTTTATTCTTTACAAATCTCAAAGAAAATTTGCAAGTTAAAGCATTAGACTCCTACTCATTGAAAGTTCAATTTGGCATTTGAAATTTAGACCAAATTGACACATGGTCGTAGACATATCCTATTATAAAATACTGAACATTTTGTCAAGGCACTTCATTTGCATCCAACACCATAATAATAAGGTCCATAAAATTGCAAGCTCCTTATATGCCATATAAACTCTCAAGACTATATTCCAATATTTGAACATTTATATGATAAAAAAACAATCCACTAAAAATATATACTTCCTTGTTGGCTATATTCTTGTTGAGGCTTGAACATCAACAAATGTAATTACAATGCTAAACTATACTCCAATCTACTTTGTAATCAATACATACCATATAAGATCCATTTCTTACAATTTACTTTTTGGAATGACCATTTCTCCTTAAATTCTACACTTTTATTATGAACAATTATCAATTACTCATGGACAACCTAAATACATTTGGATGGAATATTCAATCTTTATATATTTATTGGCCTCATATGACAAGCACGTGGCGCAATCCAAATCCAATCTCTTTATAACTTACATTCTAAATGCCACAATCCCACAAATTCTATTAAAAATCAACATTGAATAAAACCAATGTTACCATCAAATATTCTCCGTATTGCTTTCAATACAAACTTAAATAAAAAATAATCAACATGTATTGCACTCCTTAGATCCACTATGGATCCCCGCTTTGGAGATGTTGAGATGCCAATTAATGGAAATTAATAATTATTTCATGTAATTGCGTCATTTCTTTTTGCTTTGTATACTTGCAATACTTTCTACAACATCTATTATATTTTATTTTACAATTTAGTTCAATTTGTTTTCTTAACATCTAACTACCTAAGAATGCATTCTTTGAACCACGTACAAGATCACTTGTTATTTCCACATCAACAATTTTTGTGGTCAATTCCAAATGGTTTTAGACCTACAACAGACCATGTATTTTGAATGTCAAGGCTCTAGACGGATTTTCTACAAAATTTTGTGAGATCTCATACAATAAACTCAATTTGAAATGGTTAATAAGTAAACAACTCAAATTCTCAAAAGATTAGAAAAACAAGCAAATAGTTAACATATGAAATCAAAACATCATCAAAGTAGACAATACTAGCTCAAAGGGACCTTGACGTCCTTTGAAGCAAGCTCAAATCTCAAGAAACAAGAAACAAAGGCTTCAAATGCAAATCCAACGCAAAGTTTTGGCGAAATCACTAAAATCTCAAACAACGTGCCGATGTGTATGGCAACTTAACAAAAAGGCAAGGGGTAGCCATGAGTTGACTAAACAAGAAAATAAAAAAAGGGTGCAAAATGAGAGGAGGGAGCGCCTTTTTATACTTTTCCAAGGTCCTTCCCCCTTTCAAATTACCTATAACTACCTAGAAAAAAACTTGAATTACTATGAAAAAATAGAAATTCTAACCTACTACTATGATTACTTTAACTTTTGACAAAATGCTTCAAATAGAAAACGGATTGTGCCAATAGCTTGAGAAGATCCAAATTAGTCTAGAATGCCTTCTGATCCTTACTTCTAGGTCATTTTGCTTGCAAAAGCTAGCGAATTCCAAATCAAAGAATAGGTAAAAAATTCAAATGTTGGAATTTACTTTTTTTTAAAGATTTAGACTAGCTTAGTTTGTTTGGAAGGTTTAAGAAATTAACAAAAGAGTCTAAGGTGACATTGTTTGGACATTGCAAGCACCCGGTACTCTGATCAATCCATCAAATGTTTTCAAATTGCGATAAAATTTATTCTTGTTGCCGATTCTTGTACTTGTCAATGTCGGAATGTCTTGAAGCTTTTTGGTGGATTTAGTTATGATAAAATAAATCTATTATAATTTTTGTAGAATTTATCGCTATTTAGATAATTTCCATAAATTTCTTGTCATTGATAAATATAGTTGACTTCCCATGGAGTCATCTTCAATATTTTAGAGAATTCCAAAAAAATTGGATAGCTTCTAAGAAGATCTTAAAATATAAGTTTAAGTTTATATTTCTACTTTGCACTATTTATAGGAAGATTAAAATTAATTACTTCATATTTAATTCTTCCAAAGAATAGTCTTTCATGTAATAGGAAAAAAGAAGGTAGCATGAGGAAGTAGGTGGAGGGTTTGTTCATATCATGCAAAGTCTTTCACACTATAATGGTAGAGACTAGGTCTCAAATCCCATCGATGATATAATATTTGCAAATACAATGGGGGAAAGGGGGCCAGACATGTGGCAAAGGCAAAGGCCTTTAGGCCCCTAATTGGCCCCAATCCTCAATCCAACTTTTTTGTGGAAAAATCTAAATTAGGATAAAAAAAACTCATATCTTATTTTTTGCCGTTTCTGATGAGTTCATGCTCCATCTCCTCCTTCAAGACAATCAATTGAAACACCTCTGAGTCCTTCCACATTCGATTTGTCTCTTCTCCTTTGACTTCAATTTTCACTACTCTTTTTTTTTCCAAAGTTTTTTTTTCTTTGGAACAACCTTTTACTTAGAAACAATCTTTTTTTTGCAAGATCTCATAATCTCACAGTTGCCTCCCTCAACAACTCTTTGTTCTATCCTTTCAACATTTGTCTCTTGACTCTCTTCTACTCTCTTTTCTCTAACTTCAGTTGAAAATGGTTGAAATATTCCATAAAAAATTGGAGTAAAAAAAAATTCCGACCCTATCAAAGGCGATTGGATGCAAAAGAAAGGATTTTGAGAGAAATTGTACATCTTCTCTACTTGTAAAAAAATGAGAGAGCTAACAAACAACAAATAGATGGAAAAAATTAGAAAGATTTTTATCAAGATGCACAAGAGAGAGAGAAGAAGAAGAAGGTGCATCCTATTTGTTGCCTTGCAAAAACAGTCTGTTTAGATCTAACGGCTGAGATCTTGTCAATTTTTGATATTTTTAGGGGGGGGGGCTTCAAAATTTGCTAGCCTCTCAACCAGTCCATTTTTACTCAATCCAAACTTATGTCGAGAGTCTGTCGTCATGTAGGCATTTTTTTGAAATATTATTAGTTTTGTAGTCGACGAACTTTGGACTATGCCTCCTAGTGTGAAGACTTGAGAGGCTAAATTATAGGATTTTTGAAATTTGATTGGTTGAAATCGACAACTCTCAATCTTGTGCCATAGTGTGAAGCGGCTCTTAAGCACCAAGGGACACACATATCCAAATAAAGCCTTTTTGAGAGCATTGGAGTTGTACCTTAAATGGATCTTTGGAATTCTTCAAAAAAATGCCATGCTAACATATAGTTGGTCAATGTTTATCCATGTTAAAAATCATCACCTTTTGGTCAAAGAATGACTTGCATAAATGCAAAAGTTTTCCATTTGTAAAAAACTTTCTCCTTCACATGTATTATTTATTTAAAGGTGCATTTGATGTATGCAAGGATTCTACAAGAAGTCACTCGCTCTTTTCTTGAGGTCATTATTTTTACTAAGTTATATAGACCCAATCCTATCAAGGCCCTTCTTTGGAGGCCAAATTGTGCCTCGATTGTGCATTCTAATGTAGTAAAAACTTAAATTCAGAATTGAGGTCAAAAGGTTTGGAATTGGGTTGAAAAATAACACTTTTATTGCTTCATTGAACTCTACTATATGATTTTGTATACATGGCAAAAAGTTCATTTATTATTCTAGTATATTTAGGGATGCTTTTAAATTACTATTGCAACCAGTTAGGGAGTATAAAAAAATACTAGGACTTTGGTCCTCTTCATGATAATAATGACATCCAATTGAAGATTTTAGGGCCCTGTTTTGGGGTCTCTAGACCTTGGCAATGGAAATTTTCACACACATATTGGAGCCTAAAGAGCATTAGATTTCAATTGGTAATCAATTTTTCATTGGTATTTTTTTGGTATTCATTAAATCTACTTAAAATGTAGATTTAAAAAAAAATATTGACCAAAAATTTGAAAGACTGAATTTGCAACTAGCCATAGAATGTTGATTTTCTAATTTTAGAATAATTTGATAAAAAAAAATGCACTATGATGATCTGCACTATAATAAAAATCTATAAAAAAAATTCAAATTTAGACAGATGTTAAAATAATAAATAATTTCAAAACTACACTTAAAGTCAAAAATTATAGTGGTCTTGGCAAATCACGGTTACCAATGCACATTCAACTCCAATGTCAAGTTCTAATTACATTCCAATGAAAAATTAACATTGTATTTGGCAAGACAATTATACTATAACTATTGAGGATACCCTTAGGCTTGGTTCAAATTGGGAAGTGGAAAAGATAGTAACCATTTTCATTGGCAAGGATTGTATTTCTAGTGGAGCAGTGCTCATGATTGCACTTGATGGATGGCCACTTTGAGTTAAGGCCATGTCATCACCCACTCACATTAATTAAAGATGAAGGCACGCTATACTAATAAGTGCTTTCAAAGTCACAATATTGGACAATCCTTCATTCCTTCAATTTAGTGAATTGTACCATGCAAACACTCACCTACAATTATATGAGTATTTATCTCCATTTTTGAGATAAAACAAGTACAACTGAATTCTTCATGTTTTTGATGTAGAATTTCTAATGGGTGTCTAGGCGTCATCCAATTGTGCCTTCTAAAAATAAATAATTTATGTTTTGCATTAAATCCTAATAGATCTTAGAATTAACTTGAAACAAAGTAATCTCAAAAGTTAGAAGTTCTAGTCAATTTTGGCAAGTGTGAGCCAAAACTTGAGACCTCCAAATTAAATCTAATCTAAATCAAATTAAATTCTAAATGACTAAAATAATAGAGAATCTCATGCCCTTTCTAAAATGATAAAATACATCTTAATCAAACTTTCCTATTAAAAATTATTCACAAATAAAATTTTGTTTCTAAACTATCCTATCAAACTTCATCCATTAATTTATACTTATCTATTGATCTAAATTCAATTCTGATTTCAAATTTTATTTTTAAGTTAATCCTAGTTTCTACAATTCAATTTCACTTGAATTAGGTGGATAATTATTATTTTCATCCAATTCTAAGACCAAACTTCATCTTAGGTTATCTTCTTTAATTTTAACTTCTTTTATAAGTTCAAATTAGTTTAGGAATTCTATAAAGATTTCCTAAATGATTCTAATTTTGAATTGTTACTTGGTTGTTTTTAAAAGATTCTAGCTGACTACTTACTTGTTAATTACTACTCAAGATTTCTACTTCTAACATATTATTTTTAGATTTTTAATATTTTAATTTATAAATAATAAAATTGAAAATTTTAAAACATTAAGGCACTTAAAATTTAAACTTTTTCATCAAAATTAAAGATGGATGAAGCTTGATAGCAATTATGTATTTTAAAACTTCATCCATGATTTTCTATCAACCTACAATTCTAAATTAAAATTAAAATTGAATTTCTTTTTAGGTTTTGACTTTTGACTTTAATCTAAATTTTAACATTTAAAAAAACTTTTTTGGATGATTTTCACTACTTTTCATCCACTCTTAATACTATATTTCATCCATTTGTATCTTCTTTATTTTTATCTATTTTAAAATTTTAATATGTTTTCAAAAACTTCTATAAGTGCACTATTCAATTCTAAATTCAAAGTTAATTTTTGACGAACTAGTACTGATTGACTTGGATTATTGGGATATTGTGTAGTAGTACAATTTTGACTTCTACTACTACTATTTGTTTTCTAATTAATCTAGGAATCAAATGAAAATGATGACCAACATTGTCAAAAATATGCACTTATGATGTACTGAATGCACTTTAGTTAAATATCTCATCAGCTGATTAACTATACGTTCTTTTAGATATTTTGTAGTAGTACAATGTTGACTTCTACTACTACTATTTGTTTTGCAAATTAACTTAGAAACCAAACAAAAACGATGACATACCTTGTCATAAGCACAAACTAAACTTTCATTAAATATTTTCTTATTGATGACTTTATCCCTCACCTTTTGCCACGTTCTTCCAATGCTATGAAACCATCAACAACTTCTCACAAAACAACTTTAAAACACTTGTTTAACTTCATTACTTCAAACCTCCATAATTTTTTAGTAGTTGGCAATTTTTGACATTTTCAACAACAAAAAATAAGATATCAAGCAACTCTCAAGCACAAATTCAACACAAATCTAATAGCTCTTAAATTTTTGCAACTTTCTGTAAAATGATTGACAAATTGCAATTTTTATTTTTTTCCTTGAAACTAGTTGCAAACTAAAGCTTAGGTTGAAATACTTGTGTCAATATCATACTAAGCTCTTTTACAAGCTCTCACACAAAATGAAAATTTCCATGCAACTCCAAAATGGAAATTCCCATGCAAAGGAGCTATTAAGATTAACAAACACAAGACAATATCTAACCCACTTTGTATATGCAGGCCTAGATGAGCAATGGCTGTTGGTTCTGTAGAAGTATGAATACGGTGCATATTGTTCTATTATAGAAAGGTCTTCCTGAGCAATGGCTGTTGGTTTGGAGGAGGTTTCAGTTGAGGGGGTGTTGTAAGCTTATTTAACAGCACCTCAATATGCTTTGAAGCCTCCTTTAGACTTGGTTGTTGTTCGAAATATAGGGAGGGGCTGTGCCTCAGCAATGTGGTGCTCTAAGTGAATTTAGACCACTGCATAATGCTTTGAAGTGCCAACCTTTTTATACTTTTGAAAACTAAACCTTTCTATATGTTAGTATTGATTCCCAAACATCACTACTTTGCCAATTTGAATTTATTTAGCCATCCATTAATCTATGTTTTTAATACTTTGGTTCAGGATTGGAAAAAGAAGTAGATCAAAAGCAAAAAAAAACAAAGCAAAGTTGCAGAGAGAGGCTGTTGCAGACGATCCGAACAAAAATGAATGCTTATTCTGTAGGTGCTCAGTATCAAATACTGAAGCATCTCTTAGTGAGCATTACCTTGGAAAGATGCATCGACGGTTGGAAAAATTACACTTTTATGCTTTATTTTTTCAAGAGCATGATATTTTTTCAACTGTTGGGGAAAAAACATATGAATGTAAGAAGTGTTTTAGGAGCGGCTTCCCGGCCGATTCTAAGAGACTCATGGCACATCTTTTAAATGCACACCTTGTGCGTCCTAGGCTCTTTTCTATTCTTTCAAAATCACAAGTTTGGTATACAGGTGGAGAAAATCTAGATGTAATTGAGAGAGTACAGAAGGTTAGGCCTAAAGTGTATTGGGCTGAGGATTATAATCTGGATCAAGAGTCATTTATGTCCTACGTAGTCCTTATTTCATAGTGAAAGCATGTACTATAATTGTCCTTCCAATGTCATTTTTTACTCCTTCATGTTTTTTTAATCTTTTGCTTGTAGGAATTGATACTTGGGTGAGGCTTCATACTCAAATGCTTGTCATGCTACCTAAATTGAACCTCACTACTATGGCATGCCGTAAGAAATTCAAAGCCATTTTTATTCTTATAAAGAAGACAAAATGGCCAATGACATTTTTTGCAATAATTGGCAAAAGAGCAAAATAATTCTATGATGCTCTAGATAAGTGATATCACCAAGCCAGGAAATCATGAAGCATGTCTCGGCTACAACCATAGATAATGTACAAAATCATATCAATTCAGCCACGAATGTGGAGAGTGCATCAACTCCACCAAAAGGTAAATAAAACTTTTATAATAGAGTCATTATTATCTTTGAGAAAATGACAGAAACTATCACATTTTTAATGAAAAACTTTAAGAGAGCAAATGAGTTGCTGGAAAGAGTAGATTACCAATTTGATTGTTTGATCAATAAATTCTAGAGTATGCTACTCCTGATATAGGCTACAATGTCATTGTACGTACAATTTTCAAATTGAATGTTTGAATTTCTAGCTAAATGACCTTTGCAGAAAATCTCGGCTAACAACAGATAAACTAGAGTTGAATCAGCCAACATGTTCTTTATTTTCTCTTGTAGTTTTATCATTGTTTCTTCACATGCAGGATTCTCCTCATTCTCAATTTCTTCTTCTTTTTTCAATTCTATGAATGGAGTTTCTTCACCTTTCGGATTTTTTTTGGAGTTCCTTCATTTCTTGTTGTTGTGATGTAGATATGTACACTATATAAAATGTATGCTAATTTGTGTTTTAAGGAGATTCTATAATTTGAAGGTTAAAACTTATTGGTGACTCTTCTAGTGGCTTCAAGGTGACGCTTGTTGCTAATGCGATTGTTGAAAAGACGAAAGTCTTGGATATATTTTATCAATTAAAAATATTCTTTTAAGTTTATTTAAAATCTATACATGGATTTAGAGTTTGACTCTAGAATGTTGAACTAGAGGGTTTTTATGGAATCACAAGATGGATTTTTATGAAGTTTTTTATGGAATTACAAGATGGATTTTTATGGAATCACAAGATGGATTTTTATGAAGTTTTTTATGGAATTACAAGATGGATTTTTATGGAATCACAAGATCTAAAGTCTCAACTAAAGGCTGAACTAGAGCTTTTCTTGTCACAATTTTCAATTCAACCATTTCAACTGGCGATTTTTGTATTAATGCCAATCTATTTGTATGATGAGGTTGGACCTTCTCGTCCGTTGAAGAAACCTTGCATGGAGCAACGTTGGCATGATAATCTTCAAAAAGACATTCATGCTTTGTTGATTTTACTCCAAGTTTGATGTGTTGAACCGAGCACATAAGAAATGGCATTTGAAGGAAGTTATAAGGACTTGAATGACGACCACTATTATTGTATAGTAAGGCCAATCAAAGAAAGCCTTAGCCACCAGTGTTGGTTAAAAAGGCTAATGAATCCTTTAATAAAGGCTGAACGTGTAGATTACGTCGCAAACATTATCAAGCGCATCCTCAAGTTCTTGCAGATGGAATATTGTTCTTCTTTGACTTTAGTTTTTACCTCCTAGTTTGAACATTTTATTTTGGTTGAAGTTTTATAGCCAATTTAAGTCTTTTGTACTCTATGTGTATGTTAGGAATTGAAAGTTAGGAAAATAAAAGTAGTTTGCCTCCTAGTTTGAACCTTAAAGGTTCTTTGACCTTGAAAGATGATTAGGAATTTATCTTTGAGTATTTTATTTGGGCCAATAGGTGTTTGGAGGCCCATGTGATGTGTGCATGGATTGATTCCAACTACTTTAGGGGTCTAGAGGTTTGGGTAGGCATTTTTTTCTTCCCTTCTAATCGGGGTTGGTGAGTAGGGTGTAGATGGATGTATGTGCTAGATTTTGGAAGGGTGAGGATTCAAGCGATCATAACTTTTAATGTACAAGCTATTTTGAAATGAAAATTTAAGGGTTTGTTTCTCTTCTCATTTCCGTTTCAAAGAGATAATTTTTTTTAATGATTTGGAGTTAGAAACAAGAAGTTACGAGCATGTGAGTGGAAGAGAGTTTGTTGTCACCTGACAAAGAGGAGCAAAGATTCGAGTGGCCACTGAAGTTTGTATTTTTTTTTTGTCTTTTTGAAATTTTAAAGAGTTTGAGTAAATTTTTTTAGCTTTCTAAATAATAATCATTCAAAGCAATTGAAGCTATGTGGAGAAAGATATGGATTTTTGAGTAGTAGAGGGTCTGTTGCCCTCATTTTTTGAAACCCGAAATGCTTTAAAAATTGCCTTGGAAGAGATAGCTTCACCATATGATAGGTTAGCACCACTTTCTAAAACAACAATTTGACAAGGTAAGTTAGTATAGACTTTTGGAGGCTTGGTTCCAACACAAATTCTCCAATTGACTATAAAACAAACACATAGATCACGTATTCTCCACGTGAAGGCTTCATAGAGATTTTCCTCAACAATTGTTGGGAAATCCCACACAAAAAAGCTTGGTGGAGAATTATTAGTATTTTGAAACACAACTTCAAACACACATCAAATGAAAGCAAACTTGAAGAAAATCTAGCTAACGGCCCCGCCAAAATTTGGCTAGAATGTCCTTATGATTATTATTACATGCAATATTCGAGAAGCAAAGATTTTGAAGAACTAAAGCACTTAAAAACACAAAATTAAGAAGACAATGTTCAAAGGGACCTCAAGGTCCTTTGAAGTAAGCAATAAAAGCACATGCAAGAAAACATTCAAACAAGAGTTTGTTTTTTCAAAAACGCCAAAAATTCCAACAACATGGCCCTGTATAACTAATAACAAAATAAAAAAGGGGTGCGAATAGAGAGAAGGAGGCCTTTTATACTTTTCCAATGCCCTTTTATCCTCTCAAACTACCTAAACTACTTCTATTTGAAAATGCAATTAACACTGTATACAAATTCTACATTGCTGCTGTGATCTTCCTAACTTTTGGAGAAACGATTCAGACGCCAATTGAAATCAATTGCACTATTGTCTTCAAAATATCCAAATTAGTCTAGGAAATCCCCTACCCCCTACTTCCAAGCCATTTTGCAAGTAAAAACTAGTGATTAGCAAACTAGTGAAAACGGTAGAAAATCCAAATGTTGGAATTTGCCTTTTCTCAAGATTTTGACTACCTTGGGTTGTTTGTAAGGTTTGAAAATGTAAGAAAAGAATCCAAGTTGACTTCATTTGGACATCATACGCTCTTGGTACGCCGGTCAACCCATTGTAAATCTGTTAAATCTGTTAAAAGTTGTTGCCGCCGCTGGTTTTGGTACTTTCCATTGTCGGAATCCGCCCTTTTTTTTTGCTTTTTGAGAAAGTGCCAGGGTGGCGATCACTTAAAATTTGGTGAAGCATTGCATTTCTACATTCATTCATCTTTTGGACCAAAAAACACTTTTTCATTATATTCATACACTTTTTCATCCAAATTTGGTGATTTCATCTACATTTTTTTATAGAAATGGAAAAAATTTGGCGAAAAAAGATTACTTTTATCTGGCGATAAAAAAACATTTATGTTAGAATGGTGCTTTCTGGACCCATATCGCCCCCCCAAAAAGGGCTGGTCGGAATGTCTTGAAATTTTCAAGGCGCTTATTTAGGCTAAAAGATACTATTCTATTTTTAGTAAGATTTTATCACTACCATGGTAATTTCTACAAATTTTCTAATGCGGATAAACATGGTTAACTTCCCATGGAATCTTTTGCAATCTAGAAAAATATGAAACTTTTTGGGTAGCCTCTAGGATGCCTCCAAATGCTAAGTGCTAGTTTACACTTTGACTTTGCACTAATAGTGGGAGGATCTTAAATCATACTTCCTAATTTAATTCCTCTAAGGAAGAACCATTTTTGTACTAGGGAATCTTGACAATTCGACTTCATCATTGTGCTCCTAGAATGTTTATATGCTAAAAACACCTCTCTCCAATCTTCGGTCGCTCATGTTTCGCAACTTTGGATTTTTACCTACAAGTTACATATGACTTTTTTTCATTTTTTGCAAATTGGATGATGACTTTTATGAATTTTCTGTAAAGGTTTCTAAGACCCTAGGAACTTTTGGCAACCTAAACTACGTACTCTTTAGCCTATGGTTGTTTACATGCACCTCTACAAATAAATCCAGTAAAAGTCTAATTTTGGTGTTTTCTACTACTTTGGCCATGATGGCTTAAATCTATCTCAAACTCCTAATTGACATGCTAAACACCTAATTAGACACTCAAAAAGATAAATGAAACTACTTAAAGCACTTTGGAACTTTTTGGGAATAAGGCACTGCATTTGTAGGGACTTCTATCAAACACAATGTCAATGCTTTTTTTTATGTCTTTTTGAATGAAAACACTGGTAAAAACTAAGAAAAAGAAAATCCAAGGCCCAAGTGACAACTAGGGGGCTCACAATATACAAGTTAGAAATTAAAAAATTGTAGAAATTGTGAATATTGAGTGAATAGTGCCCAAACTGCCTAAACCTACCATATATGTGACTTATTTTGGTCAAAATGGTCCAAAGGAATCCTATTGAGATTCCTAATTCAATTCTTGAGGATAGATTTCAGTTTTCTTATCGATTCCAAAAAATAGTAGAAACTCCAATTGTTAGTTTTCAAGTGCCATGAACTTAAGATGGACTAGTAGAGGGCATCTACGGCCAAAGTATATTATTCTTAATTTAAAATCATGCCATGAGTCCAATAGTAGAATTGATTTACCAAGATTTTTTTGTGTAAAAGATTCTTTGTTCACCAATAGTTAAAGGAGATAGCGGGATTTTATTCTTTTTTTAAAAATGTACAAAGTAAAATATGAGCTAGCAAATTTCTTGTGGTTTCTATGAGAGGTTCTACAAAGAGATCCAGAATTTTTTGACTTGTAAAGATCTTCTTTCAAACTCTCAACTACCAAAATCCACTGCAAGATTCCTAGAAATAACCTAGGTTGTAATAAAATTTTACTAAAAATTAGTATAGCTTCTTTTATGTTAATAACATGCTTCAACAAATTTCATGACATTTCAACATCTAGAATTACCTTAACCAACAAGATTCTTTAAATTAGCAAAAATTGAAGATGATTTGTGGAGTTGACTGGCATTTTCAGAGCATATGAAATTGGAATGAGGTCAAAGCGGGGTCTTTTTTTACTCCCTCATATCTTTCTAAAAACGTAGGTTGGTTACTTTCTTTACAAAAGATAAACTCCAATAGTTGAATTTTTACCCCTTTTCAATTTTAATTGGCATTAGGTTTTACTAAATTTTTTGCTTAGAAAAAGGGGAATGAGGGTCATAAGTGGCCTTTAGAAGCCAATAGCGCAATCTATTAATGAGTTGGAGTCTTTCTCTAAAAATTAGAGTTTAGGATCAGCGTAAGAAGTAAAAAACCTCCAATTACAAGTGAAGAAGGTATAGAAGGAGCTCAGAAGCCGAGGATCCTTTCGAAGATGATGATGCCCAAACTCGAACATGTTTGGTGATCTCTGTCACAAGAATTAATTTGTCCAAAGCTGCTTCATCAATGCCACCCATCTATAGAAGCCAAAATGATGCAGATTACCAAAGCGCTCAAAATATCAAAAAATTCCAAAAAAATAAAAATAAATATAAAAAGAAAAATAAAAGTAAAATATGCAATCAAGTACTATACATAAGAAGGGTTGACCTGATTGTAAACAAACATAGTTGACAACAAGACGGCCAAGGAGAAGATCTGTGTGCAGTATGTTGCTTGTCAAAAGTTGCAGATGCGCCACAGTAAGTAACACAGATAGAGGAGTTGTGGAACTATTCTCCAACAGTCAAAATCTACCTCAAAGCATCGGAATCTGAAAACAGAATTGTCTCCAAGCTTGGGAGAGCGAGAAGACTTGCAGTTTGATTATAGGCATCTATTCCTTCACTGTTGAGAAATAACAGACTGTATTCACTGCCATCAGGATCGGTCTTCTTCACAGGGGAACTCCACATCCACAAGCCCTTTGTGCAAGGTCTATGTGTAGGTGCGACAGTAAATCCACTACTGAGTCCAAGCAGCTGCTCAATAGCAAACGCCAGCAAACTTTAGAAAACGATCCCTCTTCCAAAATGTGGCTAAAACCCCTCTAATTATCCGAATACTACGGAGGAACCAGGCAACACCCACAATCAAAACAATTAGCAAATAATTCATATTCAAGAAGATAGCAATAATCAATTATATACGCAGCTATGTTGATAATCTTGAGTTATTTTAAATGTCACCCTAAGCTTGAATAAGATATCGCTTCATTGAACATTCAAAATCAGCTTTAAATACTTCTCCGTTTCAATGCAAAGGAGAGAAAGGGGGCTAACATTCATGACTAATCTCATGCAAACTCTTTCTTCATGAGTTTAACATGCTCAAACATGAGTTTTAAGACCACTACTTCCACACTTGGTAGCGATTATAGTCAAAAGACCACCGAATTCGTCTACTTATTTAGGAACTATTTAGAGTGAGGAACGAGTAGTCTAAAAAGGGAGCATCTTATTGAAACCTGATTCAAGATGAAACTCTTTCCCTGGCGCGCACGTCCGCAGACAGCCACCACGCCAACCGGACCTTTCACCATGTACAAGGCCGCCACAGTCTCGGGATCCATCTTAAACTTGCCTCTCTCATCGTAGTACACTAGTCTGAGAGGCCGCGCCGGCCCATTGGCCTCGCTCTTGGTGTCGTACTCTGGCCACTTGGTTTGGACCACCACCGACTTAATTCTCGGGCTCGGGCTCCATGTCCCTTGGCTTCGAGGATTTCTGTGGAGTCTTGAATTCAAATCCGGATATTACATAAAGATAGTAGTCCAAAAATGTCAAATACTATGCAAAGACGATCTGTGATTATGACCAGGTCCTTCATCTCACCTACTCAACTTTAGGCCGAATATAACACACAAATTATGTCATATTTTCAAACCTAGACATGCAAGTATGTAAGGGAATGACCAAAAGACCAGAGAAATTAGATTACAAATTCTGCGCCGCTTTTAGTCTCAACTGTGCCCTCGGAAATGGAAAGTCTCAGAGCTGCAGGAGTATTCTTCTTTTCTTGTAGAATCTGGACAACAAAACCAAGCAAATTATCAAAGCTTATATTGATGCGCTTCACACACGCTCAAACGTACGATCCCCCCGGCGACAGAAAGAATTCAAAAAAAGAAAGTTGTTCTAATTCAAAGATATAATACGAACGAGACAAATGAGGAAGGATGTTGACAGTGTCTTGCGACAATTGGAAATAGCATCACCGAACGCTGATGGCTAATGAAGAAGCAAAAGAGACCTGAGAAAGTGAAAGAGACCAGAGGAGGAAACTGACATGTTCCTTGCCGGCCGTCTCAACCGCGCTCTCGAAGGATAGAATCGTAGCCGCATCCTTCGTTTCCTGTAAAATCTGGACAACAATGCCGAACATAGAATTTGAGTTCACGCTCAAGCTACCAACTCAGGCGTCTCCAGATTATCACGATTTCATCCAGATACGCTGCCAAACTTCACAAGAGCATACTGTGTGGAAATCAAAGCATCACAAGAGCTTACGGTGATGGAAGTCGAAGCAAAAGGACTTGGCAGCACCTTGGCTATGGCCTTGCCGCCATTGAGGCATTTCATCCTAGACGAAGAATCGGAAGAATTGAAAGATGACGGAGATTTCACGATGGTTCCTTTCGTGCTCGTCAGCTTAGAGCCGGGCAAATGGTACTTCAAAGGTGCGCTTGCCAAAACTGAGCTCGCTCATGGTTTGGATGCCTTTGCTATGCCTCTGGCATCAGGCGGCTGATGCTTTTGCTACATTAAACCCTATTCAATTTTAGTTGTTGTTCAAAATATATCTCTTTCCCTTGAGTAGGTGCGTTCTCACTTTTGTATATTTCACACTTGTTTGGTTGGCTTACCATGCAGGACGTTCTTTTTGACTCAATATTCAATTACTCTTTGGTGATATCTTTGAATTGTGCATGAGATTGCATATCGATTATTTCTTATTGAACCAAGAAGTTAGAATAGGACATTGTGTTTTTTAAATAATATTGAATAGCTCATATACAAATTTTCTTTGGTCTAATTTAATCTTTTAATCCCTTAACGCATACACTTAGTATTATCCACTAATTTCAGGTGTTTGAATACTTGCCCCTCATCTAAATCAAAACTTTTACTATATGACCAATGTTCAAATGTAGTCACTAACTCCATAAATCATCTGTACTTTAGAGTTTTATTTTTTCTAAGATGAATTGGGATGCTTTTCAAGGAGTGGAAACACGATAGCCTAGAAAAAATACAACTGTGGCCGGTAGACTTGGCAAGTGGTCAATTCAAATGGGTTTAATTGCTCACAATGGATGCCGTTAGAAGGTAGCACAAGTATGGATGTAGCGTTGTGCATTTTGGAAGCCTTTGCTAGCAAAGCATCTTCATGAAGCTTAGCTATGGCTTGAGATGCCATTGGTAGGAAGGCCTTTTGCTTTTCACCTCACCATGTCTAAGATTTCTACTTTCCATTCTCCTTCAAACATCCATTGCTAGTATTGTTTGGGCTTGGAAACATTCAATGTATTGAAATGTTGTACTTATCTTCTTGTTTTTAGTATCGATTAGTATTTGAATACCGTCTTAGGACTCATAACAAAACCAACATGCCGGTGGGTTATGTTGACAAGTGATAGTAGTTGTAATGAGTGAGCGAATGAAATAATCAAGTTTTGGCAAAGAAACCAACTTATTCAATTTTTTTCCAATGTATCAAAGTTGAACTATGTATTAAACCCCAAACCAAGACTTGCCATCATGTTTTCTTTGAGTACATTTTGAAATAGATGACCTTCATATTTTTGAAATTTTATTTGTAAGTATAAAGATGTGCTATGTTTGAATTTAGTGCATTAAACCCTAAACCGAATGCATAAAGTATTGACTTGGATGTTTTTGGGTACGTAAAAGTACTAGCGAATATGGAAACTTGTGGTCTTAGTGTAGACATACATATGGGTTTGTTGGAAGGCTCAATACCTTCTATGTAGAAAATTCTAGGAGCTTGAAGCCCAAGGAGAAAGATTTGTAGGATTGAAGTTTTCTTTGTCTGCTTTTATAGAAGTAGCGCATGTGTTGTATTGTGACTCGAAACTACGCGTGCCTATTGGTTGCATGTGCCTCTTGGTTGCATGTGCCTCTTGGTTGCAAAGATGAGCACCATCCAAGTATTAACAAGCAAGCTTTTGATTTCCTCAAGTATAATTGTCTTTATTCTAGATTGATTCTCAATCCTTAAAAGACTGAGATTTGAGGCCCGAAAATGACCGACTTTATTGTTTATATATTGAAGAATATTTTTTTTGGTCAAAGTGAAGTTTTATATCATTGGTCTCTTCAAGAAGATTGCATATTTTGATTATTGGTAAATGAAATTGAAAAGACAAAAGTTCCCATATGATTGTCTTGGAAGTGCTTAAAGCATGAGGTCCACTTGGCTTTTTTTGGGTTAATATCCATAATTTGAACTTGTTGTGCGGTTGGAAAGGAAAAAACCTTGATTTGGGACTTTTTCTCTTATATAAGCTTACAATCATGAGAGACCACGTGATATTCTTTCCAGGCCAAGAGTATGTGAGTGCTTCTGACTTCTACTTTCACACTTGCTTCACACAGGAATCATTGCCCACTTTTGGATGTAGTTGAAGAGTATGGAAGTTTGTGGAAGTTGCTATTAGGCACACTTTGGTTGATAATAATACGATTAAAGTCCCCTAAACCCTATATAGGCTCCAATGCTGAGTGGGTTCTAGGGAGAGATGTCTTTGGCATTTTTGGGCTTTGGCCGTGGATTCCAAGGGCCATAGGAAGATTGTCAATGGAGGATTTTTTATTCATGGGTTTTTTTCATAGTTTTGAATCCACAGTCAATTTCTAGGATGGAGGGTACTAGTATCACCCTCCTCTTGGACTTGATTTGTGTTTGTTTTTTAATTTTGGGCTTTTTTTTATTCAATGTCAATGCCTAGGATGGAGGGTGCTAGTATCACCCTCCTTTTGGACTTCATTTGTGTTTTTGTTTTTTAATTTTGGGCTTTTTTTAATTTAGTGTCAATGCCTAGGATGGACATATACATACATTCTTTTTAAAATTTACAAAAATAATTGAAATTGTTTTAATAATTTTTTCTTTCTTTTATTGTTACAAGAAGGTGAACAAATAGTCATCAAATGTAAAGACACAACAATGGTAGTTAGCATTGATCCTTTTGTAAGGGGTTGTATTTTCAAACTTTAATTGGTTTTGGGTAGATTTCTTAAGGATAGTGTGGATATTAATATTCTATCCTTACTATTCTTTTGAAATCCTTTCTTAAAAATAAACATGTCCATATTTATATGGTTGTTTTCATTTTATAAGAAAGCCCCAAAACTACTACAGTTCTTCATTATTAAAGATTTTTAAACTTAAAAACTTGTTATATAAAATATTACTGTATGTTTTACATGTAAACATACATACATTTTCTTAAAAATCCAAAAAAATATTTGAAATTGTTTTAATCATTTTATCTCTTTTTTTATGTTACAAAAAGGAATACAAATAGTTATCAAATGTAAAGATACAATAATGGTTGTTAGCATTGATCCTTTTTAAAGGGGTTATATTCTTAAGGGGTTTAGTATAGATTTCCTAAGAATAGTGTGGATATTAATTTTCTATCCTTACTATTCTTTTGAAATCCTTTCTTAAACATAAACATGTCCATATTTATATGGTTGTTTTTATTTATGAGAAAGCCCAAAATAACTACAATTTTTTTATTATTAATGTTTTTTAAACTTAAAAACTCGTTATGTATAATATTATTGTATATTTTACATGTAAACATGTATGCATTTTTTTTTAAATTTACTAAAATATTTGAAATTATTTTAATCATTTTATCTCTCTTTTTTTGTTACAAGAAGGTATACAAATAGTCATCAAATGTGAAGACATAACAATGGTAGTTAACATTGATCCTTTTGTCAATGGAAAGGGTCCATTTTTTTCAAAATATATAAATAAATAATATTGATCCTTTTGTCAATGGAAAGGATCCATTTGTTTCAAAAAAAAATAAAAACAAGAGATGGGTTCTTCTTTTAAGGTGAAGCAACTTCCAATTGCTTTGTAGTGTTGGCAAATTCTATTGTAAAGTCCACTACATTTTCAATGTCCACACCTTTTCCTTTGCATATTGTTGCTTTCATCCACGAGAAGGTTGGTGCCATTTTGTAACCTTGCTAAAAATTGTAGTGATGCATTAATGAGAAAATAACATGAATAAGAAAATAGACTACCTTTTCAATCCAAGGGACTTAATTGAACCCTTCCAACCACAATAATTGCAGTTCATACCGCCAATCAAGGTTGATTTTTTATGGATCAAAGAGTGAGAAAATATTTGGTGGTGTTTTAGCTTGAAGACTTGAATTAGAGGAGTCTTATAGTACACCAAATATGAAGTAATCTAGTGATCCAAGACAACTTAATTTATCAAGAAAGGAACACCCAATTAGTTTCTAAATCTCTACATCTCACTATTCATAGTTTAACTAGAAAGAGAAGTTGTTGAATTACACAAATTCAATCACCTACTATGAAATTGAAGCATTCATGACTAGATTAATCTAATCATGAATCCTAAACCTCCTTGGGAGTTTAATTCAATGAATCTAAATTCAAAAATATGAGGTTTAACCCCTAAAGTTCCTTGACTATGTTCTCACCAAAAATGCTCCAAAACTGCCATTTCTACTACAAATACCAAATTTTTGAAAAATATCATTTTCTGACATATGTAATTGTAGGATCTTGTAGTAATCTAGTTTAAAAATATGTGGGAAAAATTTCAGAAATTTCCACCATGTAATTTGCAAGATATTGAAGTTTGAAGTGGCAAAAATCCTTTTTTGGGCCCTGCAAAAAATCGGGCAGCTGCACTTTACAAGGTCAAATAATTATGAAAAAATTTCCAAAATGGATGTGCTTCTTTGGATTCATTCTTCAGGGCAAGTTGGTTGCATACATGAAAATTTTCAGATCATTTGGAGTTGTACAACATATAAGAAAAAAAGAGTAGAAAGAAGTAGAGAATGATTCAAAATACTAAATTGTTAATAAATTAATTAAAAATAAAAAAATTCCAATCCAATTGGTGTAATTGTTGTTATAAACAATTTACATCTAGTAACAAAACTATTTTTTTTCAAAAATATTGAAATTTCAATAGTTTTTTTAAGTGTAGAGATTTCATAACTGCCCGCAAACTAAAAAGCCTCATAACTTTCATCTCAACTATTGAAATGCAATGATTCAAAGTTTTTTGAGTACATACAAATCTGAAGATTCAATTTCAAATTTTTATTTCTTAAAAAAGTGATTTTTTCAAATCTGCCCGGACTGCCTTAGTTGAGAAACAAATAATATATTATGCAATAACTTTTGACTCACATTTTCAAATGTCATGAAATTTGTGCATATGAAAGATATTCCTTGTCCCCATATTCAATTAAAATTTCAGTCCAAAATATGGAAATCTCCACTCACATGCACCTGCCTAAAATCGATCCGTTGCCAAAATCAACATTTGGTCCTTTAGGGGTTAAACAAAATTGAAGTATCTGGGAGGTAGGAGGACATTTCTATAGTAGAACTACAACAATTTGTAAAACAATCTCCAAATTTGTTTGTGTTTGTATCTCAATTGTTTCTATAAAACTTGATCTAAATCCACTTTACTCTCAAAACCTTCAGAACTAAGCTACTTTCTCTAAAGAGACCATTCAAATGCATGAATGGGCTAGTGATCAATTGCATTGCATTGAAAGCTATAACAGAACAAAATCAATTAAGGCAACTTCTAATCTAATTTCTTTTTCTAATTACAATACAATGTAGAATCTAAGGGTTGATCATAATTGTTATCACATCTAAGCATGCCTCACTCATTCACGTTGTTGCTTTTAAATCAAGTGCCTCATAAAACAATTGCCTTGCAAACCCTAACACTTAGAATCCTAACCCAAATTCAATGGTGTTGATTACCTTGAGTGGCGTTCATTCACGTCGTTCTTTCGATTCAAGTGCCTCATAAAACAAATACTTTGTGGGAACCCTAACACTCAGAATCCTAACTTGGATTCAATGGTGTTGATCAACTTGATTAGTGCCTGACATGAACAACTTTAGTTTTTTCAAAAATTGATGGCATTTGGGAGGATCCTCTAGCAAAGATCCAATGGCATTTATTGAAAATCCTCTAATTTCTAAAAAATAGCAAATTGATAGCAAAACTTAGGTATTTTTATTTTTTCCATTTTCCATCTATTGATTGGGGATTATTTTTAGGCCTGGAGGGCAAACTTGGGCAAGGCGTGTGCATCTTTTGGGTGGATAGTGAATGTTAGAGATTCCTGTGTTTTATTTCTTGGTGTCGTTGTCGGGTAGAGAGGAGTGCGCTTAGGGAACATACGAGGTGTCTGGCTGCAGGTTGTGAGTGTAGATGAAAGGTAAGTAGCAAAACTTGAATCTTCACTTAACCCCTAAAGGTTTTTGACTATGTTTTCACCAAAACCGCTCCAAAATTGCCATTTCTAATACTAGTGCCAAATTTTAGAAAACAAAAATTTTTGGACACTTGTAGCCATAGGATCTTGTAGTAAACTTGTTTAAGAAGATGTGGAAAAAATTTCAGAATTTTCCACCAAGTGGATTGCAAGATAATAGCGTTTGAATTGACAAAAATTCTTTTTTTGTCCCTGCAAAAAAACGGGCAGCTGCCCTCCACAAGGTCACATTTGTATGAAAAAATGTCCAAAATGATGGTTACTCTTTGGATTTATTCTTCAAGGCAAGTTGGCTACATGCTTGAAAAATTTCAGATCATTTGGAATTGTAGAACATATAGGAAAAAAATAGTAAGTAGGAAGAGGTAGAGAATGATTCAAAGCACTAAATTGTCAAGAATTTATTTATGAAATTGAAAAATGCCAATCCCAACGATTGTAATGTTGTAATAAACAATCTACACCCAATGTTTTTGTTTTTTTTCAAAAATATTGAAAATCGAGTTAAATAAAGGACTTCAAAGTTTATTTTAGAGTAGAGATTCCATAACTACCCTCAAACTAAGAATCCTCATAACTTTTGACTCATTGATCGGAATGGAATGATTCAAAGCCTCCCACGTATATATAAATCTAAAGAACCAATTTCAAATTTTAGTTTTTTTTAAAAGTGATTTTTAAAGAAGTTTTTTTTGCTGCCCCGGCTGCCCGCCGAACAATGAAAATGACATATCATGCAATAACTTTTTAACCATGTAGTCAAAAGTTACGAAAATTGTTGGACCTTAAAGCTACTCTTTGGGCACATCTTATGTGAAAATTTCAAAGAAAAAAAAGAAAAATTCCGGTCATAGTGAGCTGCCCAAAATTGCTATGTTGTCAAAAAACAGTGTTTGGTCCTTTAGGGGATAATCTTCTCTTCAATCTTCGCTTGATCTTCACTTCAATCTTCCGTTGACCTATCCTGTGGTGGTTCTATAGGGCCAAAGGTAAGGGTGTGTTATAAGAAACAAGGCCTTGGATGGGTAAAACGGGACGGCCAAACCACGAGTTGGCCGTCCGAAAGATTGGCTCCTAAAATCAAACCCACTGTGACCAGGAAGCGCCTTTCATCGGTGGGAACAACAAATAAGATTGACCATGTGGGCCATTAACCCCACTTCGTCGCCACAAACACGAAAAGGAGCGCTTACTGGATAACCACGGCTCACAACAGGTTTACAATGCAGAAATTGAATTGCAACTAGCCTCCAAATCCGGCTAGGAATAACAGAAATGAAAACGAACCACAAGCCACAACACACTGGAGACCCTCAAAGCTCTTCAAATCTTCATCTTCAAGTCTTTAAGCCTTCACATCTTCAAAAATATCTTCAAAACTCTAAAAGAACTCCAACTTCACCCTCAAACTACCTAAACTCCACTCAAAAAAAGAAGGCAGCAGACCTTCCTATGCTTCCATACTCATAACTTTTGCATTTCTTCTTCAAATTAAAAGATTGATAGCTTTTCTGAGAGCTAACAAAACTTCCTATCACTCCTACAACTTTCAAGTCATTCCAAAACTCTGTCCAACTTCTATGACCTCTCAAAGTTTTTGTCCATATATGGTAAAAACAAGAGACTCTCTCACCTTCCCACACTCACAACTCACTCATAAATGCTCCAAATTGAATGAATGATAGCTTTATAGAAAGCTAACAACATGTACTACACTCCATCAAAGTTTCATTTTAAACAAAGGACCTGTCTGTTTTTTATGGTCGGTCGAAGTCTCAGCCCCTCTTCATAGGAGGCAGCAGACCTCCCTCCACTCAAACAAGTACAAATCTCAACTCACAACTTCAAATAAAGCAGGAGAGAACAATTTGGAAAGCTAACAGTATGATAAACAACTCGTCTAATTTTCATTACCAAATTCCAAAAACCCAATACACAATGAGCTTCCGAACACTCGGTTCCTCCAAAACAACATTGGGAGAGAAGATGAATAGTGTCCATCTTTTCCTCCCCTTTTCCAACACCTTTTGCCCCACCTAAACAAGTGTACATCAGCCCTTAATTCCCTCCTAAAGTCAACTTACACCTAATGGCCTTCATATTTGGCCCCACATCTATATCTTTATCTTTAACTTAGAAGGAAAATCACTTCAAAGTCCAAACTATTTCCATTCTTTCCTTCTACAACTATAACCAAACAAAATAGTTTCAACAAAATACTTCAAATATGGATCGAAGTACTAACATTAAACCAATGCCTATTAGAGGTAAAAAACTAGAATTCCAAGACTAATCCATTTGCAAGAACTTGAGAATGCGCTTGATAGTCGTAGCGATTTAATCAATACGACCCGCCTTCGTTAAAGGATTCACTGGCCCTTCTAACCAACGATGGTGACCACGACTTCCTTCAGTAGGCTTCATCATGCAGTAATATTGATCGACGTTGAGACCTTCGAAACATCCTTCAAATGTCACATCTCGACTGCCAGGCTCAACACATCCAACCTGCAACAAAATCACCAGTGCCCGAGCGTCACGTTGAAGATTCCCGTGCCATCGCCGCTCCATACGAGGTTGCTTTGGCGGACGAGAAGGCCCAGCTTCTTCTTGTGGACGCTCATGCGGCGGCGCAAGACTTAGTGGCAGAAAAGGTTGATCCGGTAGTTGTAACAATGAAAATTCAAATCCAGGCTCCGATTCTACTTCTTCCTCTTGGGACTCTGAAAAAACCCTCCAGTTCGACATTCTGACTATAAAGTGGAAAATTAATATCACTAATGGACTTCAATGAAACTCTAAAGCAAAGCCGTCCTTTTAAATAGATAACATGTACCTCCACAAAACGTCATCTTGAAGTTATTCAACAAAATAGCGTCACCATGAAGCTACTCAACAATACATATTATAATATGTTTTTATACTATGAACAAATTTACAACAGGACCTCGTTTGACTTAATGATATTTTAAAAATTTACAATTAAACTAGTTTCATTTCCATAAAAACATTATTTTTAAATAAGAAGTTCAATTGATGCTCAAGAGGCATCTCCTCACCCTTAAAAATTTGCCCCACTTTGAACCGTCAAACTCGAGTCTCATAAAGTAAATCTACCTATTACAATCCAAATAGGCACTCTCTATCACAAGCAAAATTATTCTAGAGGTGCACATTTCAAAACTAGAATATACACCATCAATACAATTATGCTTGTGATGAGAGCAAGCTCATTCTGCCTTGTTATAGGCAAAATTCCCTTAGATGGGACCTCAATTACACATTTTTAGTATGTTTGTCTTTGATAGTCACTTTTTTTTCAAAAATTAAAAAAATATTCACTATACAAAACTTAGGTTGTGTAAAGTTGGAAAAAAATCAAATATATTTCTTTTAAATGAAGGGCCACCATGAGCTAGTCCTTTTTTTCTGACACCATGAGGCCTAATTATACCATTTCAAAATAAATTTCTACTTTTGCTAATTAAAAATAGTTCTATTTTGTCCAAAAATTCCATCTATATTATTTAAAATATGGATGAAATCACCAAATTTGGATGAAAATTTCATTAATATATTTGAAATGGTATTTATTGATCCAAAAATTTGATGAATGTAGAAATACCAAATTTAAGTCATCACCGTCTTGGAACTTTTTCAAACATTTAAAAAGAAGCCATACCATAGATCAATCTAAAGTGGATATTGACAAGGATGTACACACATGGAAGAATAAGAAATGCATTAGATAGAATTTAGAGCCTTTAACCTCTAGAAGACTAGATGGTCAAATCTTAAACAACTGATGATTGCATATACATCCCAAACATACAAAATTATGATTTTCTTATCCATTCTTTAGATTCTTTTGTTAGACCTGTGAACTTTGTACAATATTGATTTTTGAGACTTTGTTTTGCAAAAATTCTATAATTCAAAGGATACTTGTATGTTTCACCTCAAAAAAAACTTTTCCAAATAAAAAAAATTTCCTTTCAAAACAACTTTAGTTGATGAATAAAATAAAAATCTCATAAAATCACCTTAAGCAAAGTTTAAAATTTTGAATGTAGAATAATTTTCATTAACATATCATATATTTAATCTAGAATTAATTTTGAAAAGAAAAATTTGATTTTTTCACTAAATTTTTTATTGATAAATATTGGTCGGTGAAGTGACATGTTCAATTATATGAATATGATCTATAAATCTTATTTTCCAACTTTTGTTTGAAAATCTTCATCAAGTTATGATTCTAAGTTGCATTTTATAATGCATCTTTACAATTTTGGAAATTTGGCTTGCCCCTTGGTCCTTCAAGGGTTAATATTTTAATTTCCAAATTCTTATTCCATACAATTTCATGTTTCCACTTATGATTTGTAAAATTATGCTATTTACGTCAAGTTCATTACAAACAAAGTTTTATTAATAAAGATTGAAGCATAATTTCAGATGAATGAGAATTCATTTGGACAAAACATTAATGGAAAACATTCTGTTCAAATGTTCAACATCCTAAATATCAACTTTGGATTTTTTACGGGTTAAAGGATTGCTTGTAGACCTATAGAAAATTAGTATGAATTTGTTGAATAAGTCTAATTAAAGTTGGAAGTTATGAGCTAATTACAGGATTTTTGCTCAATGAATGTGAATGTTGTAAGTGGTATAAATTGGGTCTATAATATCTGTCACATGAGAGTAACGGTGCATAGTGACAAACTATGCACCATGACAAAAAAAAAACTTTAAAATTTTTAGTTTTTAATTCACCCCTTCTCCCCCCTCCCAAAAAATTTTAAAATTTTAATTTTGGGGGGAGGGGGGTGAATGAAAAATTAAAAAATTAAAAATTAATTCTCCCCCCCCGACTTCCCCTCTTGTAATTTTCAAGGGTAGGTAGGAAGATGCAAACCTTATGGGATAAGTCTGTCATATTCTGTATTCTACCGTATATGTATATGTATCTGTACGTGTGCTTATATGCGCATACAAATCCAATGGCTCCTGATTTTTCATTGAGGAAGGGGTGGAATATTTTTTTTTGCGCATCCAACGGTTTTTGATTTTGGGGAAGGAAGAGGAGGGGTGGGGGGAATACAAAACCTAGGGTGACATGCAAGTCACCCTAGATAGTCACATGAGAGTCTTGGCTAGCTACCGGTCAATTTGGGCGTGTAATTTTGTTTTCTTCATTTGAATCCAATCGTAATTTAATTAATTGAATTGTTGTTGATTGAAGATGTGGAAGGCATTGTGTCCTTATTCGTGTCCAATGTTGATTAAGGTGTGATTTCTAGAGTTTGATTGAGGTAGTCTGTTCTAAAAGCAACTACACCAAAGATGATATTTAGTGTTGAGTGACATTTAGTGTTTTTACCCCCCTACTAGCTACAACACTAAATCTGAACTTGTCCACAATTAGTGTTAGACTTGAATGTGCCGGCTGCAAACTTCAGAGCCTTGTAACTTTTGCAAAATTTCTTCAAATAAGAAAAATGAGATGTTTTTCGGCATCTACAGATTTTGTAGATGCCGAAAAACATCTCATTTTCATGAAATTTTCATGAAAACCTAGGAAAATGCAAACCAAATTTTAAGTGATTATTTTTAAGCATACTACCTTATGTCTAAATTGAAATTTGCGCTTGAAGGTTCGTCGAGGTGGTGTAAATGGATTAGATATGCCAAATTAGAATCAATCCATATAATTGTGAGTGTGTAGTTGAGTGTTTAGGCTTTTGGTCTATGCATTTAAAGCTTGGTTAAATCCAAATTGGAATTGTTTTGTAGTTGAATATATATGTATATTTTTTGAAAAATAGTGGACATTGAGAAAAAGGAGACAATGAAACTCATACAAGTACTTTAACCTAAAAAGAGGGTCGAGAGGCTAGTGCCATCTAAGTAGAGTGAAGAAGACAAGCTCTTTACACCAATGGGATGGTAGAACAAACTGTATATAGGATATGAGAATTAAGATTAATGAGTGGTTTGAGCTCTTATTAGTTTTAATTCACATATTTTATATGGTTTATTTTACTTTATACCACTCCAATTTTTCTCGTTCATTTTTTCTAGACTTTCATTTAAATAATTATTTTTAGCATTTAAATAATTATTTGAAGAACTTAAATATCTATTTGAAGAACTTAAATAACTATTTGAAGAACTGAAATAGTTATTTGAATAAGACGTGTGGTCCCTCAAGAATCATCTACAATGAAGAAAGTTAAATTTATTATAAAGAGTTTTTTAATAAATAGTCTTTATCTTTAAAACATTGAAAATAACTATATAGATGCAACAATATAGACTATATTTAAACTATTTGTAATGCCAAATGCTTAATACCTAAATCTTTTGGGGCAAGTAGACTCTCTATAATGTCTTCTTGTAGTTAGCTAGAGGTTGAAGTATTCATCATCTCTAGTGTAGGTTTAGGCATTTGGGGCATGGGTTAAAATCCTTACATCCAACAAAGTCTAATAAAATGTGGTGCTTTTCTAATGGTTAGCAAGTCTTTGGTGTATCTAATAATTTATCACTATGAAATCAATACTTTTCTTTCAATTTTTAAGAGATGACGAAGTAATATCTTTTTACAAGAGGAGCCATTTGGATTTATGATGTGCAATCTGACTTCAAATCTTTATTTTTATATAATTTAATGTTTCAAAATACTTTCCAAAACTTACAAGGTTGTCTATAAATAATTGCTAATATCCTATTGTAAAGCTCTAACACATAGGTTGCCATGTAGACTTGGCAAATACTATATAGAGAATGTATAAACATTTCAATAAATGAAAAAGCAAAAATAAATGAAAAAGTACTTCATTTTTTTCTCATTTGTTTCCTATTGAGTATTGATTGAACAACAATTAAAAAAGCCGGAACTACCCCAAGTGAATTTGAAACTGAAGTGAATGTGTCGCAATCAGGTTCCAAGACCCATTCACACCAAGTGTGGTTGATTCCAATCAATGCTCTTGCACCTTGCCAAGGTGACTATAGTGTACAAGCATCAAGGAAATTGGGGTGCACAAATTCATAAATTTCTTGCAATTGGTTGACCTTGGATTTCATGTTTTATGTATTAAGAAAGTAATCATTCCTTACAACAAGCCATTCATTTCGTTGCAAGGAACTAGAGTGACAGCCACAACAATTTTTCAATACTAAAGTATTAAAAACAACATTGAATTGTTTTTTGACATTTTAGTGTTGAAAATAGTGTCAAAAATATTTGATGTCAAAAAGAGTATCAAAAAGAGTTGTAGATAAAATGTCAAAAAAAGTATTTAAACAATATTGGAAAAAATGTCAAAAAAAATATACTTAACTTTTAAAATTCACAATTAATCCTTTAGAGACCCAAAAAATAGAAAACAATTTGAGCTTGACAATTCATGACACATGTCTTTTGTTTTTCAAGAAACTTTAATTGAAAAATATTTGAGGGATTTTGCACCTTGAAAAAAAAGACTAAGGATGCAAGTATTGCTAAACAAATACATCAGCTCATATATAAGTTGTTAGAAGTTATGGGCATGAGCGAGTAGGTCAAGTAGCTTAAAAAAATATGTTGTTATTTTACCTACATTAATCAACATTCTTTTTCAATACTTTTTTTAATAGTCTTTTCTACATACGATGTTCAATATTTTTTCAAAGCAAAAATTTCGGATGGTTTTTTTATATTTTTAGCATAAAAAAACTATAGGTAAAAGTGTCAAAAATCACACTTTTGGGGGTAGTGAAACCGAATTGGTCAACTTAAGGGTTACATAAATTATGTGATATTATAGAAGGTGATATTAATCAGGTCAGAGTGTGTCAACGGATCATCCATGCCCAGGGCATCCTATACTCACCATGCTTGTGAGCAACTGAGCGCCTCGTCAGATGCATCATCCCTCAAACGATTTGCACTTCCATTTGAAGGTACTGGAGTAGATATTAATCAATTCTTCGCGCACAATCAGGTTTCTGTTTTATGTTCTTTTTTGCTTTTAAATTTTACAGAGGAAGTTTTCTTGATAGATTTGGTGTTCTGCGTATTTTGATTCTCTTAGTGATGTCGATTGAGTTCTTTGCAATCCAATTTTCCACTTCCTTTAGATATGTAAGGAAAGCAGGTGCCATATCGGGCTGAAGCAGTCCGCAAAGTACGGCCGCCGTGAACCGGACACCTCGTAATACTCCACGTGACTCATCTTCACTTACAGACTCTCGATCTGCAAATCCAACTAAATCCACACCATGAAAAAAAGCTGGTAAGTCTTATAATGAAGAAACAACGAGATGAGCTTGCACAATTTTCTCGAAGACAGGGGTCAGATTTTGCAAATTGAGCTAGCCTAAGGTGAAAACACCCAATACCGTCCCTGTACCTATTGGCGCACCTATTGAATGCACTTAATCTGAACAGTAGGCTGCCACTATAACCGTCATTTGCAGTTTGGTGTGTAATGAAGGGGTATATATGGCCACATATACGGAACATTAAAAACATGTCAGAGTCATTCATGGAGCTGATTTGCAGATAGTTTAGAGTACACTTAAGGTAATTAAGTAACAGCCACCATATCATCAAGGGAACTACTTTTAATTTCGTCATAGATGGATTACCGAAATGCACATAGCTGTGAAAGATTACTTAAATGGACACCTTGCCAACATTTTATGGGTGGTTTTGCAAAGAATGACGGCCACATTTTAGTGTGCTCATGCATGCAATAATGATCACTAAAGGTCAGTTTTGGGTGTCTTCCTTCAACTTCATGAACTCATTCCCTTAGGAAATCAGTTTGCTAGTTGAACTTGTTCACTGCTCGTCAAAATTTAGTCCCCTGTCTAGAATAGGTACTTGTTACACCTTGATACTCACCTTGATTTCATTAGGAACATAGTGGTAGGACTTGAAGTTGTTGTAAGTGCTTAGGATTATCAACTGTGAATAATTTTCTTAGCTACAAGTGTTGTGAGTGATTTTCAATTGCAAAAATGGTAGGTGAAGGTGATTTTCAGAGGTTTAGATATGGATCAGACCATGAGGGAGAGAGTTCAGATGAAACACAAGACACCAACCATGGCAACAGTGATGAAGACTTTGGAGATGCATCTACTATTTTGTTTTCTAAACAAACGAATTGCCAAGGACCAAGACAGTCTACAGATGGAGAGGACAACCCTAGAAGACAAAGTATACACTCTCAAGGCCAAGGAGTATTTACAGCAGTAGGGAGACAGTCTATAGATGGAGAGGACAACCCTAGAAGACAGAGTATACACTCTCAAGGCCAAGGAGTATTTACAGCAGGACCAAGACAGTCTACAGATGGAGAGGACAACCCTAGAAGACAAAGTATACACTCTCAAGGCCAAGGAGTATTTACAGCAGCAGGGAGAGACCAACAACATTCACATATAGAAAAAGAGAGGAATCAAGGCAATATATCAACACAATAACACAATGAAGGTGGTTTAAATCCGTTTCATGAAAGAGTTTTTGGAGTTGCCTCCAATGTCCAAGGCACATGTACTAGTCAGACTGAAAATAACATCAATTCGTCTTCAGAAGATGCTGAATTGCTAGAGAGAAGAGATCAGCACCCAAATACCTGCTCCAGACATCAGCTGCATCCAGCACAAGCTATCCCACTTGAAGACATCACACATGTACATGCAGACCAAGACATCAGCCATGAAATTTCTCAACGGAAAGGAGGACGACCAAGCAAGAAGGTCACAAAGGTAAAGAAAATTGGGAGATGGACAAATGAACAATTAGATGCAGCTCTTATGGCAATAGACAAAGGTTTGAAGATCAAGACAACATCAAGAATTTATGGTATACCACATACCTCTCTTAGAGACCATCTCTATGGCTCTACACAAAGTCGAAAATGTGGAGCTCAACCTGTCCTGTCAAAGGAAGAAGAAGAAGAATTGCTCCAATGGTGCTTTAAGTTGGCTGACTTAGGACATCCCATCACCATGTTGAACCTGCGCATCAAAGTTGGAGATATCACTAAGAATCGATCCACCTTATGGGACGAGAAAGGCATACCAGGGAGAGGATGGATCAGATGGTTTAAGAGGAGGCATCCAGAATTCTCCCTAAGAGTGTCTCAACCACTGGAAGCAGCCCGAGCAAAAGGTATGTGCCCAGAGAATGTGGCAACTTTTTATGAAAATCTGAAGATGCTTACCAGTTTATATCATTATCCTCCAAGTCGCATATGGAATTGCGATGAAACAGGCTGTCAAGCTGGAAGAAATGGGGGAGCAAAAGTTGTTGCACGTAAAGGAGCTAGATCAGTCCATTCTGTTATCCCTGATGAGAGAGAGTGGTGCTCAATGTTAGTCTGTGTAAATGCTCAAGGGGGGTACATATCTAGTCTATACATCTTCAAAGGCAAACGATCACGCGAGAATTATGTTGAGTATTGTGAGGGAGGTGCATGCATGGCTATGCAGCCAAAAGCATGGATGACTACTACCATATTCTATGCATGGCTAGCACATTTCAAAAAAAACGTGGAAACAAAAGGAGGACTATCACCTGAAACACGCCATCTTCTTATCTTAGATGGGCACAACTCCCATGTAACTCTAGATGCGGTTTTAGAGGCCCGAGAGATGGGCTTGGATATGGTGACCCTACCCTCCCACACAAGCCACGCACTACAGCCGTTAGATGTGTGAGTATTTAAACCATTCAAAAATGCTTTCACAGCATACCGTGACTGGTGGACTCAACGGAACCAACAAAACAAGGCTGCCAACAAGAAAGTCTTAGCACAGTGGGCTTCATTAGGGCTGAAGAAAGCCCTAACTGAAGCAAATATTCGAAAAGGATTTCAGTGCACAGGAATAGTACCTCTAAATGAGCATGCAGTTGATGATCAGATGACCCCATCTGAACTCTTTCCTCAAGAAGATCCATCAACACAAGAGGAGCTGCGCAAGGACACTTCTCAAATTTTTGAAGAAGGCATACCACAAGATGGAAATGATGAGAGAATTCACTATTACATGCAACCAGAAGCTACAGAATTAGATGAAGATTGTGAAGACGGACCTGTGGCATTTGAGCCAGATGAAGGCAATCCTAGACCTTCCATCATCCAATTTTTGACCCTGCCACAAGTGAGGGCAACAAGACCAAGACGAAAAGGTCAACAATCACATATAGATTGGTCAAAATCAATCATCCTCACAGAAGAAGAGTTTCAACAACGAGCACTTGAAAAAGAAATGGCAATTGAAGAGAAAAGACAAGACAAGGAAAACAAGGCAAAACAACGTGAGGAGAGGAAACAAAAAAGGGAAGAAGAGAAGGTACAAGTAGCTGAGAGAAAACGACAAAGGGAACAAGTAAGAGCTTAAAAACTAGCCCAAAAACAAGAAAAGAAGGCAAAACAACCATCAGCACCTAACAAAGGAGGTAAGAGCAAACAAGCAGGAATGGTGACAAACTTACCTCCCACAAGTGGGGATGAAGATGGAGGAGCATTAAGAATCAGGTTTGATATTCCATCTGGCCCCAATTCACAGATGACAAGCAACATGAACATACCAACAATGCCATGGATTATGCCCAATGGAGTTGTACCACCCATACTTGGGCAAGCCAACTTCAACCCGCCTCCTCCAAACTATGCTACATACCTTGCCTATCTAGGAGCAACAGGTCAGCTTCCTCCTACACTAACTACATCTTCTCCAATCATCCACACATCTAGCATGACTGCTCCATCAGCAAATCCAAGTTCTAGTTTTGATCTTGTCAATTATAGCACATCTGATTTCCCTACACCAACAAATTTTGCTTTTTTTCAGAACCCAAGAAACACCATGCCTCCAAACCACAACCAGCATTTGTCACCTAATCCATAGTAAATTATCCATCATCTTCCTTATGTGATCCTAATACATCATAGTATAGGCTTGTAAGGTTTCTATAATACATCATAGTATAGGCTTGTAAGGTTTCTAGAACAAAACATGGATCCAAGCATGGCCTAGGCACTATTTGTAAAAAAAATTTGTATATTGAATTTGCATATTTTTGTGTCACCATTAACTATTGCTGTTGAATATTCCATGATATCATTTGAATCTTTTCTTCTCACAGCAATTAAAGATGTTGCTAGTTCAAAATCAAAGCACATGTGTGATTTCTGTAAAGTTAGGAAAACTTACAATATTGTGGCCACATCAACAGTTTGCAAGTCATGCAAACACTTGTATGCTTCAATGCCTCCACCAAAGTCTATTTCTATGTGCACATTCTGCCTTACAAGACATTGGAATAATACATTGAATTAGTTCACATTACATTGACATAGAAATCTATAGAACACATCAAACATAATCTTTCCGACATATAATCTTCAAGGATAAACTAGGACATAAAGAATTGATACTGAGAACAAAATAGCAGAAAAATATTGAGATTCTCACCCACACTTAACACACATTGGACACAATGCAAGGAGTAGCTGAGACTGACCAGCTCCATCCCAGTAACTGTATTTTATCTCCAAAGAGTTGTCTAGAAGCATAGGTCCAAGGAGCATGTTAAAGTGAAGCCATCTGATACAGACAATTAATTGTTGGCACAAATCTGCAGTTAAATTCTATCAAGGGTCATAGAAAAAAAATTTGACAATCTTCATAGGGAGAAGTCAATAGAATCACATCTTATGTCATACAATACACTCGAACGTCTCTCTTACGAACTTCTTTCAAATGAGATGCATGCAGTCATACTAAACTATCATTTACTGCGGCACACATGTAAACTAAGCCATAGTTTAATATTGTGAATCAGATTTAAGAGTTTAGAGTTGAGCACAACCTCATCAGAGAGCACTGAAGTGGGGGACTCCACATGAGCTTTGCCATTCCCATTCGCAACAGTAACAACATCCTCCTTAGTCTGAAAGAAAAGAGATCGTTAAAGGATGATCTCTAGGTCTAAACTCTAAAGAGCTTGAGAGAACTTCACATACTCAAACTACCATGACTTGGTTCCAACTCCACTATATATATGAATGCAAACCATACTTGGAAATTTCAAACACTGAAATACCAACAAACATTGTCACTCATGTTAATTACAATGGAAGCAGCAACTGTCGCCTCTTCTTTCACCTCCATTTTCACCTCTTCGGCAATCGCATTCTTTCGAGGTCTACCTCTCTTTTTCAGTTGCTCAGTGCTACCATCAGCCTTCCGTTTGAACACCATTGTCCTTCGCTTAAACAACGACCCAAACAAACAAAAACAATAAAAAATTCAAAAGATGCAACCAAGCACAAGCTCACTCCTCTTTCTCAACATTCACACGTCATAGCTCTATATTCACCCTGAAACACACACAGACAGGATCAGACCACCATGGACAAAATAGGACATATATAAGATACATATCCAGAGTTTTCCTCAACAAGAAAATCTGTCAACATCAACACCCTAAAACAACTCAACAGTTCATATCAATATCACCGCTGACCTATCCCCAAAGCTAATCCAACCCCCTAACCAACACGAAAGCATAACCGTGGATTTTATAATTATTTTTCTCCAAAAAGCCATACAAACCAAACCCAGAGTAACATCTCCACGAACTCACTCTTTTTGTTAAGAGAACAAAACCCGATCAGTCCTCACTTATAAGTGCTGTAAATGTTACGCACAAACAGAAAAGACTAGACGAGAGAGTAAATAATTAACTACATTTTACAAGAATGCTGACAAACCAAACCGAGCTGCAAGCAACCCCAAGCGGTGATGATGAATCCTGTCACTCACCTCAAAAAGGTTTCGAAATGCACACAACATGTGTTGTGCGTGGTATTGAAATGGGAAAAACGAATGGATTGAGCTTTAGTAATGGAAAATGGAGGTGTGGGTCTTCTGCGATGGCGGCAGTGCAATGCGGTTGCGGAGATGAGATCGGTCGCAAGGGGTCTGAGATTTGCAATTGCATTCGCCACCCAATATCCTCTTCATTCTGAACCACCTTCAGAAGAGATGGTCTGAGTCGCCATACCTGCAATCTATTCAAACCCTAACTTTTTCAGAACATACGTTGGGCAGATTCATAGTGACTCAGTAATCAATCATAGGATAATAGCTTGGGAGCCACAGCTACTGCAATTGCCCAAAACACCAATACTGTACTACTGTCCAAAGATTACTTGATTAACAATGTACCGAAAAGGTACACTCCACAATGAAGACATTATCAGCAAAGCTTACTGGCTTATTCAAAGCTAAAAACTCTTTTGCACAGTTCTGCTTGCAAATCATATCCAGAGAAAGTTCTGAAGTGGATAAGGACAAACCTGGTCATCGGGCTGAAGTGATTGTAAAGAAAGTCGTTCTCCTTCACCACATACTCAAGGATTTTCTCGATAGCCGCTACCACTGACCTGCAGTGAGCCCACAAGTCTACAAACAAACAACCCCACCCTATCACCCTCGTACCTCAACAAAGAAATGATGCAAGGGGAGAAGAGCGCTCATGGCGGCCCTGAGGCAACGGTGAGCCAACGGTAGCTGAGGCAGTGGGAGTGAGAGACGTTGAGCGCACTTCTGGCAGGACATGAGAGGCGCTGGTCGAGACTTTCGTGGGCGGGAAACCCGTTCAAATTGGGCCAGTCTGGCCACGTAGTACTGACTCATAAAGAAGCCAGCACTATCTGCCTCCGATTACTTAATTAGCTGATTTTGTAACACATGGGACAGATTGTCATTATATTTGGCATGGTTTAAGGGCCACAGTAGGCCCTTTTCTGGCATCTTACAGGAAATTAGTGGTGTTTCTCGAGGTCAGCAATAGATAACTCTACGGTGGGTGTCAGTGGTCTACAGATTTTCGATTTTAAAAAATTCTGCAGCTCACATGGGTGGTTCAAAAAATATCTTTTTTTTCCCTATATTCCTGATTTCCATTTGCTAATACGAGAAAAATATTCCCCTCACCAAATACAGCTTGCAATTGTGCTGAATTGCTTAAAGTGATGGTTTTGGGTGCTTCCACCTTATATATACCAAACAATTGATTCAAAACTCGACAGAAAAGAAAGTCCAACTCGTGCTCCCGATTAAGAGGTATCGTTTGCACCGACGCCGATTGAATTATGTTTCCTTGGCAATTGCAAGAGGTACTCTGACACCAATTACCACCAATTAAACTCCAAAAACTTCGATTCCCAACAGAAAACTCCACCCTAACAAGGTGCAACCAATCTCTGATAACCTTGTCTTTGCATTACCTCTAAACATCCGACTTATCAATTCCCAGCACAAGTTCTTCTTCAAAACCCTCTCCTCTCGCTAAAGAACCACACCTAAACAATCTCCCACACAAATCCATCCTTCTACAGACACAAGCACCCCGAAACGCCCAATTCTCCAACCTAAGGGCCTCTGATGAACCACCAAAGGAGGAAAAACAAGCAAAAAAAAAAGAGCCCGAAAAGCATATAACTGAAAGAAATGAAAAACTAAAATTTTGTTTCAACACAAACTCCACACAAGCCACACACAACCACAAAAGCAGAGACGGTCCTTAACAAATTCGAGAACCAAGAGCCAAGCCCCGCTTCCCAGACGTGAAACTACAATGCAAGAAAGCGAAAGAGCGTCAATTCAAGCCGATTTCGGTGACAAAGATGCGGATCACCATGAAAACAAACATGCACAGGGTCGAAACGAACAAATGCAAGGAGCTACAAGCAATTCGGGGGCGCAATTGAGCGCTTACCCAAGTGAGACAAATAGTCATCAAATGTGAAGATACAACAATGGTTTTTAGTATTGATCCTTTTTTAAGGGGTTGTATTCTTAAACTTTAAGTGATTTCGAGTAGATTTCTTTAAATTAGTATAGATATTAATATTCTATCCTTACTATTCTTTTGAGATCCTTTCTTAAAAATAAACATTTCCATATTTAAATGTTTGTTTTTATCATTACAAAAAATCTGAGCCCTCGGGAGGACTGTTAAGGATTCATTTTTCGGCCCCCCAAGGTGAAAAAACAGAAAAATAAAAAAATAATTTTTTTTCAAAATAATTTTTTTTCAAAAAAACATTTAAAAAGTATTTAAAATATTAAAATCTGACATGCCGCTGACGTGGCACAAATAGTGCCATGTCATCAGTTTCAATAAAAAATAATAAAGATTAAAAAACAGTTTTATTTCCTCTCTAAATGCACTCGGGGGGTCCAGAACTCGCGGCCCTCCCGAGGGCTGAAATTTTTTCTAAAGTTTATGAGAGAACCCAAAGAAACTACAATTATTCATTATTAAAAAAAATTTAACTTAAAAAATTATTATGTATAATATTATTGTATATTTCACATGTAAACATATACACTTTTTTTTTTAAAATTCACAAAAATATTTGAAATTGTTTTAACCATTTTATCTCTCTTTTTTTTGTTATAGGAAGGTGTACCAATAGTCATCAAATGTTAAGACACAACAATGGTAGTTAGCATTAATCCTTTTATAAGGAGTTGTATTTTTAAACTTTAAGTGGTTTTGGGTAGATTTCTTAAGAATAGTGTAGATATTAATATTCTATCTTTACCATTCTTTGGGGGTCCTTTTTTAAAAATAAACATGTCCATATTTATATGGTTCTTTTTATTTTATGAAAAAGCCCCAAAAACTACAATTCCTCTTAATAAAAGTTCTTTAAACTTAGAAACTTGTTATGTATAATGTTATTGTGTATTTACATGTAAACATACATACATTTTTTTTTAAATTCACAAAAATATTTGAAATTATTTTAATAATTTTATCTCTCGTTTTTTTATTATAGGAAGGTCTACAAATACTCATCAAATGTAAAGATACAACAATGGTTCTTAGTATTGATCCTTTTCTGGGGTTGTATTCTTAAACTTTAAGTGGTTTGGAGTAGATTTCTAAAGAATAGTATGGATATTAATATTCTATCCTTACTATTCTTTTGAGATTGTTTCTTAAAAATAATCATGTCCATATTTATATTGTTGTTTTTATTTTATATGAAAGCACAAAAAAAACTACAATTATTCATTATTAAAAATTTTTAAACTTAAAAACTTTTTATGTATAACATTATTGTGTATTTTTTTATGTTAACATACATTCATTTTCAAAAAAATTTACAAAAATATTTGAAGTTGTTTTAACCATTTTATCTTTCTTCTCTTTGTCATTGAAAGGTATACAAATAGTCATCAAATATGAAGACACAACAATGGTAGTTAGCCTTGAACCTTTTATAAAGGTTTGTATTTTTAAACCTTATGTGGTTTTGGGTAGATTTCTTAAGAATAGTGTCGATATTAATATTTTATCTTAACTATTCTTTTGGGATCCTTTTAAAAAAATAAACATGTCCATATTCATATGGTTGTTTTTATTTTAAAAGAAAGCCCAAAAAACTACAATTATTCATATTTTAACTATTAAAATTTTTTTAACTTTTAAACTTGTTATGTATAATATTATTGTGTATTTTTTTTTTTTTTTAACAACTGGCAAAGCCATTGCATTAAAACACGGAACCAAACAACAACCAAGTCCAAAGGACTGGACAAAAGAGCAGAAAGGAACCAGAACCGAAAGAAACAGAGAAACTAATTGAACTGGAACATGGGGGGGAGTAAGGCTCCAAATAATTCCCGAAGGATGCCTGTGAGCTGAGGTAGGGGGAGTGCACCCAAAAGAAATATAATGAAGCATCCCTACTTCTAAAACAATTGTGATGTCACTAGAGACTTTTTTTTTTGACAAAAATTCAAAATTTTCTGATTAGAGTTGAAACCAAATTTGATAAACTTCATTTCAATAGTTGATTCAAATTCAAAAACTATCAAAAGTCTTCCAAACTTCCTGAGACTTGCTAGGGAGGTGACGAGCACGGAGGTGAGCCTTGAGTTGAGTAGCTCTACCTGCATCGTAAAGCACTTTTGAGCCTACTTATATTAGAAAAGGATCCTTATTATAGGCCATAAAGATAAAGTCTTGATTACAATATTTGGCACGCATTACAATGCCTGGCACTATAACAAGTGCTAAACATTGTAATCAGGACTGCTTTATGCAACGGGAGCCCCCTCACACGATGGGAAGCCCTTGTGTGAGGGCCTCCCACTATACGAGTAACGCAGTCCAAAGGGTCTTGTGGATAAACTCTGGAGGCCACTGGGCATTGTCAAACACTCGATGGTTCTGAGAGGTCTAGATAAGCCACAGAGATGAGCCACTAAGAATTGACCAAATGGTCTTAACTACTTGGAAGTGTCAAGGGATAGGGGTGCCAAAAATGCATTGGGAGAGGAGAAAACGAGGATGAGGAGTATCAGGTGAGGCTTTAACCAAATGAAGTAGGATTGATTGGGCAAAATCCCAAATATCCTGGAAACTAGGGCAATGGTAGAACCTGCCGTGTGTGCTGGAGTTTCTTCCAAAGCTAAATCACAATAGTTACAGGTAGTGTCAATATCAAGGTTGATTTTTGCTCGCCAAGAGTGTACCGCCACCGCGTCATGCCATACAGACCACATGAATGCTGCATCCTTCCTAGGACGAGCTCTATGCCAAACATTTTTCCAATCAGTAGAGAATGTTGGTGGAAGGTGATGGGGCCATTTCTCCGGGATAGATTGTTTAAGTTGACAATTCATAGTAAGCAAATTACGGCCCAAGGTAGTTGAGTATGGCCGGGGTGAACTGACCCCTTTGCTCATCCCTGTGGGACGACCCTGTTTTTTGCACATGATTTTTTTAAATTTTCAATTCATATTTGGGATCAGAGACCCCAAATTAGTAGAGTGAAGTGTAGAATATTCTTTAAGATGGCCCAAAATAGGGGGCTTTTTTTTTTACATGGACCTCTGCGAAGGACGAGCAAAGGGGTCAATTCGCCCCAATCTTGAGTATGAAGTCAGAGGGGTACCGTCTATCCACCTCCAGCGAGGTGGGTCGAAATCCATGACTTGAGTCACTCCAGCATATACACGATGGGGGGGGTCGGAGTTTTCCTTTGCTAATCTTCAGAACCCTGATGCGTTTGACCCAGCCTGAATGAGTTAGGGTGGCTTCAGTGATAGGTATGTATGTCAGTAAGTAGCCAGGACGTGGAGCCAATGGAAGCCTTAGGAAAAATTTCAGCCCTCCAGAAGGCCGCTAAGGAATTGATTTACGGGACCCCTTTGGTGCAATTTCAGAATGAATAATTTTTTTTTTTTTTTTAAATATTATTATTTTTTTAAATATTAAAAAAATATTAAAAAAATAAAAAAATATTAAAATAATATTAAAATAATATAAATCTGACGTGGCACTACTAGTGCCACGTCAGCAACCAATTTTTAAATATTAAAAAATAATTTTTTATTTGGGTTTTTTTCCGTAATTGCACCAGACGAGTGCCAAACTCGCAGCCTTCTGGAGGGCTGAAAATTTTCATAATGCTCGAGAGAGAAACATGCTGTGACGGATACGGAAGTCTGAGCTCGAGTTTGTCCACGCCACCATGGGAATGGAATCATCCTGTTGGGAGAAAATTCCTAACCATTCACCAGGCTGAGCCAATTCTGTCCTACTGGTACGAAGCTGAATCCAATTGGGGGGGACGAGAGAAATCATCCTCACCCAGTTATGTTGCTCTCCAATTATTGTGTATTTTACATGTAAACATACATACATTTTTTTTATAATTTACTAAAATATTTGAAATTCTTTTAACCATTTTATCTCTCTTTTTTGTCATAGGAAGGTGTACAAATAGTCATCAAATGTAAAGACACAACAATGGTTGTTAGCATTGATTCTTTTGTAAGGGGTTGTATTTTTAAACTTTAAGTGGTTTTGGGTAGATTTCTTCAAAATAGTGTGGATGTTAGTATTCTATCCTTACTATTCTTTTGAGATCATTTAAAAAAAATAAACATGTCCATATTTATATGGTTGTTTTTATTTTATGAGAAAGCCCAAAAAAACTAGAACTATTCATATTTTAGATTATTATCTTTTTTAAACTTAAAAACTTGTTATGTATAATATTATTGTGTATTGTACATGTAAATTTACATACTTTTTATTTAATGTGAGGTGGGTTTATGTAACAATAGGATCTTGTATTATGCTAACTTGAGAATATGATATGAAAATTTCAGAAATTTTCACCAAGTGGATTGTGAGATATTAGGATTTAAATTCACTTAAATCATATTCTCAAGTTCACATTAGAGTCTTATATCTTACCATGACAAACTTTTTTAAATAAATGGAATTAGAACTATTTTAGCCTAGTGACCCATACCCAACTTGTAAAATGTGACTATTTCCAACCAAGGCTAGAAGAGATTTCTAATCTAAACTTGGAATATATTTTTTCCATTTTCAAGGTTGGAACTAATAAAGTCATGATACATGTCCAAAAGTGTCACTATCCCCCAAAATTGATTGTCACCTTGGATTTGTTTTTCATTTCTTTCCCCCTCCCCCGAACAAAAAGTTGTGAACTGTTGATTTTAAAATTAAAATAAATCTCCCCCCCTACCATTGATCTTTAAAAAATCTTTGAATATGAATACAAATACAAGATATGGATATTGTATGGTATACAATATACGGTACACATATATGGGTGTGAGTATAAATATTGTATAGATATGGATACTATATGGATATGGATGCTATAGGATATATGATATATGTATACAAATGTGGATATAAATACTATATGGGAATGGGTATTGTATGGGTAGAGATATGATTGTAATACAGAGATATGGGATTTATCCCATATCAAATGGCACCCCCACCTTCACCTCAAAATTACAAATAGAGGGAAGAGGGTCAATAAGAAAATTATTATAATTTAATTTTTATTTTCCCTAGAATATCGGGGGTTAACAAAAAGAAATTGGATTTACTTGAGTGCATAGCCTAGTGCATAGTGAACATATTTGTCACTATGCACTCAAAAGAGGCAGTCACTGCCTCGCATAAAGTGTCATAAAGTGATTTAGAAGTACCAAGTAGAAAAGGAGTCTTGTTTATGATTTGAATTCAAAGACTCTAAACATTGGCTATGGAATCAAAGCACTTTTGGGCTTCCATAAAATATAGTAATTTTAGTTTTGGAGATAAGATTGTGAAAAATTTGCAATCTCCATATTTCCTATCTTTCTACATCAAAAAATTTATATTGCCTTATACACTTTTTATCTATTCCTAAATTGTTTTAAAAAATGGATATAAGTGGATCTATCTTACATTAGGTTGATTTGTAGCTATAGTCAATGCCTTGGGAGATGGTCATAGAATTATTAGTGATTGTCATAAGACATTTACACCTTTCTAGTGTAAACTTGTCATAAAAAGTTATTTTTTGATTCCTTCATATCATGGCCATATTAGGAAATCTTGTAGGCATGTTAGAAAATGTGGTAATTGCATTAGGTGGTAAGATGGCCATCATAGAAATACTTTTTGCTGGTTGGAAGGTAGTCTACAAATTTTTGGGGCTAATCTAGCAGTGTGCTTCAAAAATTCACAACAAATTCATATTTTGTCAAAATAAAATAAAATTCCAATTGTTCTCTTCATTTCTCACATTTGTTTTTGTTTGGAAAAAATTCTGAATAATTTTGTGAACTGCAATAGATTAGACCAATGAACAAGGAATACTGACATTTAGTTATAACCTAGCCAAATTTCTTGAGAATTTCCAAATGAGATAGAAAAGTTTAGAATGAGGTTTTCTCAATGAAAAAAAAGATTTAATAAATGAACCAGGTAAGATTTAGGAAATTAAATTTTGGCATTTGGGCCATCCACCCTAAGAGTATGTAGGAAAATTGCCAATTCAAAACCCTTTTTCCTGGCGGGTAGACAACCAAGCACATACTTTCCAGATTTTTTTTTTTACTATGTGCATAGAAAAACACTGTACAAATTACGCTACTATCCCTTTGTTTATGTTGAAAATAGAAAACGAAACCAAAACTACAAAAGGTTGTAAAAGAGAGATATTCCCAAGGATGTATTAACATATATACAAGAAAGAAGATGAATAGTCCTTCTCTCCTATGGTCCAAAGGATTCTCATCTACAGTTATATATCTTTATAACTTACAGTTAACTACAGAAAAGTCCAGGAGGAGAGCGTATTAAGATAAGATGTTTCTTAATACTCCTCCTCGCTCGACATAACATTTATATAAAATTCTATGCAATGTCATATACTGTAATTTCTATAATCTAACAAGATGTATAGTTGTTGCCTCATTAAAACCTTATCTGGAAAAACCTTGACTGTAGTGAAGGACAAAACCACAGATGAAAGAAAAAGAGTACAACACCTTTATCAATCCATTCTCATGGTAAAACCCAATGGAAAAAATCCATGGAAGAATAGCAAAGGTTTCTACAATAAAAAATCTATTGAATTTCTTGTTCCAATGTGCTGAGTCGTCGCATTCCTGTGCCATGAAGAAGCCGACAATGAGTACATAATGGAAGAGCCTTGGTGAAGAGATTTGCAAGATTATCTGCTGACATGACTTTCTTGATTTCAAGAGCTCGCTCTGTAATCAAGTCATGGGTATAACTGAAGTATTTTGGATCAATATGTTTAGTTCGATCACCCTTAACAAAACCCATATGTATTTGTGCAACACAAGCACTATTGTCTTCATATAAAACAGTTGGAGAATCATCATATGGTAATCCACAGTTTGTTCGAATAAATTTATCAATTGATCTCAACCAGATGCATTCCCGAGATGCTTCATGCAAAGCAATAACTTCTGCATGATTGGATGATGTTGCAGTTATTGTTTGCTTCACTGATTTCCAAGATATTGCAGCTCCATGTCGTAAGAAAGTATAGCCTGTTTGAGACTTGGATGTTGCAGGATCAGATCTATAGCCAGCATCACCGTATCCAACTAATATAGGATCTACTGACCGAGAATAATGTAATCCCAAGTCTTGAGTCCCTTTCAAATAACAAAGAAGATGTTTAATGCCATTCCAATGTCGTAGTGTTGGACGGGCACTATACCTTCCAAGGACACTGATTGCAAAGGCAATATCAGGCCTTGTAGATGTAGCCAAATATAAAAGTGCTCTGACCGCAACGAGGTATGGATATTGTTCACCCAATGGTTCCTCCTCCTCTTCGCAAGGACGATAAGGATCATCATTTTTGTTGCTACGACCAATCATAGGTGTGGATAGTGGATAGGCATCTACCATATTGAATCTTTGCAAGATTCGTTTAATATAAGCCATTTGTGAAAGAAAAATACTACCATCTTTTAAGTGAAGAACCTGTAAGTCAATACAAAAGGTAGTTTTTTCAAGTATTTTCATCTCAAACTCACAAATAAGTAGCAGTGTAGCTGCCATGTGTGAGCCCTCAAGATGGCACTTGGAACTTTGGGAATATTTTTTCGCGATTTTTTCAATTATTTAGAGTATTTTATTAGAAAATCACATAAAAAGAGTGTTGTTGAGAGTTTTGGTAGAGATATCTATCAAATTGAAAGGAGTCTTCCTAAAATGATGGAAATACATAAGAAATCATGTTTTCCTATTTTTAGGTCCTAAATTGTGAGATTAAGTAATTAGTTAGTAATTCCGAGAGATTGAAAGGTTTTGAGAGTTAGCCAGTCCTAGTGTCCTGTCCATGTTTTATTAGGCCTGCAGAGTACATGTGACAGTCTGGCAAAGTAATACGGTCTAATTTTAGATTTAAAAGTATACCAAAAGACCAAAATCCAATTTAGAGTGAAATTGGATTAGTTAGTAGAAATCTTGCAGGTGAATTTGAGAATTTGGTCCAATTAACAATGAAGATGGAGAAATAGGTGATTGGAGCATACAAAGAGGTGCTTCCAGGGTGAAAGCATGCCAAGAGATTGACATTGGAGCCAATCAACCAAGATTCCCCCCGATACTGGAATAATTTTTCCCCCGGGCGGAAATTATTCATATATTAGTATATTTAGACAAATGTCAATTAGGCGTGGGACTTACATTTGAAATCTAGGAATGTCCTAGATATCACCCAAAAAGTTTCGGTTCATTCTGAAACTCCACGTTGACTCCATGGGAAGTCAACCGCTTTAAAACGTATTCGTAAATTCCTAGAAATTACATACGTTGCGGTAAAATCTCACTAAAAATTAGATTAGGTTTTTGTGTGCTAATAAAGCGCCCCGTCAAGTTTCAAGACATTCCGACATGTCTAAGTACCAGAATCGGCAACGACAGTAGAATTTCAACAAATTCACAACGGGGCGACAGGTTGACCGTCGAATCAGAGTTGTACGGTTTCCGATTTGGACAAGCAAGGAGTCTTTTCTTACTCCTACAAACATTCTAAACAACCCTGACTAGACAGAATCATCAGAATGTGCGAATTCCAAAAGTTAGAGTTTTCACTTTTCTTTGGAGTAATAACTCAAAACCGCACATTTTAATGGCCTAGGAAGTAGGGGTAAGGGGTATCTTAGACTAATTGGGGTCTTCCAAACACAATGACGCAATTGGATTTTGATTTTGAGTTGATCCCTAAAAGATAGAGAGGGTCAGCCCTTAGTTTGACTTTTTATAGTAATTTTGTGATTAATCTTTGGTGATTTTACAAATATCTTTGGGAAAATCGAAGATTGGATTTGCTTAAGATCTCGTTCACACTTGGCAAACCATCTTACAGCCTAAAGAAAGACAATTTGGAAATTACTAGAAGATTAATTTGCAAAATATCTCGGTTAATTAGGGTTATTTTCAAAATATCTTTGGGGAAAATCTAGGATTTGATTTGAACAAGATTCCAAGGCTAATTAGAGCCTCAAAGGAACCTGCTTGAGGACCTTCCTTCCCAATAAACAAAGATTAAATTGGAAATATCTAGGGGTAGTTTAGGATTTAATTAGGTAGTTAATAATTAGTTATTTCATCGACAACTTACCGGGGGGGGCCTCGGGCGAGTATAAAAGGCCCCTCTTTGAGGTTGTTGGTACCCTCATTCTCTACACACTTTCATTTTGTCGCTTTGCTCTTGCTTGTGGTACCGACGGTGTCGGAGCACTTTTATTTGATTTTCGTACTACCGACGGTGTCGGAATACTTTTTGTGGGCAGATTCTAGCCCAATTTATTTAGATTTTCTTTCTTTTATACACTTTGAAGGCTACGAGGGTCCCTTCAAAGTGGATTTCATTTGTTTTTGCTTTATTCTTTTGTTTTGTGGAGTTTTGGAAGGGGTAGACCTCCAAACTCTAATTATTTTGAAAATTATTGAAAACTAACACCATTGTGGGATTTTAAACAGCATTTAGTACTAATACACTTAAAGCGGCAAAGCTAGACTTTGCCAAAAGTGTATTGGACTAATTTCCATTCAAATTATTCGTTGTATAACGGAAATTGGACTTTAATTGTTAATGTTCGGTTAAACACTGTCATGTGTACCTCCTTTAGCAGTTAAATTGTGACTTTTCTTTGATATTTTGAAAAATTGATGTTAATGTTCGGTTAAACACTGTCATGTGTACCTCCTTTAACATCTAAGATCTTGAAATCACATCGTTTATTTATAAACGTCAGTTTTATCTTGGGGTTGCTCCCGCACGGCGAAGCTTTGACTTTTTACAGTCAAAATTTCGTTCGATTATCTATTTTAACCTGGGGTTGCCCCCGCATGGCGAAGCTTTGACTTCCCATAAGGAAGTAGTGGGAAAAGATTCTTTTTTGGAACCTATTAAGGTCCAACTCCGCTAATTTCTCCCCTCTTTTCGAGTGAACACGTGGAAGAGGTATTTTGCTTCCAAGTTGCCATTGTTGCTTTGTTTGATTTTTCCATAAATTAGCTTATTCCCCCTTTATTTTCCATTACAATTATAACCATTAACCTTTCTTTGTTTTGTTTTTTGATCATTACTTTAAAGATTATTTTGCTTCTTTTAGTGGAAATTGAGAATTTCCAAAGTTTGGTTATTCAGTCTTTAAATTTCAGTTTAGTGTCCAACCATAGGAGATCAACAACGAACCAGTCCAGCGGACAACGAACCAGCCAGTAGACAACGAACCAGGCTGCGGACGAACGAACTAGGTCAGCGGACGAACGAACCAATCAGCAGACGTCGGGATGGGTCGTGACTACGACAGCGAGTCGCGCCTCGCCACGTGGCTTTGCGGGGTTCGGCACGACGGGACAGTCGGGCTGACGAGGGCGACTGGGGGGTTCCGACTGCGGGGACTGGGGGTTCTGAATGCAAAAGACTGGGGGGTGTTTGAGTTGAACGGAGCGTACCAAGTGCTGAACTGAACCATCATTAAACAATTCCGATACATTGACAACAAAATTCTGATTTGATTCAAAGCCAAGGCTGTTGCTCGCCACGCACCACCAACTTTCAATCTTGCTCAAAAATCCGGTAAGATAATTAAAACAATTCTCAAAAATTTCCATACTAACGTCCTCCAAAACATTCTCTCCCACTCCTCTCTCGGTTTGTCAACTCTCATCCCTCCTAAACTTTCAAAACACAAATGAGAAAGAATTAGGGAGAGAGAAGACTAAGAGAGTAGAGAATACGGAAAGAATTAGGAACACGTGAGGATATTTGCATTTTTTAATCATTTCTTTAAGAATCTCACTATTGCATTTATATTTCTTTAATCTAAATTCTTTTGGATATTATTCCAAGGGGATTTAGTGGCTTTGGAAGTTAGTTAGGGTTTGTTTTATTAGGTCTAATAGGACAAGGAAATAAGACAAAAAGGCCAACTAATAATTTCAAAACTATTACGAAAATTATCAACAATTTGAATTTGGAAGCTTCTAAATAGATTTTGATTTTATTTATTGAAATGATTGAATTTAGGGGTTTTAAATAATTTCTAGAATTTTAGGAATTATTTAAAATACTACCAAAACTAATAGAAATTCCAAAGTTATTAGTTAGGAATTAGAATTAAAACCACAAACAATTCCAAATTAAAGATTAATTGTGGAATTGCGATGGATTAGCAATGGAGGACGGACCGGGATATTACGAAACGATTCAACTCGTGGTTTTGGAGGACGGCACGATTGACTCTTTTATCGGAGAGGTATGTTAACTTTTCTTTATTTTGTTTTTGAATTATTTGAATTTGCTTTTAAAATCGTTCGTTAGATTAGAAGTAGGGAAAAGTTAGATTAAAGACTAAAGAACTAAAATTGTTAGAAGTTAGAAAGTTAAAACATATGATTAAAGTCAAAGTAATTTGTGGATGAAAGTTTAAATTCGCTATTATTTAAACTCAAAACTTCACCCATTAATAACTTTGCCGTTAGAAGTTAGAATTTTGGATATTTTACCTTCATATAAAGGAAATTTCTTATTTTTTCATAAAATCTCAAAAAACCCTAGAAATAGTCGCTTAAATTAAAGAATTATCGATAGATTAGAAAATATAACCCGTTAAGTAGGAGATTTCTCATAGATTATCCTAAGGGATTTTATCTAAGAATATTTTAGAGAATCTAATCAGGATTCCAAAACTATTTTTCATTTGAAATTTCATTCATTTTTGAATGAGATATCATTGGATGAAGTTTGGAGCCCATTTGGATGAACTATTTGAGAATTGACTAAAAATAGACAATAATTTAGAATAAGAAATTAGACCTAATTAGAATATCAGAGATAAAATTTGGAATTAAACTGACCCAATTTGCTATTTTTAAACGATGGATGAAGTTTGAAAGGCTTTTTAGGGATTAATTTTCATCCTTTCATAACTTTTGAAGGGAAACTCCAAATTTTACAAACTTTATCATTTTAGAACCCTGAGAACAAGCTCTTGAGATATATTAGAATAAATTATACCCAAAACCTAAAATTAGATTCGATAACCAAACCCAACTATACGCATTGAATTAGCATAGATTTAGCATTCAAACGCTAACAAAAACATCAAATTAAGAGTCCATTGCTTGGAAGGCGCTTATTTTGAACACCCAATAATTTCTTACTTTAAATTGCTGCTAGAATCCGTGTGCTAGGTTCTGACTCAAGGGTGGAGTTAGAATCGCCCACACCATACATGCAACTTTGGTGCCCACAAGGTTCAAATCATCAACATATATTGCAATGATTACAAATCCATCCTTGTCTTGTTTGATAAAAAGACATGGAAGCAATGGATCATTGATAAAATGGTGCACAATAAGATAGTTCCGCAGTCGTTGATACCACATGAGTCCAGATTGCTTAAGTCCATACAATGCCCGTTGTAATTTCACACCACAATATTTGCCTGGATTGGGAGCAACTTGACTAGTAGTTTCAAGACCAGGTGGAACCTTCATATAGATTTTAGCATGAAGAGAGCCATATAGATAAGCAATGACTACATCCATAAGATGCATCTCAAGGATGGTGTGCACTGCCATACCAACAAGATATCGGAAAGTAATAGAATCCATAACTGGTGAATATGTAGAATCATAATCAATACCAAACTTTTGAGTAAAACCTTGAGCAACCAAACGGACTTTGTATCGGATAATCTGACCTTTTTCATTGCGTTTGCGCACAAATACTAGCTTATATCCAAGAGGTCGAGAAGAAAGATTATTCATAATAGGTCCAAAGATTTGTCTCTTCCGCAAAGAAGCATACTCCTCCTCAATAGCAACTTTCCACTTTAACCAATCAGAGCGACGCATCGCCTCTTCAACAATATTCGGTTCAGGATCATCTTTGTCATAAGAAAGATTTTCAACAATCATACTAATGAATGATTCATCTATTTCAATTGTTGCTCTATCCCAGATATCACCTGTACTACAATACATCACAGATAATTCTGTATTGAACTTGGACTTTTCCTGTTCATGAGTAATAATTTCTCCTTCATGAGTTGCAATGATATTAGATGTGGATGGACAACATGATATAAGTGATTCCGTAAACTTTGCAGTGGTTGATGTAGGTATAGGAGGATCAATAGAAATAGTCACTGTCTTGCGCTTGCGTGGTTGTTTATCCGGTCCACGAGTCCGTTTGCCCATTGATTGAAGAGTTGGAGTTATAATAGTCTTTGGTATTAAAACTTGAGCAGGAACATTTTGAGCTTCATTCAATGGAGTTTTGGTGATTCTTGGTGCGTCATTGAAACCGTCAGGTATTTGATCCGCAATCTTTTGCAAATGCAAAATTTTGGCAACTTCAGATTCAGCCAAAGATGTTCTAGGATTTGGATTCATGGTAAATGTCTCGGGTGACTTGAATATAAGATCCTTTAGAAGTCTCCTAAATAGATGCTCCTCCTTTTAAAGATGGAAATACGTCTTCTTCAAATCGACAATTGACAAAGCAAGCACGGAGCAACGTACTAGTCAATGGATTGACATAACGAATAATGCTTGGAGAATCAAACCCAACATATATGCCTTCTTGTCTATGAGCTCTAATGGTGTGGCGTTGTGGTTCCGGAATTGGTACCCATACACGGCAACCAAAGACTCGTAAATGAGATACATTGGGAACACGTCCTGAAAGTAACTCTTGAGAGGAAGCAATCTCCAAAGATGAAGGACGGAGTCGAATGAGAGTTGCAGCATGTAAAACTGCATGGTCCCACATAGATGCAGGCATATTTGCTTGAAGAAGCAATGGTCTTGTAATAAGTTGAATTCGTTTGATAAAAGACTCTGCCAGTCCATTTTGAGCATGTTCATATGGAACTGAATATGTCAAGTCAATCCCTGTTGCAGTACAATAATCTTCAAAAGATCTTGATCAAAACTCCCTTGCATTATCCATATGCAGTGTTTTGATTGGATAGTCAGGGAAATGAGCCTTGAAACGAATCAACATCGACAATAAATTGGCAAAAGCCAAATTTCTTGTTGATAACAACGAGACATGTGATTGTCTGCTAGATGCATCAGCCAAAACCAAGAAATATCTTAATGGTCCAGACATGGGATTTATTGGACCACAAATATCACCATGTAGCCTTGAAAGCATTGGTGGTAATTCATGAGGAAGCTTCCATAATGATGGTTTGGCTATAAATTTGCTTTTGTAAGAGTATAGATGTCAAAACAAACATATACTACTGAGTAAAATATAATATTGATCCAGTAATTAAGTTTACAATGAATAAGTGTTTACTTATATATTAATCTTTGTCTAGCTTTTACTTTAACTAACAAAAAATAAAAGTTCTTTTACTTTAAGTTCTATCTTTGAACTGAAGTTATTTTAGACTAGCGAGTGTACATCCAAGCTTCTAACTGGGCTTAGCCCATGACAGCCTTGCACACATGCTTGGCACAATGTCAGAGAATTAACATCTGCTAGTTGCAAATCATGACCAACAACACATGGAATAATTTTTTTGAATAAAGTAGAGCCAGGATGGCCCAATCTTCCATGCCAAAGAGAAACTCTATTATCTTTATAAGATACTGCAAAACTAGATACAACGCGTGGTCGGATTGGAATCCGATACAAACCGCTTGCCGCAGCAAAAGCTGTTTCCACAACTTTATTGCTTTTAACAAAAACTAAAGTCTCTCGCCCATCTAGAATTTTGGTCGAGAGATGAAAACCATTGGTGCGTACATCTCGGTAGCTGATCAGGCTCCGAGGCGCAGAGGGAGAAAACATAGCACGCATGCATGTAATGGTGGTGCCCTCAGGCAATATCACCTTTGCTGGTCCCTCCTGGAAACGAAACACATTCGATCCAGCCATAGTCATCAAATTTCTAGTTTGCCAAGTAGAAAGAGTATTTTCATTAAAAAATTGTTTATCTTGCAGGATTGTATGCGTAGTTGCAGAGTCAAGGAGCGCATCAAAAGACTCACCAGTGGAAGTATCCTCAATAACATATGTCTCTCGGTCTTTAGTTCCCGAGTCAATTCCAAATGGATCCATAGACGCATCCATGGTGTGGGCTTCTCGAGTTTGAGCCCGCAACTTCTTGTTTTCCTAGAACATCTTTACCAAGTACTCTGATGCCCGACAAACATTTGCTAGATGACCCACTTTGCCACATTTGTGGCAAGAACGCGTCTCTGACGGACGTTTACTATGGTTGTTAGAAGTGTTACTCTTATCACGGCAAATTACTACCAGTGATCATGCTTTGTTTAACTCGGCATTGATATAGTTTAAACTTTAGTAATAAGCTTTCCTTCAATTGTACAGGTTGATTTAGTGCATTTGCTGTCTGCAAGAGAGCAAGAACTGCGTGCCATAACAGCTTAGCTATACTAGTACCTTCATGTAATGTTTCTTTGAAGCTTTAAGAGATTTAGAGCGTTGTTGCTTTGATAGACTTGGGCTGATTCAATTCTTTTAAGTTCCAAGGTGGAGCTATTGTTGGGATGTGAAAGTCATCGCCATGAGTTTGCCCTTGCTTCGGTGCATTTCAGAAACGGGTTTTGTAATACAATGATTTCATAATATATTTTTTGGGTTTTGTGCGTGGATGATCGCAGAGGAATCAATTGCAGGCAGAAGTTTGTCTTGCACGCGGTCTAATTGGCGAGTGCGATGCTGACATTTTGCAAGTTCTCTCTATTAATGATCAGGTATATTCAGTAATCATTCCTCAAAGATGATGCTCAAACCTGTATTCTTTTCTTTATAGCTACGGTTTATTGACTCAGTGTCGTTGCAATTTGTGGAAGAAAACAACATAGTTCGTGCCATTCTGTGCCATGCTGAACGAGTGGAGTTCTCGTACGGCTAAGGTATACTTCATATATTTTGCGTGGATCTTGCATTGAATTGACGGGAAGCACACCTTGAGGGTATTCAGAATTGTTGCACCTGTCTTTTTGGGAAAGTAATTAAGCAGCAATAGAGAGTGAAATGAGGCTGAGAAGGAGAGTAGCATGAAGTCGGGGCTGTAGCTTGAAGGTGACGGCGTAGGGCCATGAATGTGTTGAGATTTTTCCCGATCTCTTGATTGGGCTTATTAATTCATAATTTTTGTGATTTTTGTGTATAAGGTAGAAACCCCCAATACCCCCTCCCCCCACACACATTGGCAATCAATAGGGGGGTTGAAATTTAAAAGAAGATTGAACTTATTTCCAAACATCAAGTCTTGGATTCCTACCATCATATCTACCATTCTTTTTTTGACACATGTGCTGGGTTTGTAGTGCTACAATGATCAATAAGTAATCTCTTACGTGAGTGGCTTTACAAGTAGTGTATATGTTGGACATGGGTCTAAGCCAACTTTGGGTTTTCAAAATTCATAGTAATTTCACTTTGAGTGATAAAATTACCAAATTTTTTGCATTCTTCTTCATTTCTATCCCTACACCTCTGAAAATATTTGATTTGCCTTGCACTACCCTACATCATACCTCTAAGTGCTTATTCGGTTGACTATGGAGGATTCTACCTTAGAATTTATATTGGAGGAAAATCTCTAGAAGGGACAACACTGCATGAAGAGTCGTAAGAGATGTCGAGAGTAGAAAAGACAGTGTAGCAAGGTTTGTCAAGTTCATGTGTTGTTGACGTTGCAAGGAGGTTCACTTCAGCTGAAGTGGGGGAGCGGTTGGAAATAAGCTCACACGGGCGAGAGCCTGCTGTCCTCATTGGTACAGGTGGCACTGGCATGGGGAGGAAATCTACCAACCGGTTCAGCTGGTGCACTCTCAACCGGAGAACTGCCTGACTCTATACCTCGGCTCACGGCTCATTATCCCAGCCAGTCACGGCAAGTAACCAGAAACATAGAGACAGTGTCGTGCCTCTAAACCCCGAACTCACTTCAACGAAGTTTGTGCATACGGATACGTTTTGCAGATTCGCCGTGTACAAAATATGTTTACAGTACTGCAAGGAACCCAAATCCTCTGAAATTTTCAGGCATCTTGGCTTGCAGAGTCCAATGTTCACCAAAATTTGCAGCTTCATTTGTCAACTTCGCAACAACTTTTAGGCAATTGTATTAAAAAAGCCTTCACATACGTTGCTTGTATCCAAACCCAGAACATGCATTCGGGGTTAATTTGTGCATTGCCATACCACGAAGCAAGTTTGTTTGTTCGACTAGTCTAGCTCCTTCAGATTAAGTATCTAACTCTGATTGCGCAGGACAATCTCCACTGATCAATTTGTTTGCTGGTTGTTATTTGAGTTATACATCGTTGAGAAGACAAAGTTTGGAAATTTGAAATTAGGCGTATCTTGTTGTGAAATTTTATCTGTTGTAGGAAAACAAAATGGGCGTTTCTAGAGGGAGTTCAGACTTTGGACGCTGCTCCTACTCGTGCAGCTCTAGTAGGAGTGATGTGACCATACTTCACACTGAGTGAAAATGTAGGTATTTCATGTTTTGATTTTTCAGAACAGCCTTCAAATTGTGCACAAGGAGCAAACTTGTACTTGTTATTAGATGTTGCTTACCTCTTTCGTGGCCTCAGATGAAGCTTGGGAGGTCAAATTTTTTGTTCCTGGAGATTTTAATGCCCATGAATTTTAAGCAAAATTGTTGTTCAAGAATTTGAACACATTTGGAAGAGCTCATTTGAAGAATGTTTATGGTTTACAATTGCATCACCTTCTATCTATTTGAACACCAATATAAAAAACATCACACCCCTATATATAAAAATATAAAGGTGTGTTAAAGATTAGGGGAACCAATTTGTCATATGTACAGTGAGCTACAATTCATTTACGAATTTTTGCCTTTACAAGGAAGGAAACTTCACAGCTGCCAACTTTAACAGCCACTCGAGGGCTCAAATTTTTTTTTTTTACCTTGGATTTTTTGTGCAAGATCAAATCTATGTTAATAACATCTTTGAAAAATTTCAAGGCCAAAATGTTTACACAAAAAAAGTTATTTGAAATCTACCAATATGTGTAGTTGTGAGAAAATTTTCAAGGGCTGAAAATTTGGTTTCTCACCATGATTTTTTTTTGGTGAAATCACCTATATGTTGATAACATTTGTTGTAAATTTCAAGTTCAAAAGACTTATCCAAAAAGAGTTATTTGAAATCTCCCAACATGTGTAATTGTAAGGGACAATTTCACTATTGCCAACTTCAATACACATTGGTAAATCTTGAAGGTAATTTCCTGAAGGTAATTTCTTGAAGGTAATTTTTTTAAACTTGAAATTTCGCATACATGTTATCAATATAGAGAGGATCTCTTAAAAAAAATTCATGAAAAAAAAAAAAAAAAAATTCAATTTATGGGAGGGTGTCAAAGTTGGCAATAGTGATAGAGACTCAATTCTCTCTTGTCTCTAATAGAATTTCACCAATGATGGCCGAACAACTCCAGAAGCCTCTTACTAAGGATGAATTATTTTTTGCTATGAAAATGATGGCCAAAGGTTGAAGCCCTGGCCCAGATGGTGTCACGTTGGAGTTTTTCCTCAAATTTTGGGATTTAATTGGGGACGACTACATTGATATGCTTAGTACCTCCATCACTCATGGCCGTTTTCCTATTGGAATGACCTTTGGGGGTATTGCTTTGTTGTTCAAAGAAGGAAACACTGCCAATCTCTCAAATTGGTGCCTGATAACTTTGCTTAATATCTCATACAAGGTTGTGGCCAAAATTTTGCAAATTAGGCTACAAAGTGTCCTCCAAGAGGTGATTAGCCCTAATTAGTCTGCGTTCCTACCTCTTTGTTAAATATTGGATAATGTGCTCCTACAGTATGAAACAATACAATGGGTGAAGGACTCTCAGCAAGATTTTATTTTCTTAAAATTAGATTTCACCAAGGCCTATGACACAATATCATGGGATTTTCTCTTCAAGATTATGGACAAGATTGGTATCCCAGAAACCTTTACTAATCTTGTTTGTATGCTCATCCAAAATACTTTTGCCTCTATATTAATTAATGGCAAGATGTTGAGTTCATTTGACATTCAACACGGAGTGCGTTAGGGTTGTCCTTTGGCACCTTATTTGTTTCTCTTAGTTGGGGAAGCATTTAACATGGCTGTCAAGCAGGACCAACACCTAGGAAAGATTCAAGGTATTTGGTTATCTAATAGCAAAGAGTATCAACTTTTATCTCAGTATCCGAATGACAATGGTGTCTCAATCTTGGGCAAAGAGATTTATTTGAAAAATACCGTTGACCTCATTCATCGATATGGGTCGGCATCTGGATTAATTATTAACTAGACAAAGAGTGTAGGATATTGGTTCTCGAATATCCCCCCTTTGGACTGGCTCCAAAATTTTGGAATCTCTTAGGCCCCTCTAAAGTCTCTTTCCAAACTTTTGGGTGCACCATTTGGCATTTCATTAGATACTACTGATGTAGATGCCTTTCTCCATCAAAAAAATTCCAAAAAATTGGCATATTGGTCTACACAGCGTCTCTCATTAGCAGGCCGAGCTCTGGTAGTTAATGCAATCTTACTCTCCTCTATATATTACTTTATGGCCATTTGGTTTGGTTCACTCCAAGCAATCTGACAAGCTAGAGGAAGTATGCAAAATTACCTATGGTGTGGAGTAGAACATCTAACAAGAACCAGGGTTAGTTGGGAGGATTGTTGCTTGCCAAAGAAAATGGGGGGACTCAAGTTGTTAGATCCTGAGGTGGCCCTCAACGCTCTACTTGTGAAATGGATTCTATACACCATTGAACCTGGTAACTCTAGTCTCAAGGCATTGCTGAAGTATCGCATTAATCGTATGAGACCTCACGTGAAGTCAAGATTCTGGTTCTCTTCTCCTAGTTGGCTCATGGTTCATAAACTTTTTGCCTCTAGAGGATCAAAAGTATGGAACAGAACTATCTCCGCTTGGAAAAATAATGTCAAACACATTGAGTTGGCTCCCCCTGTTAACGCTGCAGAGGTCCTTTCCACTAGCATTTGGTGGTCTACAAGTTTTATAGGCTTGAATTTTAACTTTTTAGTGGATAGAGCAAGAACTTTGGCTAAGGCTGGGTTACGCTCAATTAGTGACCTCTGGGACAGATACTCTAATAGCTTCAAAACTTGGGAATTTATTTATGAGGAATTCCCCTTCTCTCCCATTGAGGAGCATCACTAGTTCTACCTTATCTCTCATTTACCAGCAACTTGGATTCAATTACTTACTGTTAATCGAGTTGTTAACATAGGGCTAGCCATTTGAGGTGACTGGGTGGGTATCTATGGGGCACTTGATGATCCTCTCCCTGAAGTGGTGTGGAAGATCGACTCCTCCACTCTTGATCTCTTTCAACCCTATGTTCAAACTATCCATCTCCTCCAAGGTGCTATCTGTGCAACGGTGGGCTTCCAATCTCGGCAACTCTCAATGTTTTTAGCTAATATCCCAGCGACAACTCAAAGGGGTGTGGTCCAACATGTACGCGTATTTCGATCGAAAAAGGGTAGAAGACATCTCTCCCCTTTGTTGTTTGCAGGTCTCATTAGTTCGCTCTAATTTGATGTAGGAAGGTGGAAGTAGGACACTGGCACAACTCTTACTGAGTATTTAACAACTCTTGGCCAGAAAATTCTCACCAAATCAACCCAGTTGAACTACTCAATCCCATCCAAGTGGCCAACTCTTTTCTCGGATGATTTCGCCCCTTCTTAGAATGACATTTGGCTAAGAGCACAACCTCAAAAAGATGCAGCTTTCATATGGTCGATTGGGCACAATGCTGTAGCTGTTAATTCATGGAGAGCGTAGATAATTCCTGGTATCGACACCTAGTGTGTTTGTTGTGCTTCAAGCAATGTTGAGACCCCCATCCACAGATTCTTTAGTTGCTCACGTGCTCTAGAAATCTAGGACTATGCTCAAACGATTGCCCATCATCTTAGAGGAGCATCTCCAATCTATGGTCCTCACCTCCGGCTTGATACTATCCAATGCATCTTTGGCTCTCCTATCCCTAGATTGTTCCTCAAAATTTGTACTCTTTGGTCAATCATTAGAAGAGTTGCTCTATGGTTATGCTGGATTATGCGGAACCATATGGTATTTGCTCAAGATCGATGGCCTACTATTTGTCTACAACACAATCTCTAGAACTCCCTTCTAGATATTGGTCAAGCAGCGTTTCTTAAGTCTAAATCTGCTTCCCGCCGCAAACTACATCAAGTTGATAGTATTCATCATAAATTTAGGAAAATTTGGCTCCATGGCCATGTCTTAGCTTCTAGGACTGATAATTCCATTACGTAGAATCAGGAGGGTCCTTTTGTGTTTTTTTTTCTTTAGGTTCCCTTTCTCTTTGCTTTCTTTCCTTTTTTTTTTTTTGCTCTAATCTCTTCATTTGTCCAGCATTTGGCCTAGAGGTTACTTGTTTCTTAATACATTGGTTCTCATTTGTCATCAAAAAAGAAAAAGAGAAAGTTGGCAATAGTTAAATTGTCCCTTGCGATAGTGAAATTGACCCTTAGCAATAGATTTTGAATATCTTTTGGAGGGTAAATTTTTTGAACTTGAAATTTGGCAAACATGTTATCAATATAAATATGATCTCATGAAAAAAAAATTCATGGCAAAAAAAAAGTTTTCAATTCATGGAAGGGTGGTAAAATTGGAAGCAATGAAAAGTTCACAACTACGCCTGTTGGTAGAATTCAAATAACTTTTTTTCTCTAAATCTTTAGGCTTTGAAAATTGGCACATTTGTTTTTAACTTAGATATGATCTTGTCAAAAAAAATTCAAGGTAAAAAAACAAATTTTCAGCCCACAGGAGGGTGCCAAAGTTGGCAGCAGTGGAAAAATTTTTCACTGTGAAGGCAAAAATTCGTAAATGAACTATAGCACACTGTACAATCAGGTCCACTTCATTTATAAATTCCTGCATTCACAGGGAAAAAACTACATTCCTGCCAACTTTGACGCCCTCCCAAGGGCTGAAAAATTAATTTTTTTTCACAAATTTTTTTTCCACAAGATCCTCTCTATGCTAGTAACATATGTGCCAAATTTCAAGTCAAAATGATTTATACAAAAAAGATATTGAAACATGTACCAACATGTGTAGTTTCAAAACAAATTTCACTACTACCAACTTTGACACCCTCCCAAAAATTGAAAAAAAACTTTTTGACTATGAAATTTTTGGTGTGAGATTATCCTAGTGTTAATAAATAATGTTCCAAATTTCAAGTTCAAAAACTTTTCTCACAAAGAGTAGTCAAAATCTACCAACATGTGTAGTAATGAATTATTTTTCCATAACAACATATGTTGGTAGATTTTGAATATCTATTTTTTGGTAAATCCTTTGGCCCTAAAATTTGTCATACATATTATCAACATAAAGTTAATCTCATGAAAAAAATTTCATGGTAAATAAACAATTTTTCTGCCTTTGGGAGGGTGTCAAAGTTGGACCATAGTGAAATTGTTTGTCACGGCTACACTTGTCAGTTGGTAGATTCTAAACTACTCTTTGTGAGAAAAGTTTTTGAACTTGAAATTTGGAACATTGTTTATTAACACTAGAATGATCTCACACCAAAAATTTCATGGTCAAAAAGTTTTTTTTCAATTTTTGGGAGGGTGTCAAAGTTGGTAGTAGTGAAATTTGTTTTGAAACTACACATGGTACATGTTTCAATATCTTCTTTTTTATAAATCATTTTGACTTGAAATTTGGCACATATGTTACTAGCATAGAGAGGATCTTGTGGAAAAAAAATTTGTGAAAAAAAATTAATTTTTCAGCCCTTGGGAGGGCATCAAAGTTGGCAGGAATGTAGTTTTTTTCCGTTGTGAATGCAGGAATTCGTAAATGAACTAGACCTGATGGTACATCTTTCTATGTAAAATTCATGAATATTTTTTGCACAAGCAAGTTCCATTTGGAGGGGGAATTTACATTTATATATTCTTGAAATTCATGTATTTTTATAGATGCTATAAGCTTAAATACAACATCATAATTGATAAAGCATTACTTACTAGAAAATCATGTTTTTTAGATACAAAGCAAATAGAAAATTATTTATAAAAGTTGACCTTGTAAAGAATATTTAAAATACATAAATCCTTGAATATGTAAGATGTGATTTTTTATTTTACAATTTGTATAAATAATGCTACTAATAGACCATATGCACATTCAACTACATGTTGAATTCTTAAAACCTAAACATATGCCATATGCAAACCAAAAAAGTGCAAATCCTAGGGTTGAATTTATCAAAAATCAATATTGATGAAGATTTTAGCCTTGCTTTGAATTAACATATTTTCAAGCAATTTTTGCCCTCTAAACATGTTGGTTGTTTAAAGATCAAGTTATTCATTTATCTTTTTTTATAAAATTCAACCTAATTACTTATTGTTTTTATTACAACTGAAGCAAAAATTACTTGACTTACAATTTCAACCTAATAGTTTAAGCTTAGGATGAACATATTGCTTGATTCCTAATGTAAGTTTCAGCATAATTGATTCATGATGTAGGTTTTAGCATTAAGGTAAGTGTACCAGTAGTCGATCATTTAAGGAGTTTGGGAGCAGATGGTGAAAAGCATGAGGTAGTACAGATTTTTCCCACATAGCAAGATAAGAAATATGGGGATTCTGAAATTTTCAGAATTTTTCCTAAAAAACTGAAATTACTGTGAATTTTAAGGAGGCAAAAGGTGCAGTGTACTAGTTTACGATCATTGAAGATTTCCACCCAAAATGTTCAGGAAAGCAAAGATTTTATAGTAGAAAATGAAGATTTTGCCCAGTGGTCGTAAATTGGTCACAGTTGACAACTGGTACACTTACCTTAGTTGATTCAAATTTGAGCAAAATAACTTCACATTAGCTTTAATGGCCATATTTGGTGCCTCCACCTGAGTTCATTCGTTTAGGGTTCAGCTTTAGGGTTCAGTTTTTTTTTTGGATTCCCTTTTGGTAGTTGCATCTTGTTACTCGTTCAGGGTTAAAAACCACGGTTGACATACATCTTGCGATTGACATCCACCTTACTGTTGGCATCCACCTCATACTTGAATAACTTGATATCCATTTCCCAGTTCATATCTGTGTCGTAGTTCACATCCATCTCGTAGTTGATAACCATCTTGCCATTAACATGTACCTTCTTATTCATATCTTTCTTGTGGTTCACATCATGGTTTACTGCTATTGATATCCACCTAGTAGATCCATTTGCAAATCGACAAGCCCCACAATTCAAGCAAGATCAAGCAACAAAGAAAATCAGCAAAACGAACACGACATAACAAAGACAAAGTAACAACATACTCCAGACGCTCTACCAGAATCGATTCTTGAAAAAGGCACGGGGTTTCCAGAGACACAACTCTACACACGTAACACAGTAGATGAAGCAAAAACAGACAGTCATCCTTACAAAGACGCCACCCATCTTTTTTCATATCAGCAAAGCAACAACGATCACTCCAATACAACAAAATTACAGCAAAATCACTGTACGATGCAGCAAACGCGCGTCCAGAAAAGGCTTCGAAACGGATCCAGCAAACTGGCAGCAAAGCAGGTCTTTATCTGAGCAGAAACTCATCGTAGCGCAACAATGTTGCAGAAGACTGTAGCAAAAACATAACCAAGCAAAGGAAAACAACAAAGCGGACCACCGACACGATGCAGAAAACAAGAAAAAATCAAACACGAGAGCGCACTCAAACCCAACAATAAATGACAGATGACAAAAAAACATATGACGAAAAAGTAGTAGGATAAGTAGCAATTTTACTAGAATAGGTTTAAAACCTAAGGAGAATCCGACGGACAACCGGTGGTGACGTCAGGAGGAAGAGGATTCTATTGACACTCTTTCACTCTTCTCATTCTGCCCATCACATTCTGATCCACTTGCTACTTGCCCTCTACATGCCAAGCACATTGACAAACAAGGATGAGTTCTCGCTCATAGAAGAGGCTTCTACAAGTGATCATACTACACTAAACAAAGCTGCTCATGAACATCCCCATGAAGCAGCTTACACTCATGAACTGCAGCAAGTGCCTGACGTGCCGCAGTGGCCACCTCCTTGGTCACTGTTCCTGAGATCCAAAAACAAAACACTCAAAAGTAAACAAAGGCCTAGAAGTAGAGCGCCCCGTAATGGCACCATAAGCAATCTGCAAGCAGCCAACAGGAAAGGAGGAACAACAAACTCCCTATTTGCTAGACTTAAGAGCTTATTACTTACCGGGTCCAAGTGGACTGCCATCGATCAACTCTGTTGCTATGAAAACAATCTGGCCATCGGCTGTGGTTCCATATCCCACCAATGACGGTACGAATTCCCCCCAATACTTGTGTAGCTTTCGGTAGGCGCTCACCTCATTCAGTAGAGCCTGTGCAAACACAACCAGATGACGTTACCGTGCAGAAGATCAGAAATCGGCAAGGAGTCACAACCTTCATGTACATTTCAACACAAAAATAGTCCACGTTGCATTTAGCAAACACTGCTTGCTTCATAAGGAACCGCTAGCAGGACCACTTCATGTCAGCCCCAATTAGACCAAGTAGTAGTGAACTCTTAGATGGGCATGCAACAATTTCACAACATGACTCCAACTCACTTCTGCCTGTTCCGAATGTCGTTCAGCGAGCTTCACTGCAACACGACAACCATTCAAACTGCCGCCAACCACGCAACCGCTCCATCCCCCACTGCTGATGGCGCGGTCGTCCAAATGCAAGTCCGACGGTTTAAGCTCCGGCAATTCATTCTGCCTCGTATTTGAGCATTCGTTCTGCCTCGTACCTGAGCATGCGCCTCGAGTCCTGTACACACATTTGACATCACTCCACGGCTTGTCAACTACTACCCACCCACTAAAGAATAAGTTATATATTGAAAAACTAGAAAAAAAAAATATAAAACAAACAAAGCAGTACACAAATTAGGGTAGCTAGCTGGACAGATCACCTGGCTGGAGACTGTCTGTTATCACCAGTTTCGTTCTTGTTTGGTTTGTAGGTACTATCCTTATTGCCACTGGGACTAGGGCAAGGGGTAGCCTCCCAACTCCAGGAACGCTCACCCGTCCTCGGTGGAAAATTAAAATTACCACCGGTATCAACAGCAGAATCAAGCAAATAAGCAATTGCAGCAGGCAAAGGCGGTCGCCGGTCATCCCACTTGAAACTTCTTGAAATATAGAGGCTGCCATCATGATCTCTTCTGAAGAGGTACCAGTTTTGGACATCCGTCAGCACGCCATACCCAACCTTCGCCCTGCCACTCAACAGAAAAAAAAGGTAAAATGAGGACCACTACGCACTGCATACATGAGCTTTTCATCTGAAGACCAAAATAATGTCAGGCACATTGGGCGTGCCGGGATTTAAAAATAAATGAGTGTTTCAAACCCCAGGAACATCTGCTTGCTGCATACATGAGCTTTTCATCTGAAGACCGAAATAATGTCAGGCACATCCCTGGGCGTGCCGGGATTTAAAAATAACTGAGTGTTTCAAACCCCAGGAACATCTGCTTGCTTCAAGTCTTGCAAGAAAACCTCGCAACATCTATACTAAAATGCAGAGAATTCAGTGGAAGCCAAAAGTGGGGTGCCTGTCAGGGCCTCTTCATTGCAGACCCTAAACCATGGGACGCGCTGAAAATTATACAAAATGCGCAATGGAACAACAAAGGAGTGCAGACAAAAGCAAAGACTACCTAAACCTGCGTGAAGAATGAAGCCAGGTACGAGCGCGAAACAACTGCCCAGCCAAAACGAAGTGTTGTTAAACATGACTGCGCCTTTACTGCAATGTCATGACAAAAGCAGCGGTTTATGTGGCAACGCTGAGTTCTTAGCTGACCTAGTTACACCCGGGGTAGACAAGACAAGGGTTAAGGAATTGCTTACATGACCAAGTAATCATACACCTGAAGCATGCAATTCAGAATACTCCTGGCATGTGCTTCCGAGAGGTCGAAATTGCACCAGCAGTTGTGGTCGAGGCCTGAGAAATGCAGACTCCATATCAGCAGCCTCAACAACTAAGTGTTCTAGGCAAATCGAGGAAACAGCAACTGATCAAAAATCAATTGAGATGTAGTCAAAGTGAACCTGTCCGACATGAGCATCTTGACCACAGTTTATAGATAGGGACGGGACATCCCAGACCTCCATTCTTGAGCTCAAAAACAGCAACATTTTTGCCATTGCTTTGAATTGATACATCAACACGAGGAGGTTTGGCATAAAAAACACATTTTCGATAGTCCCTGTCCTCGGCCTTTGATCCGTCTGGGTTCGTCGAGTTTTCTCCCTCTGCCAAGGGTCCTGGCGGCAGTTCAAGGTTGACTTCCGGGATGTATTTTACCGATGAACCTGATCGCTTCTCACTAAGATAGTTACATATGTTGGACACAAAACCATTGAGGATGTCTTTCGAGTTCCGTAAACCTCCAATGCATATGCCATTATCCAGTGTTCGATATTTACGCTTCAAATTATTTGCCTTCAAAAGATAGTCATCAATGTCTTTGACCACATCCCAATATTCCACTCTCAAAAGCGTGTACATACGTTCCTTTTGAGTAGTACTTGGTGTCTTGGACAGACTTCCGTTGTCCCATGACGGCAAGACCTGAGTTAGCCAATCAATTTTGGTGCATCCTTCTGCGCATGCAATTCAGTGGTTCGAATAAAAATCCAAACATAAACAATGGTCGCTATTGTGTTGGTCGACGGAGGCCTACATCAGTTTAAAGGGTTAAACGACACTCTCCTTCATACACAGGCAAACATAGTTGCTTGCTCACACATGCATCTTCTCGAACATCACGAAACTCAGAAGAATTCTAACAGGTCCTCGGACAACCCTACAGACAGACCTCTTAAGTGCATTCTACAAGAAAACCCTGAATCCACTCAGACCACTACTCAGACCACTTAGTTTAGCAACATAGACCTGGCCATCGAATAGTCGAGACCAGCAAAGTAACCTGTCCGATCCTATGCCAAGCCCTAATCCCATGACCATGAAAACAACCATTGCCCAAAAACCCTTACAGCCGTCGAAAAAATTAAAAGACAAGGAAGAGGAGGACATCAGCGTGATGATGATGAATGATTAGAATGACCTCGATCTTCCAGGATTTGCTTCCGGAGGTGCTCTTTCTCACGCCGGTGTTGCTCTTCCAGCTGCTCTTTCTCTCGTCGGTGTAGCTCTCCCTGTAACTCTTTCTCTCGCCGGTGTAGGTCTTCCACTCCTCGCCGAAGGAGAATTTCCTCATCAAGGGTAGAGCACGTTCCGATCTGCTCTCTGAGTTTTTCAATATCCTGCCCCACTTCTTGGATCTCCTCTTGTAGGCCTCGCATCTACTCATCCAAATTTCCAGTAGTGTCACCCATTCTCCTCCACGACCCGATTAAATGTACTAAGCTTACCACCAATGAGAGCCCAAGCCTAAGAACACGACTTCCTAACCGCCCAGAAGATGATCCTTCGACGCTCTCAGCACACAGCGTACAACCCTAAATTTTAAAATCGGCTTTTCAGAGGCACGTTGCCGGAACTCTGAGTAACTTCAAGGCAAACGAGACAAAACAAACCCCTGACGACCAGTGCGCTGCAGAGTTGAATTTGTCACTACAGTAGTAGGCCTTGAGTTTCAGCAACGGCATTCTTGGGTGAGATCGGATCGGTTTAGGTCAGGCGCCGAGTCTCGTCCTTAAGAGCATCTGTAGTGCAACCCCAGTCGGTCCAGAACTCCAGGGTAAGGACGAGCGAAGGGGTCAATCCACCCCAATCGGTCCTGGCCGTCACTCGGTAGTACATTTAAAAGTAAACTTCTTCACATCATCCCGGAACATTTTGACATCAGCCTCTGTGTAAGGATGTTCTGGCACAAAGTCACCATTTCCTTGTCCTCCCTGAACTTCAACTAGTATGAACAGCTTTTCTAACAAATTTGATGGACACTAGGGATAGTCACACCTTCTCAGAACTGCAAACTTCTTCGGGAATGCCAAGTTGTTGAGGGAAAGACGGAGCCAATGGGATGGTGATTCGCTTGAAGAAGCTGTGACACCCCCTTTCGATGTGTGAAGCATCGAGAATGAAAACCAAGTAATGAGTTACATGCTCGAGCCACGACAACTGCGTTTGAGGAACCACGACGATGGTGAAGTAAAAAATGATGATGAAATCTGCAAAGCATAGGTGAAAGGAGCGATAGCAAGATCAAAGCTTCCCGTTAAATCTTCCGGATGCCTCATTCCTTCAGGGTTGGAGGTGAAGAACGAGACCTATTGAATAACGCGGAATGAGAGCTGCACAGGATGCGGGCGCCATGCCACGTTGCACTTCTCTGTTATTCAAACCAAAAACGGAGAAGGTGTAACTACCCCTACTGTATGAAGAAGAAACAAGTTGCCAAAGTTCACTATAATCCAAAATGTTTGGATTTAGAGCTTCAAATTGCTCTCAAACATTCAAAACAAATTAGATTGACATGAAAATTTTACCACAATAACCAAATTTCAAGAAAAACAAAGTCCAACAAATTTTATTAAAAACAAACATTAGATGAAGGAGATACAAGCCCCCAAAGATGCAGCCATCAAATGCAGTTTGGTGAACCCATATTGAACTTGTGAACTTTGATTGGCTTCCAAAAAATCAGTAAAACTTGAACTGATCTGAAGATTTTACCATACAAACTAAAAGAGAACGCACAAAATTTCCAACAAGTTTTATTGAATTTGGACATTGGATGCAAAAGTTACAACACTTTGAATTGGACTATAAACTGTAAGAGGACACTTTTGGTCCCTAGGGGCGTTTAGGGGTGAAAAACCATGGCATCAAAGTAGGGCAAATTTCAAACCTATGAAGACTCCGCAAGTGGGTTGGAACAGTTACAACAAAATTTCTAAGCAAGTAAATGTGACTACTATCTTCTTCTATACTGACCCCTTCTCAGCCCTCCTACCATCAAACAATGCATTCTTTGGGCAGGTAGCTATAAAGCCACTCGAGCCACCGAAATGGGGTGAGCACTTAGAGCATCTATAGTGCACCCCCCATATATTGGCCGGTAATTGTATGAGCATGCCTACCCATCTTGCAAAATTTTGGCTTGCATTTTGCCAAGCCATCCATTTTACAAGCCAGATGTATTGTTGAGCCCCACTCATGGGGCCAAGGAAGCATTAGCATAACTATAGTGGTGACTATTTGTGGAAAGCAAAACAATAGCAAACTATAGCGGCAACTATTTGTAGGAGGCCCTATCTACTCTTGTTTGGTTTTTTATACACTTTATCTTGTCTTATCTTGTCTTAACCCCTAAAGGACCAATCCTTTGTTTTTGGCAACATAGCTTTTTTGGGTAGGTACTTGTAAATGGAGTTCTTAATATTTTTCTTTGAAATTTTTACCCAACATGAGGACAAAGAATATCTTTAAGGCCCAACAATTTTCATAACTTTTGACTACACTGCCAAAAAGTTATTGCATAATACATATTTTTTTCTCAACTTGGGTAGTTTGGGTAGATAAAAAAAATCAACTTTTTGAAAAATAGAAGTTTGAAACTGGTTTGTTAGACTTATATATACCTAGAATACTTTAAATCATTCCATTTTGATCAATGAGATGAAAGTTATGAGTTTTTTTAGTTTGTGGGTAGTTATAGATTCTCTACTCTAAAATGAACTTTGAAATCATTTATCCAACTCAATTTTCAATATCTTTGAAAAAAAATAAAAACCTTGGATGTACATTGTATATCACAACATTATAACCATTGGGATTGTCATTTTTCAATTCTTTAATTAAATTCTTAACAATTTAATATTTTACATGATTCACTACTTCTTCTTACTTACTACTTTTTTCCTACATGTTGTACAATTCCAAATGATTTGAAATTTTTCAAGCAAGTAGCCAACTAATTTCTAATAAAGAATACAAATAAGTACAACCATTTTGGCCATTCTTTCATACAAATCTGACTCTCTGAACTGCAGCTGCCCGGTTTTCAGCAGGGTCAAAAAAAATGAATTATGCAAATTCAAACGATAATATCTTGCAATTCACATGGTAAATTCTTTTGAAATTTTTTCCACTTCTTTTTCCACTAGTTTACTATAAGATCCTATGGTTACATGTGTCCAAAAATGTTATTTTTTTAAAAACTTGGTACTTGCACTAGAAATGGTAGTTTGGGAGCTTTTTTAGTGGAAACATAGTCAAAGAACTTTAGGGATTAACCCTAGACCGCCCAAGTGGACGAAATGTGTCCTCACACAGATTGGCAGTCAACTTTGAAGCGCTATAACTTTTGCATCCAATGTCTAAATTCAATAAAAATTGTTGGGAAAGTTGTGCATACTAGTCTAGTTGTTCTGGTAAAAATTTCAGATCAATCCAAGACGTATTGAGTTTGTGAGAGCCATTCAAAGTTCACAGATTCAAATTGGGTTCATCACACTACGCTGTAATGACTGCAACTTTGAAGGCTTGAATCTTTTTCATAAAATGTTCGTTTTCAATAAAATTTGTTGTTTTTTGTTCCCCTTAAGGTATAGTTATTGTGGTAAAATTTTCATGCCAATCCAAATTGTTTTGAATGCTTGGGAGCAATTTGAAGTTTAAAATCCAGACATTTTTGCAATTTAGTGAACTTTGGCGGCTCATAACTTCTCCATACATGATTCTTTTTCAAAAATTCTTGTTGGAGAAGTTGTGCATACTTGTCTAGTTCTTGTGCTTAAAATTTCATGTCAATCCAAGAGGTTTTGAGTGAATGAGAAGCATTTTAGTAGAAGGAGTTTCAGTCATAGATGTGATTTTTTGCTACTTTTTTCATTGTTTTTTAACATTTCAAATCCATTTTGCAGACAAAGTGATTCTCACCAAAGTTTTTATCTTTTAGTTTTGAATCACTTTGTAGCTTATAGTTTGTCATTTGAGTAGATTTAGAAATCAAATTTCACCTCCAAATGTGTTTTTAAGAAAATTTCAATACCTTTTTTTAACACTAAAACATTATAATCTTTCAATCTATATGGTCAAACGACCCCAAATTTGTTCCACAACATCTACAACATGCACACTACAATATTGTACGGTTAAGATCTTCAGTTTTATCTAAGGGTAAGAAACGAGGCAATATAGGAGTCAGTCCCCCCGCCGTGGGGTCTCATTCTCAGATAGGCCAAAGTAGGACAAAAGCTTTAAAGTGATGAATAGTGTGTATGGATGAGGCTGCTTGTGAATAACTGAACTGAATTTGTTGCCGTGTTCAGCTAGGTTTGATGTAGCTCTGTTCTGCTACTCCATCTTCTTCTCACTTATAAACGGATGTATTTGCATTGAAAACTAATCACCAAGTTTTGTTGTGTACTATTGGATTGGGTGATAAATTGCAATTTTAAATTTAAATTCATACATTTTAAATTTAAACTCCAAATCATGTGGTAACTTACAACCAAGTCCAAGTCAGATATTTTTATTTTTTATCATGGCAAAGAAGATTATATTGATCTTTGTTTGTGGGATACACTTAAAAAATGTCATTTTTCTGAGTGTTTGAAGATATCAGACTTCGGGGCCGTTCCTACTTGCTGTTAAGTAAAAGTTTGGTGCAATTACAAGGGTCTGATTACACAGAATGTTCCACTGCGCGACTTTCGAGGGCAGGGTTGGGATGCGGGCAGATTAGGGGCTGCTCCATAGGGGCTGCTCCACAGCCCTCTGAAGCCCCCACAACCTGCTTTTCATTTTCCTTTAAAGTTGTTTTTTCCAACAAAGTAGAAGATAAAAAAATAGTAAACAAGATTTTTAATAGGAAAACTGCAAAAATGCTGTGAGACTTTTGCCAAGTAGTTTGTTTCTTGTGCCACAAATGCAATGAAGTCCTATGGCCAACCTCATGGTGGCATTCAAGTGGAGGAAAGATCTTTATACTACACTAAAAAGGGTATTTAGTGTTGGATTACATTTAGTGTAATTACCACCCTACTTGACTCTACACTAAATGTCAATTTTAGGACAATTAGTGTAGTGCTAAACTTCAATGTGCCACCTTTGTGTTGTCTTCACTTTTGTCATCTCCTTCCTTGAACTTCTTCCTTGAACTTCCTTTGCAATCTGCTTTTGCGACCTTACCTTGTATGTTGCCTTTTGGGCCTCTCTTCCATTCTGACTTGGTTACCTTACGTGCAGCTTTGCTTCTTCTCTTCTATTGCTGTCCCGCTTCTCCGCACTTACAATTTCTTGAGTGAATGAATTTTTTGGGGGGTGGATGGGTTTATACTTCCACATTCCCGCCTCCCGTGAGTGGTTTGAATCTCCCGCCTATTCCCGCTCCCGCTTGCTCCATCGCTCCTTGTTGCGGCAGTTTCAACTTCATCTTTGATGTTCAAAGACTTCTCTTATTGCACCTTCTAACACTAAATGTAAACCTCTTCATATTTCAGATTTACCATAGAGTACTTTTAGTGTTAGAAATTACATTTAGTGTTACTTACTTTAGTAGGGTAAATGATATTTAGTGTCATGGTTCGCAAATAGTGTTGCCAACACTAAATACCCTTTTTAGTGTAGTGGAGTAGTGGTGGGTGAAACAAAACATGTGGGATTTGTGAATTAGGATAAAAAAGAGCTCCACTCATGGTTAAGTGGAAACGCAAAAATTGTGATAGATGTCAAATTTTAGACCTCATTTAGACATAGTAGACTATGTTTTTTGAGAAAACTTCAAACCAAGAAAAGTTGGGGAATCAAGTACACTTTTAACTCCAAAAATCCGTTTGATATTTCAATACTCCACCTAAAAGTTATGAATAAATTTCAAAGAAGGTGTTTGAAAATGTTCCAAAAAATGTCCCTTCCACCCTTGACCCTCTAGAATTGTTTAGAATTCTTACATGAGGTTACAAAATCTCAAACATCTTTTAAGAAAGAAAAGTTAGCTTTCTTCTCCCGCTTCTTCCAATTCAATTTGTTTTGAAGGAAGCTATTATTCTATGTCCATATGAAGTCTAAATTTCAACTTTGAACACAATTCTTGCATTTCTAGTTACATCTCAAATTCTTAAGAACTTTAAATCAATATATCATCGTTACTTAAACAACATAACAAACACAAAGTAGCCACTTAACCCCAAAGTGACATTCAATTTCTGGGGTTCAAAAACATCATTGCTTTTGAAGCTTTATGGATCTAAATGTCTTCAAGTTATACAAATCTCAACCGTACAATCTTGTAGTGGACATGTTGTAGATGACATGTACAAAATTTGAAGTCAATTGGCCACATAGATTGCAAGATCATAATGTTTTAGTGTTGAAAATGGATGCTGAAATTTTCCCAAAAACACATTTGGAGGTGAAATTTGATTTCTAAACCTACTCAAATGAAAAAACTTTACACTACAAAATGATTCAAAACTAGTATACAAACACATTGGTGGAAAAAAAATTCATTCATTTGACTCATTGTGTCTAAAAAACGGCTTTGAAATGTTAAAAATCAGCAAGAAAAATTGCAAAAAACAGATCTAATGTTGAACCTCCTTCTACTAGAATGCTTCTCTATCACTCATTAATTCTTGGATTAACATGAAATTTTAGCCACACAAACTAGACTAGTATGCGCAATTTTTCCAAAAAGAATTATTGAAAATGGACTCTGTATGAAGAAGAAACAAGCCGCCGAAGTTCACTATACTCCAAAAATGGCAGGATTTGGAACTTCGAATTCCTCCCAAACATTCAAAACAACTTGGATTGACATGAAAACTTTACCACAATAACTATACTTCAAGGGGAACAAAACCCAATTTTTATTTATTGAAAATGAGCAATGGATGAAGGAGATACAAGGCCCCGAAGTTGCAGTCCTAAAATACAATTTGGTGAACTCAAATTGAAGTTGTGAACTTCGATTGGCTTCCAAAAAATCAATAAACCTTGAATTAATCTGAAATTTTTAACACACAAACTAGAGGGGAGAACGCAACTTTTCCAACAAGTTTCATTAAATTTGGACCTTGGATGCAAAAGTTACAGCACTTTGAACTAAGCTTGAAATTGTGTGAGGACACTTTCTGTCCTCTTTGTCACTTTGGGGTTAAGGTTGTCTCAACAATGTCACAAGTTGTTTTGAATCAATGTTGTGAATCAAAGGTATTGTTTCAATAATTTGAATATGGTGGTGTAGGAATATTGAATCAACAATTATTTGAAGGTATTGTTTCAACATTTTCAAAGTGGTGGTGTAGAATATTAAATCAACAATTATCTATGGCTGAAGTTTTTGAAATCATATTCTACACGGGGTTCTCAAGACTTCAAAATAAATAAAAAGTCACTTCATTGTGTGCTTGTAAGTGCTTGTTCGATTTTAATCAATTCATGCTTTGAAGTTGAAATGTTGAAATGTTAGTTCAAAAATGTTGTCAAGTTTTAATTTTTTGTAGTAAAATTGCTTTCAACTTTTGTAATAGAGAACTCTTTGGGGTTTTGATGGAGAAATGAAAATTCATACCTTTCAATCCATATTGATATTCTACATCAAAATAACATTGGGATTTTGAAAATGTTGGTGGACATCTTATTCTAATTGTTCAACCCTTCATGTATTGCAAGCACTTATTGATAGATTTTTGATGATAAATGAAACTTGTCAATATCCAAAATTTCAATCACCTAAGAATGCAAAAGGAGACTATTTCTTCTCTCAAGCTAATTATGTTGGGTTTGAATACTGGGATGTGATGCAAATACATATTTATATATTTACTAGATTTGTATAAATATGGTATTGTATACACAAGAACCCTTTTTGTTTAGTAGCATATCAAAGCATGTTAAAGCTCTTATCTCATAGATGGAATCTTACAAGAAATGGAACTTCTTGTGAGAAGGTATGAAAAATGTATTAATTTCAAATGTAATTGTCTATTGATGACACGTTGTTAAAACAACTTAACTTTTTTATGCATTCAACCATTAGGTAGAAATGATAAAATATTCCATCACTATTTCAAATAACATTAGACTAATTTTCAATTTTCAATTTACTTTGAAAAAGTACAGTAATGTACCAAATGTTGAAACCACAAAGAAACAAGGAGGGATGAAAATTTGAGGTATAACTATGAACAGCTTCATTTTCTTATAAAAAAAATATTGAAAATTCATAAGAAGAAGTTTGAGGCCTAAAGAAGACTGTGAATTATCACAGCGGAGAACAAGTTCGGCATTGTGCTTTGACATGGCTGAGAGATTGCCACGTCATTGACCAATTTTTATTTTTGCATTTGAAGACTAATTTTTTTTTTTTTTTTTTTTTTTTTAAGGTTTTGACAGCAGGCCGCTCCCCTCGCTGCGGGGAACAACTGCGGGGAACAAGTCTGAAACAGTCTTCTGCAGGCCTCAAAAAACATCTTATGGTTGAATATAGCAGAATGTTAGTGGTGGAGAATTTTGAAAGAGGGGCTGGAAGGGACATGCTTATAGAACTTAACAACATTGTCCTCAATTATTTTCTTCTAAAGCATTCAATCCTAAATAATTTTAGAATTCATCATCATTTATATTTTGAAGAAAAAAATTCATTTAATTATTTAAAATTTTTCATTTACTTTGTCTAAACTTACTGCAAATTAAATGTAATTTATTTTCCAAATGCCAAAAATCAATTCAAACTAGATGTATATGTGCTATTAATAGTATGTAACATCGTACAACCTTTTTGACATTTTTACTTTAATTGATGTTCAAATTTATGAGCAAAAAATATTCATCTCAAGCTTCTAATATCTTTAATAATTTGTATTTGTCAAATTATTTTCGGAACACATTACTTTTTAAGTACTTGAAGAGTACAAATTTTTTTTCAATGCTTGAGTGAAAGTTTGCTGTGATTGACAAAACTTATGCATTACACATATATATGAAACAAATATTTGTTATGGAGGGTTGACAATAAAAACATCACTACTTAGATTCTCATAAAGTGATTACATGTACGTAAGACTGAATATGCAATTGCTTATCATTTGTATTAAGAAACTATCAAATTCTTGTAGGATTTCAGTAGAGGTTTGTAAAGTAATCTAAAATCTCCTTCAAAACAAATTGAACTGGAAGAAGCGGGAGAAGAAAGCTAACCTTTCATTCTTAAAAGATGCTTGAGATTTTGAAACCTCATGTAAGAATTCTAAACAATTCTAGAGGGTCAAGGGTGGAAGGGACATTTTTTGGAACATTTTCAAACACCTCCTTTGAAATTTATTCATAACTTTTAGGTGGAGTATTGAAATATCAAACGGATTTTTGGAGTTAAAAGTGTACTTGATTACCCAACTTTTCTTGGTTTGAAGTTTTCTCAAAAAACATAGTCTACTATGTCTAAATGAGGTCTAAAATTTGACATCTATCACAATTCCTGCGTTTCCACTTAACCATGAGTGGAGCTCTTTTTTATTCTAATTCACAAATCCCACATGGTTTGTTTCATCCACCACTACTCCACTAGTGTAAAGATATTTCCTCCACTCGAATGCCACCATGAGGTTGGCCATAGGACTTCATTGCATTCGCGGCACAAGAAACGAATTACTTGGGAAAAGTCTCACAGTATTTTTGCAGTTTTCTTATTGAAAATCTTGTTTACTATTTTTTTATCTTCTACTTTGTTGGAAAAAACAACTTTAAAGGAAAATGAAAAGCAAATTGTGGGGGCTTCAGAGGGCTGTGGAGCAGCCCCCAATCTGACCGCATCCCAACCCTGCCCTCGAAAGTCGCGCAGTGGAACATTCTGTGTAATCAGACCCCTGTAATTGCAACGACGCTAGCGTGCGAGCTTGTGAGCTGTGAGCGTGGATCTCGTGAGCTTGGAGCCCCCAAACTTTAAAAAATAAAAAAATCGGAATCCCAAATTTTTTTTCACAATTTTATTGGGAAAAAAGAGGAAAAATGTCTATTTTTGACCTATTACTGTGTACCCTATAACCGTGGATTGTGTGAAATTTTATTTTTCATTGGGGGGCAATTCCATCACTCACCATATTTATTTTCCTAGAAGTTGAAAGCCAAGCAGCACTGGTGAACACAAATTCATCCACAACTTTCAATGGGGAGCAACTCCATCACTCACCATATTTTTTTTCCTACAGGTTGTGGAAGCCCAACATCAGTAGTGAACAAAAATTCATTCACAAATTTTAATAGGGAGGCAACTCCATCACTCACAATTTTTTTTGCCCACATACGAAGTTGCCTGAATACAAACTACACATGACATAATTAATCTTGAACAAAATGCTAGAGGATTGTTGGGAATATAATATGCCACACAATTACGACCAATGTCTATTCCCCAAACAGTCCTCTCGCAATGATTGTTCATTCAACGTAACAACTTACATAGTGATTCATTCTAAAATGCCAATCGTTATGGGACAAGTGAAGACTGAAAAGCGACCTCTGAACATGTGTTGTGGGACACATGAATAGAAACCCCAACGACGCTAGCGTGCTAGCTTGAAGCAGTGAGCTTGTGAGCTGCTCTTTGGTGTTGCACTTACTAATCATTCACATGAACTTACTTCTAAAAGATACTGTATTTATAGTAGCATATCTTTGCAATGCAAATTCTTTTTCAATTCCATATTCTTCAAATCATGCAAATTGTTGTATAAAAGGCAGTGAATACTATGTGAATGAAGTACATAGCAAGATGTAGCCATGCCTACTCTGAAATTGTGATGATTCCTGCGCGAACTAAAAGTAGCTTCAATTCATTGAAGCTATAACTAGGTGCATGGATGAACTTGTCATCATGGACATCCATCTTGCAAAAGTATCTGTACAAGTAGTACAAGTGCTTGCAATTGACGTATTGCTGTCGACCTCCAATGGCAAACACTGCCATATTCACAAAGTCTGGATATGTGCACGTAGGAAACATACCCATTGTAATACGATAGACATTCTTGGTATGCTCGGTCCCTGTCTCTAGTGACACTATTGCACCTAGGCCCGGAAAAGGAAGCAAGATCACTGCTAGAATTTGTCCTCTAACATTGCCTGCACTCTCCCACTTATTGTGTTGTTCCGCAGTTGGTGCATTCACAATTCGCCGTATAGTTCGATTGTTCCTGACCGTTGGATATGCATCCGGATTTGCTGGCGAAGGGTGATCACATAGAACAGTTTTAAAAATGTTAGACATGTTGAAGACGCGACGCGGCGACAAGATAGGGCGCTCTTGGAGGTGGAATCCCGCATGTTGTAGCAATAAAGTTTCTTCTCGATTGAGGTTGGTTCCAATCAAAATAGGCCAAACCTCCGGAACTTGAGGCCAATCAATGACCCACTTCCGCTTTGTGCCTTTCACACATCGTTCAATGTCATCCCAACAAAACCAGAAATCAGCCATCACTTCTCGTTTGCTCTCATAATTTTCTTTTTTTCTTTTCTTCCACGGTAAGCTGGAGCTAGAGTTCCGTTTTTCCCCCTTGCTATTTTGGCTGTGCACTTCATATTGGACCCTTGTTGTTGAGCTTGACATTTACATTCGATTTGTGGCTGATCCTTGCAGTGTGCCACTCCAATGTGTCGCAGTCAATTTCAACTGCAATAGTCACGTGCTTGGAAGGATTGACCTCTGTCTGTTTTCCATTCCCCTCGACTGATTCTTCCACTTCCTTTGTAGACCTGGTTCGAACACGAGGTTGAGAGAAGTTCACTTTGTCCGGTCTATGAGAGTCCCCTTCACTACCAATGGGTACATCCAACTTTCTTTTTGTGCTTCCAAAAATCTCCTCTCTTTCCAAATGTGGTACACAAGTTCCAAGCCCCTCGGCTCCAGGTAACTCGTTCAACGCTTCTGCAATTTTCTTAGGATCTTTGCTTCTCCTTGTAGCTCTCAATTTCATCTCGCCTTTCGATGGCCCCGAACCACATGCATGCCCTCTAAGGTATGCCCGGTAGTTTGTCATTTGCATCCAAGCACGGATACTGTCATCACAAGTGGCATCAAACAAGTTGTTTCCACGATTCCCGGACATTTGCAGCCACTTGTTGTGAACCGTTTCAGATAACTTGCAGGATGGTAGGTCCAACATCTCCTCCAAGTTTAGTTTCTACAAATCCACCCAGGTTCAAGGTTCAATTAGTATTTTACTTTGTAAAACCTAATGATAGTCATTGACATTTTCACATAGAAATATTTTATTATTCTAACGAACAACACTACAATATGCAAGGAGCTTGTTTGTATAGTCAAATAGTCACATTCTAGGTGTCAATCCTATAAATTTGGATTTAGCCTTCTATTACAAATAAATGAAATATGCATCTGCCAGACCAACAAATATATTTGTATTGTTGAGTAGACCTTGTGTGAAGGGTTTTGGACCTTTGGTGTGAAAGTTATTGAAATTGAAAGGTTTTAGGTATCAAAAAAATGAAATAAAAATTAGTGTAGATTGACATTTATTCACAATGAATTTCAAAGGTTTAGGGTCTATTAGAAAGCACACCTTCATAAATTGAAACAATCAAATCCTTTCAACTTTCAGATTCACTCACCATGTCCATGAAGCCTCTCCACTGTCGATACCGAAAGTGCCAAAACGCTAGCCAATGGTCTAAGTGATGAAGTGCTTCTTCATTGGTTGCTCCAGACGATAGCCATCATGATTGTATTGCAAGGTAACGTGTCTCAGCTTGGTCCATATTCTTTGAATCTTTGTATTGTTTACACAAAGTAACATGTTGTTGTTGAAATGCTTCTTTGATGTGCTTCTGCGTATGCTTCTGAAGAGAACTACTCCAGTGCAGCAAACACGTCCTCTCGCGATTCTCCATTTCTTTATTGGCAAAGCCACTGCCATAGACTATTTGGACTGCATTCCAATTAGCCATGGCAGAGTCTGCCATGAACCCTTTAAAGTTTGGGTTAGGCAATCCGTGTCGTTCCATAACAACGTTCAAGCTTCTCCAAAATTGTACTTGGACCTCAGTATCTTCAGATTGCATATCGCACATTGCAATAGTCATGACCTTCTTGTAATTTGTATCATACACGTGGCAAGCCATTGTGCTCCAGTCCTTCACGCGCCTCACGTGATCAAACATCAGCCACGCATTCTGTAGATTTCCTCCTGGTTGCATGCGTTTCACGAGGTCCACTCCGCTTCCGGGTCCTTCAGTAAGCATCTTGAAAATGTACACCTTCTCTTTGCCTTGGCCTGGAAAGACACTGTCATGAATGAATTCAAACTTCGACTCTTTCTTCATGGTCATTATGTTGTTAATGATCCCTCCTCTATTGTTTGAGCGGAAAGATGAGATGACATTCCGTATACTTGGACTGCTGAGGTACTGGAAGCGATCCATGACCTCCTCCATTTCCTCTCCCTTGAGCATCTCCTTTTCTTCCTCTCCGTTGTGAAACAGATAGTTGGTCAAGAAGTCCTTACTAGCAAATAGCGCAATTGCTGAGTTTGTTACCATCGGTGTTTTAGCCACTTGCTCAGCAATGAGTCCGCAAATTTCATTTGTAGAATCTCTATACATGCCTTTCACTACAGGGTGAGCATGCTCTCCAAAATGAATTGCTGCCCTACTCATGTTGGGATTCTCAGCATATGAATAGTATATCCTAGCATCGCATTTGCTTAGACAAGATGGTGTTTTCTTACAAACCTTACAAACTAGAGTACAATCTTTGGGAGGACAACCCCCAATTGCAAATGGAAACGTAGTATAGCCAGTCCACTCTGTTTCATTTTTCTTTGAAGCTCTCTTCAAATAATCACAGGTTGGATTCTCACAAGCAAGATGGCCAGCACAATACGACTTACGAAACTTCAACTTGTCGGAGTTGTTAATGTTTGTGGTCACTAGCTTGCACCATGGGTGTCCATCGTACCGGTTGTCCATTCCTTCCAAGTTTCGGGCCGCGGATGAAGACGAAGATGACCGGCATGGAAGCAACTCAAAGATAATATTCCCGTCAAATAACGCTGGAAGATATGGAACACAATGGTGCTTCATTGTGTTCAGATCCATTGTGGACAATTCGTTTCTTGATCGATGCATACTACCTAGTCTCTTCAAACACTCCATGATGCTCACTGTGTCAACTGGATATGCGTGCACTGGAGGACATGAGAATAGGGATTCCGATTGACTTGAGATGGGTTTCCAGATAATGACTTGCGAAGAGACAATTCTCTTGATGCAGTTTGAATTGAACATTCATGTTTAGGAAGAGTCAAGTCAGGAGACTCTCCTTCCGATTCACTAGACAACTCTATGATTGGATCTAATCTCTCAACTTTGACCGCACGAAGGAAATCAGATTTGGGAAGGACTGGAAAGACTTCACGAGGAAGACTACTTGTGACATCAGGTGCAATATAAGGCATATTCACAATTGAATTATCTGATTGGCGGCTTAGGATCTCAGTGGAGGTAGCTACTATAGACAAAGAGAGTCCATATGCTCTATAGTTTCCTGGAGGAAGGAACCAACACTGCATTCCATCTTCCACAGACCTCACAACAGGGACAGACTCTTGCAATTCACCTGATTCGGACATCCTTTCTTCTTCAACATAGATGGAAGACTCTACAAATCTGAAACGGACATGGAGAAGGTGATGTAGAACTCTATATTATCTATTGGAAGTACAAGAGGAACTTCATGACCATCTACTTGAATGCAAGCCATCAAGAAAACTCACAAAGCGCGCAATAGAAAAGAAACAACAAACTTTCACACGCAAAATGAGGTACAAAAGAAGTCCTTAAATACTATGATTTTTGTTTTACTATTCCGTTTTTTAGATTTCCATTTGGTGATTTATCTGCTCATCACTCTATCTCCATCCTTCTTTCTTGTTCATTGGACATATTTTTTGCGTACATTCACATATCCACTAAATGTTAAAGGCACCCAAATATGATCTTTGTCAGACTTCCAAATTCAAAAAAACATAAATGTTTGGGCAATTATAGTACTATGTAGTTTAGATATTTTTGGGTGGAGTTCGACCGTTCCATTAGAATCAAATTTGGAAAATTATTGATTACTAATTTCCAACTAAAATGAAGAAAAAGTCATTTACATTTGAGTGCAGTCTTTCATCCATTGGTTCATGTCCCAAAAAAAAGGTGCTCTTGAAATCTAATTTGATTTTTATACTGACAAGTCTGCAAGATTATATTGCAACAGATAGGGGCTATATAGAATGTAATAAAAAGTAAATAGTTTATGGCAATGCTGGAATTATTTAGTTTTAATTACCATTTTCCCCAAAACAGTAATCAATGCAACCAAGCGGCGTTTTGTGGAACTACTCCAATTCAAATATCTATGCACATGAATGTATTAATATGTATTAAGAAATTTATTTTTGGCGCTCTCTTTATACGAGCTGACGGAGCCAGCATTGGACTGGCAAAACCTGCGTCTTGAAGATTGACGGCATAATTTATACACTCTCAGGTACCAAACCTATAGAATTCTGTTAGAGTTTCAAAGTGGAGGAGAAAGTTAAAGCACTCACCAAACTGCTTTCACCCGCATAAGTACAAGCTCTTACTGAATTGAGAAGCCATTCTTATGTCTTTTCTTTCCCTCATGTCTTGCAATGTAGCGCAATAGAAATAGTGCACTCTCTTTTCACGTCATGCTTGTAGAGACATTGAGAGCTGATATTGTTAGTCCTAAGTATTACAAGTCACGGAGGAGGCGCAATTCTTTTAGGTTCTCATCTAGGAAAGCATTGAGACAACTTAGGATGATGAGAGGAAAGAAAGTGATGTCGAAGACTGCTGGAGCAACGCCCGCGGACCTTCGAAAAGTTCTGCAATTCGAGAGTGGAAGAAGTGGCGCGAACGCGCATACCGGAGACCTCAATGATCAGGCAATGCAAGAGACGTCCGACGCAAACATAAGTATCTGAGGACCCCTTCCAATGTTTGAAATTAGTCCACATTGGTAGTCAGCACAAAGTAATGGATGAGCGGAACTGCAAGGCTATTTGTAAAAACATTCTTCTCATTTTAGTTATTGTTCTACCGATAACAAGATATACATTACCAGGTTACTGTGTTTAGTGAAGGAGAAGAATAGGATACTACTTTACAAGTCCAACAAAGTTTTCTAGCTTAGAGAACTTGGTTTTACACTTTTAGTTCTTTGAATAATACATGCTGGTTTAGGAACAATTCCATTCTCGTGAAGTCACTGAGTCTTCTATGGTTCTTTATTGTAGCAACAATAACATGCTTTAGAAGGTAACTTGAATAGATGACTGAAAAGAGTTGTGGATAAGGTAGAGCATCCAAACTTACACTCAAATTAGTATGGAACTTCAGTTGTACCCTTCTAGATTAGTACCCTTGTAGATTAGTACAGTGATCATATTTATGGGCTCTTGTGAAATACTTGTCAACTTGCAAATTGGAATTATTGTGAAACAAACAAGACCTAAATGCCTTAAACAAATGCGTTCTTGTAAAAAGTAGGATGTTCTGGAAACTGTTTTAGAAGGTCATGAACAGAAAAAATTCAAATATTTCATCTTAATCTATTGCCAATGAAGGCTCAAAGATTTGCTATTCAATTTTAGTAAGGAATACCACTTCTTGATTTACATTTAGTCTTCTACACGAATAAATGAAAGCTCATCCTTGTATTGTGAGTTTAAATGTTTAATCGATTTAAATGTAGAGAATAAATAGAAATTTAACAAGGACTCCAATTGTATAGCCAAACATGTGTGATCACACAACAATCATTTTGAATTGAACTTAATCGATAAAAACAAAAACCTATAACAAAGTTTAGTAACACATTAAACTCAGAAGAATTTGTCCGATTTTGAAATTAAAGTGGCACTTCAACTTGCCAAGTAACTATATTTCCATTTTTCTGACACATCATACATGTATGTGGACGTCACCGTGGCAATAAAAGCCACAACTGTAGTTTCATTGTCATATTCAAGGCTAGAATTCATTCTAATAAAGAATAGGACTGAAATAATGTTCAAATTCTGAAATTGTTGACCTTCGAGTGTACATTATTACATTAAAGGTTTAGGATATTTTTTCAACTTTATTGAAATGTACAAATACCATACATACGAGTAGTTCAATAGTTAGAGAGACCTACACCACCATAACTTAGGAAATCCATAACTAATTCTACTGAGCTCCAAAATACATTAAACAACTTGGGAATTGGGATAAATGAGAATTCCGGTTGTTCTTTTAAAAAAATTTATAGAATATTTCAAAACATTGCTTCAACTGAAAATTGAGCTCTTCCTTTGCTAGTCGGTCTCTGGGGTAACATGGATATTCAAATCTCATGATTGGAGTCATACTAGAATCTGAATACATGAGGTTGGATTTGGAATCTATTTGAATCAATTCTGGGTATGCAACCTACTGCATTGTAATCCAAAACAAGCTTCCCGGTCTTCCAATAGTTATGGTGCACGTTCGGATGTCTACTTGGGCGTTTAGTTTCATCTGCGAGAGTGCAAATGAAAGCTGTTTGGCTATTGGAATTTTGCAACAGGCATCGTGTCCCCATTGAATCCGGAGAAGTGATTCAAGGGAGCATTTCTGAACTTGAAAACTGTAGCTGCTCGACACCAAAGGCTGGCTCCTCAGAAAGCGAAGAGGCCAGAGCTGAAAGGCCTTGCAGAAGGACTGATCCTTGATTATCGATCAGGTTACTATTTTTTAAAAAGTTGTCCTCTTTCTTCTCAACGTTGTCAGTGGCTCAGTGCATGCATGCACCGTGAGCAACCTATACGCTGGATCCGAATTCCATGGCGAACATTTTTTTTGGGGAGCCTCTTCTAGCTACGAGAATCTTGTCACCTTACTGACACTCATGTTTTGGCTCATGGTCGCACTTGGGTTTGTTTCAAACCTGTTGAAGCTCCTCCACGCCCTCCATGCAAACTGACAGCTTACATCGGCATGGCTAATCAGTCTTTCATTTTCATCTTCTGGACTGCAGCTCTTGCAAGGAGGCATGACGAGGAATATCAAGCATCACCCACATGAGGAAGCTCCAGCAGCACCTGCACGCCCTGTCCGCACTCACGTAACTCGTCAGGTAAGCGTTACATTTTCTGCCCATGCTTTCAGTGGGAGGGCTCGATATTTGTGGGGGCCGCACTGCTGCGGATTTAGGGGGCCACTCGCATTTCATTTCTTTAGTACATGTGTGATCTCAGTCAGCTTGCGGTTTAAGCATCGGTCGGTACTCACAGAAAACCAAGGAGGAATGCGAGTTCTCACGCTCATCCGGGCAGATCTCATGATTTCTGAACATTGGAATACACCAATCGTAGAGATTTAGAAGTGGTGGGTTCTCCAGCTAACCAGATCTAGGGGGTCCACTTGAACTTGGAAATATAAGTGTCGGATCCGACAGTACCTTCGCCGACGTCAACTCAACCCCCAGGAAATGGTCGATGTCATGAAAATTTCTTGTGACAGTGTTGTGTTCTTCATTCTCAGTTCGTAAGGCTGGTCCTTGCCGATAGAAGACTTGATATTTTTTGGAATTGTTGTGGTGCCGTCGTTGTGACTGTAAGATCGACACAGAACCGGAGCCACCGAAAGGAAAGATTGACACAAAACCAGAGCCACCAGAAGCGTGATTTCATGCTTCAGTTTGATTTCCATGCTGGAGACTTGAATTCTGTTTCATTGATGTGTTTGTTGCTGTGAACTTACTCTTCTCAAGTTTGTGGTTCCTCCAATCTAGATAACTGATCAAAAGGTTGGGAGCGGAGCATGATCCAATCTTCAGTACCTGATTGATGGATCTGAAACTGGAGTTCCCGAATGCTATCTGAGTTTAAGTCTGCGGGATTCTTATTGTGATCTCTCAAGCATGATGGACGTTATCGATAAGTTGGTTCAATTCCAGCAGCTGTCGTGCCTTCCAATAGTTTTAAGAAATGGATTTAGCGTCTTCACATTCAGGAGTAAGACATTTCAATGAACCAGATCCAGGGGGTCCACCGGCCACCGCTCAAGTAACTGTCGAATCCGACAGTTACTTGAGCGGTGGCCGGTAGACCCCCTGGATTTAGTCCCTGCGTATCTGAGTTCCTGAGATTTTGATGCTGGTTGTGCTAAAACCAGATAATTGTTGCTGGTCTTGTGGCAAAGCTCAACATTTTTACGAGCGATATCGGTGAGTTGGCTAGTCTCGAATCTGGTCTGGCTTTAATTGGAGAAATACTTTCGATTGAGGTCTTGTTAGAATATTTGGAATTTTGTGGGTCGGGATTGCTGCTGTGCTGCTTCGTAAGATTTTACTCTGCTTTTTGTACTTGTGGCAAAGCTCAGCATCTGCGGTTGTGTTTTTGGTGATTTGGCCAGTCTCGAATCTGGTCTGGCTTTAATTGGAGAAATACTTTCAATTGAGGTCTTGTTAGAATATTTGGAATTTTGTGGCTTGGGATTGCTGCTGTGCTGCTTCGTGAGATTTTACTCTGCTTTTTGTACTTGTGGCAAAGCTCAGCAGATACTTGTGGCAAAGCTCAGCATCTGCTAGTTGTGTTTTCGGTGAGGGTGCCAGTCTTGAATCTGGTCTGGCTTTAATTAGAGAAATACTTTCGATTGAAGTCTTGTTCAAATATTTGGAATTTTGTGGGTTGGGATTGCTACTGTGCTTCTTCGTGAGATTTTTCTCTGCTTTTTGTATTTGGTTCATGACTTGCTTTCTGTATCTCAAGCATGGTTCATGTGTCTTCAAGCTCTGGTGTCCGAGCTTAGTTGATTAGATGATAGATTTGTCAAGCATCCGTATTCGTCTTTTGAACGTGAACTTAAGATCAGGAACTGTGATTTTGGAAGATAATCAGTCAAAGAACGTGAGCTCACGATCAGGAACTGTGCTTTTGGAAGATTGTCGTCAAAGATAATAAGTCAAAGAAGGCTTTGTGTTGTATTTAATATTTTGGAATAGTGGAAATGAGGGTGTTTATTGTTGAACAATACCATTTAGTATTACTATTTGCTTCATTGATTTGGCAAGTTTTGTTAAAAGGATTTTTTAATCCATGACAACTTTCTAAGCTTTCTGATACTTTGTTTGTGGTTTAGGAACAAACTGGAAGCCACGTAAATAGATATTGAAATATCATAGCTATCTGCGCACAAAAATCTGAACATTTATTATCAATGTAGGCTAAGCAAAGTACCATTTTGGGGGGGTCTAGGTGAAGGTCAGGAAACATCTGTCGGATCCGACAATTCCCTAGCAAGCACTACCTAGACCCCCATATACTGAGATTACATGCTTTTCAATGGAAAATATATTGTTCACTGGATGTGGTAGTTGATGACTTCTGTTTCCAATTCAAAACTAGTATTTGTATTTCGCAAGTATTTAGGGTGTATTTTGGTCCTCCCACTTTTAAGATTGATCTTGGATATCTCAAGATTTAGGTATTCTTTATTCTTTTCAGTTCATAGATTGTGCAATCTTTCAGGTTTTAGGATCTAGCTTTTCTTTGATCTTCTCACTTTGTAGTTCTTGTGATCTTTGCAATTAAAAGATTTTGCCCTTAATTGTAGATTTTGTATTATTTCATATTGTAGATATTCCAACATTTCTATTCTCAAATATGGTATTTTAGTTAGATAAATAGTTGTTTTATACTATTTTTTATGAATTTTTACTTACTTCAATTTTGATTGTGATGTAAAGCACAAAGTCTCTAATATGCAATTTGATGTCTACCATTAAATGATTGCAGGGTGGTGATGGGGGGCAAGCACCTTCACTTGTTGTAGCCTCGACGAGCGTTCCAATGTCTCAAGAGCCAAGCCCTTCTCAACTCATGTCACCGAAGAACACCAACATGGAGGTTTCTAGTGACTCAGCAGAGGAGGAGGCTACAAATGCAGACTTGGTAAATTTTGGCGACATTATGGATGCTGCAGAGCACGCTGCGGATGCTCTTCAGCATTCCATACTTAGTAGAGTCAGTGATCCACAGGCTCGCTTTTGCCGACTTCGTTCTACTTGTTTACATAGAGTCCTCCAAGCACATAGACAAAGGCAACCTACATTCTCTTCTGAGAGCTCACAGACTGAGTATACTTCTGACAGGGAGGTTTCCATTTCAATTGATGGCCCAAAAAGTGAGGACATTTGTGATTGTGCTTGTAGTGACATTCGAGGTAGGCAAGAGCCGGTGTTCATTCATTTGAGCTCTGACTCAGATGGAGATGTAGACATTGATTGAGTGCATGTGGAAAAAAAAAGGTTTTGGTCATAGCTGTTGACGCCCTATCATGCCCCATACATATATAGCAATGAGTATTTTTTTTCAATATGTGGTTAAATGTTTACATGTTTCTTCACTTTCACCTTTGAAATAAAATATCGGTTTTCATTATGCGCTACAAACTCTATTGTGTGAATTTTTATTAGTTCCTTATTTGTTGTAATCTTCATGATTATTTTGTATAGATGGACGAATCTCCAATCAATTTAGCACAGGAAGAAAGAATTCAAGAGACTCCAAATACAGACGACACAACTCAACCAGAAATTGAAGGGGAAGAAGGAGACGAAGGAGGCAAAGAAGAAATCACAAAGGAGGAAGTCATGGAGGATGAAGAGAAGGATCTCATGGAGGACAAACTTCGACAACTCCAAAAAGTGGACTCAGTGGCTACCATTGCTTCACTCAGAATGAAGCCCGATAAGCTTTTTCGACTTCCAATACCCCTTTGCCGTATGGTGGCAATGCCCATGGTAAGGCCTACACTCTCTTGTGACTTGGATTTGCTGGAGCACGAGTTTGCAAATGGATATCGAGATGGAGCTGCAGTTTTCTACGTCACGACTACAAATGAGGCCGGCGAGAGCTCGTTGTTTTCTGAGGATGAGATTGAGGAGTGGGGTCCATTGTGGAAGGAGAAGAACGACACCTTCAACGCTTACATTGAGTCATAGGCTGACCTCAAGTTCTTGAAGAATGTAAAGTTCTATGTCTGTGATGGGAACCACCGCCTGCTAGCGTGGATGAAGCACATCAATAGACGTCATTCCGGAGAGGCAGATTGGCATTGTGCCGTGGATTCAATTGTGCTCAATACGAAGGGAAAGACGGAGTTGGTCATGCATGTCATGCATGACATAAACAAGTGAGTGCCACTTTCATGGTTTTGTTGAGTACTTTTATTTTTAATGTTGATGAGCAATCAAAGATATTGCATTTGTTGACTATAGCATAAATTGTGTGTCTTTGAATAAATTGCAGGTCGACTGAAGACTCTCACGTGAAGACAAACTTTGTCCATACGTTGTACAGAGTTCAAAAGTACGGACTACTGCCCATAGAGCGGTTCAATGAGATGTTGCGTCCCTCAGAGTTGAAGCGGTGTTTTGCACACAAAACAAGGAAGACTTGGTACTCTATGCCGTTGGAGGTCTTCACATCTTTTGTTTTCTGGGTGAGTTTTTGGGTTACGTGAAGTTCTTTTTTATTTACTATATTGTATTTTGATTGTGGTTATTCCAATTGTTTTCTTCACTAATTAATTGATGGAGTTGTGCAGCAAGAGATTGCTTAGGCAGCAGATGCAGCATTGCGGAAGTGTCATGAAAACACTCCAACTCCGGAGAAAACACTAGAAAGAGTTGCTCATGCCATGAAAGCAGGTGCAAAAGACAAGACCGGGAAGTTGAATATGAAAATGATGAAGTTGGTTGCGATGGCCAATCCAGCTCATACGCCTGGCTTTCTGGATGAGGTATGTTTCATGTACATAAGATGATTTTAGGATAACATTGTATGGTCAATTTCATGTGGTAATGTGTGTTCTATATTGTTTTTGGTACAGATAGAGAAACACTGGAGTTCAAACGAAGTTCCAGAGATGACATTGGAGAAACTCCAAATGGTTGCTACATGCAACACGACTGCTATTCACAAGATAAAGTTTCTAAAGTGGTGGAACTCCTCAACCACATCACGTGATGCACGGCGGTTTCCAGCATGTCTTGTATCTGAGACGCTTTTGGGACCTTTTTTTAATAGATGTGTGTGGTATGCTGGGGTAAGTATTAATTGCTCAATGATTCTGAAATCTTAGAATTCTTGCATTTCTTGTGAGTTTAAATTTTAATTCTTCAAATCCTTTCAGTGACTATGAATATTTTGAATGCTAATCAATTTATGATTGGTACAGATTGAAGATGCTATTGTGGATTTTTTTGAGAGACTGGTGAAGGAGGACAACATCACCATCGATATGGCTGTTCCTCAGTAGCCCGAGACCTTAATGGAGTATGTGGAAGGATGGAGGAGGAAACTGTGGGATCAAGGATTCCTAAATGTCCTCAGGGGAGCTAATTATTTCAAAAAAAGTGACACTTTTGGCACTCATGAAGGGTCCAAAGAGGCAGTTCGAAGGGTTCTTTTCTGATATGTTTGCCTTCTTTGTATGAGTGTCAATTTGAACATATCCTAAACTTTGAAATGTTCAAATTTCATTTTGTGTTGAAACTAATAATTTCTAACAAAAAATTGAAATGAATGGTAAGATAGTACAAAAGTAGGGGGCCTTCAAATACCTTAGAAAGCTCTGTCGGATCCGACAGAGCTTGTGGAGTTGTCTATAGGATCTTTCAATTTCTGAACTTGAAGCGTTGTAATTTAAATAAAATCTCATTGAATTCAGTCTTTCCATGTTCAAATTTTATCTTTTTAATAGTAGTACATTACATTGGAAGACTCTTTGTGGACAAGGAATTTTAATTAATTTTCATGTTCCATGGATTTTGTATTCAAATGTTGTAGGTACTTCAAGTTTGAGCTTGAGGCAAAAGGAGCAATTGCCAGGGTTGACCTTCCTCCAATCCTTTCCTCTTGGCTGGACCTCTCATCTGGATATTGTATGTATACTCCCAACCAACTTCGCACGTATACAAGGGCCCATCTTAGTGGTGGAGGGTGGTACATTGACTACCCAATCGCATACACTCATCCATCGGAGTTGCAACTCCGAAAGTCTTTGGAGGGTATTGGTACGATTGACTTAGAAGTGGATGAGTTTGCAGAATTCTCCGAAGCCCAGAGGAAGAGGGCCATTGCAAGGAGGGAAACCAACGACAGGAAGAAGGAGGCTCGAGTTCAAGTTATTCAGAAAAACCAAGGAGAAGAAGGAGGCTGAGCACTTGGTTAAGTTGGCAGAGAAGGAAAAAGAGAAAGAGAAGGAGAAGGAAGAAAAGGCCAAGGCCAAAGGTAAGAAGAAAGACAATGATGGTGTTATAGTGCCAACATCTTTGACAGTGGACCAAAGTTCTCAGATGGTAGGTCAAGCACATGTTGGGATGAAAAGAAAGGCGGTATTGACAGAGTATTCGGAAGATGTTATTATGCAAGGGACGCAAGTGATAGCCCTTGGTGATGATGATGAGGTCAACTCTGAGGAGTTGATACTCAACGTCTCCATCATAGACATCATCAAAAATGAAAATAGCACCGGACCAAATTGCTACATAGAAGTTATAGATTTCTTGAAGAAGGTATGAAATTTATATTCTTGAAATTGAAATTGAAATTGAAATGTACAAGTCTTGTTCTCCCACCTTTTTGTGAAAAATCCAACTAACTTGGAAAATTCTTTTTTGCAGATGGTGGTAGGAAAGGCCAGGGTGTATGATGGTGTGGTGAATCATTGCCCAGGATTTGACTTGATGCTCTTCGATTGTCCTGAAAATTTGCCAGTGTCGGGTGTATCTTTTCCCGAAACTCACGTGCCTTCATGGAACATAGATGCCGAATATGAAATGATCAGCATGGCTGCATTTTTTGCTGAAAAACATTTACAGGACCACGGCTGCCTAGTTGTATTTCACTCATGGAGCATGGCCACGAAAGGCGTCATTGCTGGGATATGTAAATGCTATCCAATATTGGTGGTGAAGAAAGAATGGATGGGCATGAACTGTGTGCACCTGACTTCGGGATTTAACCCATCAAACACGGTAATACATCATTCTTTCTTTTCAATCTTGTTAAGAATTGGCATTCTATGTTTTGTTGTCATTGATTCTTACTTGTATTGTTTTTATGAATGCAGACTTTGAAGTTCGGCATCACACTGTTCGTAAAGGACCTAGGTACAAGGAGAAAGTCTAATTTTGTTTTCAAGCGGTCACAGACAATGTTGAAGGCAAAGGTGGACCTTCACCGTGACGACATATTGATCAATTACACCACTGAGGATACTATGTTGATGAACGAGTACGACAATCTACCGTAGCGCGGGGCTCGAGAGAAAGATGCAAGGTTGATCCAAATCATCATAGAAGGCACAACTGAAGAGGGAGATGTGGTTTTTGATTGTACAGCATCCACGGGTAAGTTTGAACTCAATACTTTAGTGATTAACTTCTTATTTGTTACCCTACACCATTCAAAAAATATATTGATTATTGTTTATTGCAGGTGCATCGATTAAGGCATGTCGTGCATTGGGCCGCCACATTGTTGCTTTGGAGAAAGATAAGGAAATATATGAAGTCCTTTTGTTGCCAATGAAGAAGATCACTCCTCCCATGGTGACAAGTTTGGTCACAGAACCGGTAGAAGCGCTTCAAGTCTCCCAAGATCTAGACGCCATGACCATAGTACCTCGGGCATTTGTTCGGCGCGATAGACATAGTAAGTAAGTTTCTTTGTATTTGACTCTTTGGTGTTTATAGTACTTATAATGTTTTGAGAATGTAATATTAAATGATTTGTTTGTGCAGTTGCAAAGGATTGATGTCCGCAAATGCAACAAAGCATAAACGACGGCTTATTTTGAGCCCGGAGAAGTTGTTTGATCTTCTAGTTTACGCAGAGCAAATGGCGTCGGCGTTTGCAGAGTTTGGTAGTTCTAAACCAAAAAATTGTAAACCCACCTATGCTTTAAATGTCTTACACTTCATAGATGGATCTGCATCTGAGGGTAGAGAGACTTCTGAGTCTTCTACTAGCGAGGATTCTATGACAGAGTCCACCGCCACATAGACTCATGAGATTGACGTATCTCACAAGTCAAGTTGTTGTTTTCGTTTTTTCATTATGATTGGATTTGTGTGTTTTATGGCTACATCTCAATTGTATTTCATTTTTCCCTGTACTCTTGCATTTTTAGATTTCTATTTAACTACATTACTCACTGAATCAAAATCCCCATCCAAAGTAGGGTGTGAAATTGGAAAATGAAGTTTGCACCAAATGAAACGTATCAATGGAACAAAATGCTATATAATTAAAAAAATAAATAGAAATAGAAATGAAAAAGTCTTTATGGAAGGAATGCGGTGTACAAATGAAAATCACACAAATAAAAGAGTTTGAATGAAATAAAATCAGTATACAGAATTACAGAAAAATCATCAAGTCTTAATGAAAAAAAATGGGGTGTGGAAATGAATACCCTAAACCATACAAACCAAAGACTCTACCCTCTATCACTACATGTACTTAGTCATTGTCGTTGTTTTTTAGTTTTTTCACTGGCTCATTGTGTGTTCATTGTTGATCTTTTTGGTGAGGCCGCTTTGCATTGTTTTTTTTTTCATGGACTTGGTTTCCCATTCCTAAATACTAAACCCAAAGAAAAATTACAATATTAAAAGAGTCTTAATGATAAGAATAGGGTGTAGGAAAAAAATTGCCAACAACCAAAAACTCTTCATGAAATTTAGCGGGTGCTATCAAAAATATATAACAAAACATTTAAAGAGTCTACATACATTAGAAAAAATTTCAGCCCAAAACAAGGCCGCCAGTTTTGCACCCCTGCGGTGCTATTACAGAAAAAATGGGAAAAAAATTATTTTTTTATTTTTTAAAATTCGAAATCTGATGTGGCACTACTAGTGCCACGTCAGAGCCACGTCAGAATGGCAAATTTTTTAATATTTTTTTAATTTTTTAATATTTTTTTTTTGGAAAAAATAATTTTTTAATGGTTCCGTTATTGCACTGCGGGGCTGCCGAAAATCAGAGCTTAGCAGCCTTGTTTTGGCCTCAGAATTTTTCTAATGTAAAAAATGGGGTGTGAAATTTTTTTGGGCAACAACCTAAAACTCTTCATTAAAACAAATGGATAGTGAAAAAGATATATAAAATCACACCATATAAAAGTCATTATAAAAAATGAGGGTGTGAATAAAAGATAGAATATTATACCATCCTAAGAGTCTAAGCCCAAAACAAATAGGGTGTACATAAACAAATATTAGACCAATTAAGGAGTCTTAATGAAAACTAATGGGGTGTGGGAAAAAAATTAGATCACACCATTAAATGGGTTTGAAAACCAAAAATATAATTTAAATAAACAAATATTACCTAAACCAAAGCAACTTAGAAAATAAATTGGAGTGTCTATCCAAAAAAACAATTCACAACAAAAAATGTCTAAACCCCAAGAAATAGATGTAATGAATTAAAATAAATTCACACGCACCAAAGTGTGTGGGCATAAAAATTGGTCTAAAATACAAAAAGAAATTCCCAACAACCAAAGTATCTAAATTCAAATTTTTAGAGTGTAAAAAAAACAATATATTTGAACACCCTAAAGCAAAAAGTCTTAATGAAAAATAAATTGGTAATTCATTTCCATCCAAATGATGGCATATAATTCTTTTTAATAGGAAAGTCACTCAAAATTCCGAAATATGGAACTAACATTTCTAGAACATTGAAATTCAGTATATCCACGGTCATAGGTACATTGCTAATTTTCTCTTAAAAAAATTTTCCCGCTCACATGCTCACAGGCTCACAAGCTCACGCTCACAGGCTCGCACGCTAGCAACCCTGCCTGTAATTGCACCAAACTTTTACTTAACAGCAAGTGGGAATGGCCCCTTCTCAAATACTGGTAATGTTCCCTTATTATCTCACTATAGAATTGTTGTATTAACCCTAGAACGTCTGGATCCATCTCCAGAATTGACTACTTGGAAAAATTCATTATAAAGTACTATTTGAAAGAATATTTTGGAGTTGACGTATAAATAAAAGTTGTAGATTATGAATTTTAGATTCCATCTGTACAATTAGATTCACCAAGGCTATCATCAATATTATTTTTTATAAATTCTGAAAACAAAAATTCATAAAATCTTCTAAATTCAATTACAAGCAAAATATTGTCATTTTTTGAGTGAAACTTGTTGGAATGGATTTGAAATGCGGTTCTCTTCATATAATGATTTTTTGAAATTTTGGTGTTCTTTAAATCTACAACCTCATTTTTGCAAACCCAATTTTGAACTAAAATCAATGTAATTTTTGGCTTGACAAACTTCCACATTTGTAATTTTAGAAAAATATGAGCTCTCATAACACCAAATTCAACCATGAGATAGGCCAACAACTTGATGAAGAATCACCACAAATTAGATGACTTTCATCCAAGCTGTAATGAGAAAGAAAACTGAGTTTCATTCTGTACATCGTCCAAAAAATGGACGTTGGAGCCCTTCAAGGTTAATGGGGAGGGATAATCAATCCTTATGCTTGGCCCTTGGTAAAATTCTTGGCTCTAATTTACTATGGATGGGAATCTGGAGTCGATGTTGGAGTCGATGTTTGAAATCAGAGCCTCCAATCTTGGTAGGATACGGTAAACAGACAAAATTAGGAGTTTGTGCTAATGTCATTGCTGAAATTTCTAAAAAATTTCCTTACACAAAGACAAGTGTCAAAAATAGAGAAAGTAATTGAAATTATATTTTTTGGACAAAGTATGAATTAGATATGAGTTTATAAAGGTTCAACCCCAAAAGAGGTTGTAGACTACTCTATAACCAACAAAAATTGTATCCATAACACTCACTCACCTAAAGCATTCAAAATATTTTTTTAATTTAGAAAGCCTTAAAAAAGTCACTTTCTACATTGATTTACATTGAAAAATTTGCATGATTGTTCCTAATGAGGTTACTCTTCATTCCATTAGTGTGAGGTGAGACATTGATTGTGGCCCAAAATCTCACAAATTGAAAATAACCACCATAGGGTCATTCCCTAGGTGATTGTCATGGGTCATTTGATCATCATGGGCTGATTTACCTTTGATGATGAAATATAAATTAACTAGCTACAAAATAGTTAGCAAGAATGGCATGGATGTTGCTCAATTTGAGATTATGATATATCATTTTATTTATTGTAATATTCTAAAGAAAATTCATTCAATGTTTGCCCTTCTAAGTTAATGGATAGTCATGAATGTGTTGTTACAGTAGAAACACCCACAACCGTAAATTTAAGCAATTCATCATACCTGGAGGCATTTTTGTCTCAAAATAATATTTTTGTAATATTAGCGAGTGGAAATTGTGAATATTAAAAAAAATAGATTTTTCAAATGTAGTATGTATTTTTTAAGATTTTCCAAAGTGCCTACTCCCTAGACCACCCAAACTATCCTATAGGTATACCCTGAACCAAAATTTGCAAAAATCAGCTGTCAATAAATGAAAATTAAATGTATGTTTTAAAACTGCGTCAACCAATCAAAGTTCAACGTTTGCAAGACACTTCAATGAATGGTTATGGACAAATTTGGTAAGAATGGGGTTAGAAACAGGAATGGGTTTTTCTATATTATAGTAAAACTTTGACTTCCTTTGCAATGGGGTACCAAAAAAATAAAGCTTCCCATTCAGTATTCCATGTGAATACTTCATCTTAAAAGCAATCTTACACAACTCTTATATCATTGCATTCTTATGCAATCTCAATTAATTATACCAAATTTCAATTTCAAAAATATGAGAACTTCATTTTATGTGATTTAAAAGTAAATGAATTTCAAGATATTACATAATAATAGATTGAAATTTTTTGATGATGAATTTTCAAATTTGAATTGCTTATATATGTTAGAAACATTTATGAGTGCATTCTGCCTTTTGGAATTAAAAAAGAAATTCAAAACTGACCCACTAAAGTGTTGAAGGCCTAAGAGAATATTTTTCCATAAGCTTAAGTACTCTGTAGTATTCACAATATTATTTACCAACACTTGTAGCTTTTGCTTTGATGTTTTTTTGAATATTTTTTGCACTATTCAACTATGCTATGTTATGTATTTTGGAACTTTCATTGAATGCCATTTTCAATGATTTTTTGAATGATTTTTGAATGAGTTAGATCCTAGCATTGGGTGCTTGATATTTGTAATATTGACTATTAATAGTGCAATATAAAGCACATTAACCAAGACACAAGCACAAAAGATGGTAAGACAAATATTTTCTCACAAACTATCATCATTTTAAACTAAATTGATTCAAAGATATATTCAACTTACACAATGATGATTGAAAAAAACTAAACTTGAAACACACACAAGTTCTAATTTATGAAGTGAAGGATTCTACAACTGAACTTACATAGTAGACAACCAATACTTCAACCTCTAATTACCTACAAGAAAACTTTGCAAACATTCCACTTGCCCAAAATGATTTGGATACTAAACATTCTTTACAAATAGTCTAATGATAGTCTACATTGTTGCACATATAGTTCTTTTCAATGTGTTTTGTAATAAAGATTATTAGTAAAAAGTAATAATCTTTATAATAAATCCAACTTTCTTTAACATATGATTTTTTAGGTGATAATCTAGGGCCTACATGTCTTGTTTAAAGAATATGAAATTGATTTATGAATTGAATTTAAAACTTTTAGCCTTCTTCAATATAAATATTTTTTTGTTATTATCTTTTTAAAATTCAAGATCAATGTAATTTTTCAAAGTTTGACTTATAAACAACTTGTGTGGCATTGTGCACTTGTCTAAGTATTTTCTATGATTTTTCTATGTATTTTTTTTAATTTTTAATTTCGAAATTAATTTATCCATAATTTAATTTGATTTATAGAAACAAAAGTCAATTGAAAATCCATGACTTTCACACTTAAGAACCAAAAGTGCAAAACAACCTTTGTGAATTTTCACTCATTGAGAGCTTTTTGGCAATGCCAAGAGTAACATCAAAAACTCCTATATATACTCCATTTTTCATAATTTAATTCAATTTATGGTCTTAAAAATTGCTCACAAATCCATCATATGTCCAAAAGCAATAATACAACTTTGATACTACTCAGGTTGTTTAGTCAAGCTCTCCAATAGTATAAAGAGAATGATTGGTAAGTGCACAACTAGGGATATCTCAAAGTTACATACAAAACAAACTAGAGCAGGGTGATCGCACGCTACGGTCGCCCCCCTGGCCCGATGTGCGATCAAATGCGATTAGTACAAACTGTACAACTTTGGTACGCCGCACATCCCGGCAGCTTTACTGGTCGGTTTGACAAATGACCGTGAATTCGGGGGCATCCGGAGCCGCGAATGCTTCGGTGGCTCAGTAATATACTTTAATATTGTGTGTGAGGATCTAGCTCCAAGATCGGGGTAACCGTCGTGGTGCTTCATGAGGTAGACAACATAGAAGCCATAGAACATCCATTTAGCTAATCCGCTATGTAAATTAGGACGTGCAAATGAAAACAGTGTTAGATTACAATGTAGGGACTCCTGCAGTGAGCAAAAACTACACTGAATTTTGCACTGAATTTTGCTGTGTACGGTCTAGAAACTGTGGAGAATTTTCTTCTTGCAAGTACTAATAGATATTTTCTGTACAATTTTCCATACTTTGCATACAAATTTGTACTCAGTTGTTCTTCTGCATGCAATGAGGTGACCCAGCGTACTCTCCGATGACCAAATCTAATCTGCGAATGATCTTGGAAGGCGCAATAACGGTATTATAATTGTCTGTTTAATAGTATGGTCCTATTCACCGAATGTTGTGAGGTCACCGTTGCCTTCTCCAATGCAAGTCATTTGCAATGGTGCTTCAAGAAGTGTGCTTGGTCTTGGTGCTTGCTTTGTACGGATCTTCCTGTGTCTCGTTTAGGGTGTTTGTATTCTCAAGCTTCTTGAATTTCCTCTAGCGGCGATGAAACCTTCCATTCCTAGCTCACGGATTCCTTCACCTTTGCACAAACGGATCCGTGAGATCCGCTAGAGGAAATTCAAGGATCGTTTGTATGGTTCTATACAAACTGTACGCCCAGTGGCACGCCCTTGCGAGTTGACTTCAGTTCTCGGGGATGCGGGGATGGCGAATAGAAGGCTTCAAGAACGAAGTGCCGGATTCAAGAGGAAGGGACCCCGTGGGAGGGTGGAGGATTATAATGCCATGAGGGAGGGTCTGAGAGACGGGGAAGTTGAGAGGCAACGTCGACGTCGTCAGTTGGTGAGGGAGAGAGAAGAAGTAGCTCGTTTGCTTGTTGTCCAAGATGAAGAATTGGGGGTACAAAGGGAGATGTCTCCACGTGAGCAATCGCTTATTTTGGTCGAAATTGTGGATTTCTTCACATTAACGATGCAAGGTTGTCCGGAGGTATCTTCTAGGCTGAAAATCATGGAACGTTTTTTGGAGGATGAACGTATTTCTCCATTCCTTCCTGAATATTATCCTCGTGGAGAGGATGCAAAAGCTCAATTTGAATTCCTCAGAAATTATCGGTCGGAGTTGGATGCTGTGAAGGGGGTTCAATCAGCAGACATGCTTGCTAGAAAGGCTATACTCCTAGACGCCGCTACTTCTGCTAGTGTGACAAGCACCAAAGCTTTATCACGGGTTCTAAAAGTTCATCCAGCTAATTTGAGGGTGGCCATAACCCACCACAGTACTGTGCATTTGCTCGCAAAACCTTTTGCACTTGCAAAATGAAAAAATAGGCCGGGGCTGCCTGCGAAGACCAAGGACCTCGTTACAAAGTGGTGGACAGAGGAGACGCGTGTCAGCCCCAACAGAAAGGAAATCGTACAAAAATGGACGAGTCCAAATACATATGACAAGCACTGCACCCACTACTTACTGGAAAGTCAGGTACGATTCGATTGCTCTGCAATACGTTCATTACAATAGTTTAGGTAAGCATTATACTAATTATTGTACAAAATGTATCACAAGTACACAATGTTCCAGCATTGAGTATTGTTTCTCATAATTCTTTTGCATCTCGCAGACCACATTCTTTCATAGGTTTATGGAGGCGCACCCCAACGTCAACGTCAAATAGAGAGCCTTCAAGAAATTGAAGCCTTACTTTGTTAAAACCTGCAATGAGAGAAACGTATGCTGTTGTAGGTACCATGTAGAGATCGACATGTTGAGGGAAGGGTTCAATCGCATTTGGGACGGCACGAAGGGAATCCACTTTATAGAGAATTGCCAGTGCAGGTGTGAGGTGTGCCTTTTTCGACTACAAGAAGAAGCAAACTATCAAGCACATTTCAAGACATATGCAGGTACGACGGCTCTGTGGCAAGACATTGTTTGCCCTAAGCCTGAAAATGAAGAGTGGCACGCTTTGCATTGTGTTATGGGTGCGTGCGGCGATTGCGGTATTTCGAAGCTTCATATTTGTCCTCTTGAATTATCCTCGACTTTAAATGTTACTTGGAAATGTTTCGAAAATGAAGTCATTGGAGTGACACGGGAAGAGAAGCCCCGGAAGAGGATCGTGGAGGTGTACAAGGAGACTTCTCCACAAGTATTTTTTGAATACTTCAAGTCTAAGTTGCCACAGTTTGTCAAGCACAATTTCATTGCGAGGTGGCAAGACAACCAGTGCAAGGGTTCTATGCAAGATTTGGGTAAAGATGTGATTTTATCACATATTGACTTTGCCGAGAACTACACCTTCGAGATCCAGAATCAAATCCAGAGCATGTACTGGTGCTCCACACAGATTAGTATTCTTGTTCACATCACATATCGCTTTAAACCAGATGGAGCTATAGTGAAAGAGTCACATTTCTACATCACAGATGATGCGATCCACGATTCCCTAATCGTACAGCATGTTTGATGCAGCACTGGCGATGGCTAGAATCTCAAGGTACTACTGACTTTGTATTACATGTATTGATTTTGTACCAATCTTGTACTGAAATTGAAAATGATATGGAGTGTACTGACTTTATACGTAAATGGACAGGATTTCGACCCAAGCACCACATAGTGTGGTCCGACGGCTGTGCGGGTCAGTTCAAGGGTGCCCGACCATTCTATTTCGTGGCCAGATATCCTAAATTAATCAATGGGTGCACGATGAACTGGAATTTCTTTGGAACAGGCCACGGGAAGGGAGAATGGGACGGAGCTGGTGCTGTCGTCAAGCGTGCTTTACGGCAGTCCCAGTTACACAACACGTGGAGGAGGATGCAAAATGCGCATGATGCTGTTTCGTTCTTGACGGAGACAATGGGAGGGAAGGTCGACACGAACTTCGAGAAGACCGGCATCAAAGAAGTCCAGAGATATTTCTGGGAAATACCGAAGGATGTCACGAAGGAGTGTAGTTACCATTGTGAAACAGTGAAAGGTTCCCAGGCTCTGCACTCCATCTACTCTTTTTCTATTGCGGATCCAACACAACTTTTTGTTCGCAAATAGTCGTGCTTCTGTGTTTATTGCCTCGACGGCAATTTCGTCAACTATGGGAACAAGTCCCACGTTGAGAACTGGGATTTGGTAAAGTTGAAGCCGCATGATCTTCAAGAAGTTGCTAATCACATGACGGACCACGACGTTCCAGATGATGAGGATTGGGAGGAGGCCGTCGAAGGCGAAGGCATTGGCGACCTCATTCGGCCAGGTGACAACTTTGCTGTCCCTGCTGCGGAGGGCAATGTAGAGGAAGTGGAGTTTTATATTTTGCAGTGCACTAGGGGGAAGTATGTGGTTGATCACAGCTTCACTTGCGCATGGGGTCCGCAGTTTGAAGCTAGCGACTTCGTCATACGAGGTACTTATTATCAGAAGTGGAACAATGGTTATGTATTTTTGGGCAACTCGCAATCAGCCCATATTGATGCACATCTTGTTATACACGGTAAATTTTCTATGATTCCGAAGCCAGGTAGGCAAAAGGGTGGGGAGGTCACTTACGAATTAAGCAACGACAATGTCGCTGCTATTAGGGCTGGCTTACAGTGGGAAGATGAAGACTAGTACTGTATTTCTTGTACTGTTTTGTACACAACACAACGTTCTGTACATTAACATTCCGTTTTTTACACCAGCATGCCATTTTGTAGACTTCCTTTTGCATTACTTGTAAACTCCTAATGATCTCTTGTTTGTACTATCCTGAACGCATAACTTCATGTCCGCACATTTGCTCATGAATGTGCGGTGCTAAGAAGGCATTGAGAGTGCCATCATCGTCACCTATTTGAATAGCCTTAGGCCTAAGGATTCAATAAATGTGCTCATGAGTTGTGGTGTGCGGAATTCCACCTCATGCCGGCTTATAAACAGCCTTTGCTTTCATAGGTTGTCAGGTTTTAGTTGCTTCCTAACTTTAGTCTCTTTGTGCCGAGTTCGCCGAGGGTGTCGACTGACGTTGTTTTTGCGAGACAATATATGGTTCCATGGCTGCGGTATCCACACCGGCAGTGGCGCCTGTCCAAGGGCTGGATGGAGAAATTGTAAGACACGCCTTCCACAAGACCTTGACGAAGGCGTCCCTGCGGAATTTGGTAAGTGCAGTTTTTATTTTAATGTGTGTGGGGGGGGGGTCTTAAAAGTTTGAAAGGATGTTCTCTCAATCTCTCAATTTTGGTCCATGCAGAGGCTGCCCGCATGGTTTTCCCGTTCGTATCTACACGAGTTTCAAAGAGCTGAGTTCCCAGGAGTTGTTAAAGTTCGATATATCGGAAAAATTTATTGGCTGGGAATCCATGTGAACGTATCTTGCACCAGGAGGGGACAACTACAAGTCCTGTTTCATTTTGGATGGAAATATTATTGTCAATTCCATGACTTAGTTGGAGCCGACCGGATCACATTGTGGCGCGTGGAGTAGAACCTTTTCGATGTTTAGGTCCAGAGGAACTTAGACTTGAACCAAACTGCATAGATAGTACCGTCAGGGATCCCACTGCACTGAATTTTGCTGTGCACGCTTTGGAAACTGTGCAGAACTTTACTTTCTGTAAGTAGTAAGAAATACATTCTATACAAAGTCATATTTTATGTACAATTTGATACGTGTTGTATAGTTTTGTACTCTGTTATTCTTCTCCATACGGTGTGGTGATGGAGCAAGGATGTGCATTCAACAGGGATTGGAAATACAAGAGGTTTTTTGGCCTTCAGCTATTATTCAAAGTAATTTGTAATAGGTTATCACGGAATCTGCTGTTGTGTTTGATGCGTTCTCTCCATTCTGGACTTTTCTTTAATTGCTCTCAATACAAGGTCCATGATTCTTCATCGTCAATTTCAACTGCGGTTTAGCTGGAGGTCTCATATTCAGGTTACGCTCATGTGTCTATTCATGCCTCATATGTACACAAACATGGTTTCGGTGTGTCGGAGGGAGAACTAACAGTCGAGCGGGTTACTGAACTTGTTGGACGAAACTGAAAATGTATTCTATTGATGTGTCAATACATTTTACACATCTCTTTTTATTATATCTATTGCGAGTTTTGTCATTCAAATAGGTTGTTCAGGGTTGAAGAAAAACTATTAAGTCCAGATCTTGGTCTCAAAGAAGTCGGTGCACTGCTTGCTATTTACGCATTCTAGGAAAAATTTATACCTGTGATTGAGTACTCTGAAAAGTTTTAGTTATCAATTTAGCAATGATCTTTAATTTTGGAAACTTCTGTTTCAATTCAGCTTACGGAACTTCTCTCCATCCACAGTTCCGTACATTTTGTAAAACTAAGTACTTATTGTACAAAACTTGTACAAGTTTGTTCTTGTTCATCGTATCGAACCGAACCATCTTGGAAGGTTCCGTGGATTCTACGGAAGGCTTCTGCGAAGTGACGCAACGGACCCGCTTTTCCTGTGCTCGTTCGATTGGTTGGCACATCGGAAGCCCCGCAAATAGACCTGCTCCGTCATACGGCCTCGTCGCCTTCTCGCACTTTGCTTTGCTAGCGCCATTTTGCTCTGTTTTGCTAGCCGAGGTGCAGAAGTTTGGGTTCTACTGCCGTAGTGGTGTTTACGTCCTCGTTTTTAATTTGTCTTCTACTAGTTCAGTTTGCGCTCTGAGGATGTCTAACCCTCCAGTGACTAGTTGCACACTTGTTCAACAGTGCATTACAGATTATTTTCCGTTTCGTACCTCTAGCCTAGTTCAACAGTGCATCACGACTTACTTCCCATTTTGTAGTACTCAACATTGTTCTTTACATTGTGTGTTTGAGTCTTTGGTTACTTTGACGGACACTTCGACAGGTGGATCCTATATCTCCGAAACTCCGACTTCCAAGCAAGGTGACATTGCGTATTATCTAGGAATTCGTAGTACTACTGTCGTGAGGAGCAGCAAGGCGTTGTTTGAGCGGTCAGTGACAACAGAAGCCCCAACTTCATCGTCTGATTCAGTGAATCAAAGTATTTGAAGGTTTGTATACGTACTTTACTTCTAATTGCACAGGACTGAAATTTCAACTTATTTATCGGAAGGTCTGTTTGACTCTTAGAGAATGAGTGTATTATTCGGATTTAGTTGTATCCTTCAAGTCGTACATTGGACGCTTTGTATTTCAAGCACCCACCTTCTGTACATTGGCAGGACTGGAGGCTAGGTTCGGGACGTACTATCTGCAAAGGCACTCTGTAAGTTACCTCATCACCTAGTACATAATCAATTTCTGCATTAGTTCATGTATTTATTTTGTATGAGGGGTACCACTTGTACTGGGACTGAGGCATTTGTACCGATAGCGGTTTTAGGAAAGGAATTAGTGTACAGTGCTGCACTACCATCTCATGGTTCAAGAATTACGGACTGTATCAATTGTTACCAAGGTACAGGGTTCAAAGTTCTCGAACCACATTTCGTTCAAGGAATGTAGTGAACTTACTGTTTGTACTAAGATAATTGCATTTGTACCGATAGCGATGAATGAAAGGAATGTTCGTAAAGTGCTGTAGTACCATCCTATGGTTTCAACAGTCCTAACTGTACTAACTAAAACCAGGGTGCAGGGTTCATAGTTCTCGAACTCAGTTGAGTTCAGAAATCGTAGTGTTTGTAGTCTGTGTACTTACAAATACACTTGCAGTACTTATGTTACTACTAATCAATCCTCATGGAACAATCATCTTTCATTTACATAAGTAACCATTGTACTTTATATTGTCAGAATAGCTTATTATAGAATACAAAAGCTGTACATTTCTGATTTTGTGTACTTACAGTCATAATTGTGGTACCTTTAGTACTTTTCGTACTGATAGTAGTACAAAATATTTATCACTTTCATCTTTGCTCCGCCATTGGACAGATGCCGATAAATTGGATTGGAACGCAGCTGCAAATTACAAATTCAGGACTATGGAGTTGTGTACACAAGTCCAATTTGACGAGAGGGACGAGCCAAGCTATGGACCGACCTTTGGAGCTGGGGTTTTCGGGGTACAATTTCTACGACAACGTGGAGCAACGGTACTTCCCCATCACTTGCACACCGTACTCTGCTGCACTATCCATACCCACCCGCAACTAGATTTGCTTGTGTTCTTTGTTCTTTGTTTTCATTAACCTTTGGCATTTATTTTCTCTTTTGCTCGTTTCAACTGTCCAGCTGCCTGAGGGTGCCTTAGGGTTTTTTTTTTATCAGTTCTATCAATAAAAGATCCACCCGGGAACGAATTTCTAACTGTATTTTGATGGACAGCAAGCTATCGTGGACGCTGTATTCCAAGGGGTGCAGCGCTGAAGATGTAGTCTTCTCACTAGTATCAATTTTTGGTATATTATGTGCGGAAGGTAGAACAAGTCACCGTCAATTCAATCTTCAGGCTTCATATTTCGGGTTTACCGCGGTTCTTTTTCTTTAAGTACAACCTTACAAAAGTTGTGGCACAATTAGTTCACAGAGTGCGTGGTCATTTCTCAGCTTTCACTAAGTTAATGCATTTCCTACCTTTGATCATTTATGGTCATCAGTAAATATACGTAATCCACGGGTCCGCGTTCTCCCGGTAGTTTGCAACTTATACATGGAAACTGTTTCTTTGTACAATTAGGTACAAAACCTACGAGCTTTGCAAAGGGGTACCAAACGATGTACCAGATATACCATGGCAGTGCACCTTTGTCTTTGAACGTTGTTGCCTTTCTCAAGTACCACAAATATTAACATGTGTTGAACGTTGTTGCCTTCCTCAAGTACCATGAATATTAACATGTGTTGGGTGGCTACCAAGACATATGAGACTGCTGTGAATATTACATTGCAACAGAAGTTTCATAAGTGTCAGATACCCACCTAACACTAGTTAATTTTGTCAGAATCCACCAAAGTAGATTCTCCACAATGAAAGCTACGGCATGTTTCCACATGTTTGGTCATTCGGCAAGAGATTGGTGATGTGATGAAGTAGGGGACCGTCAATTACTGTGTCACGGCAGTGAGTGCTACCACACTTACAATAGAACGGAATTACAGGATCTACAACATCGACTTGTGGCTTTTGAAAAGTACAACCATAATTCCAAGTGAGCTCTTCAAACGCTGGAATGTCTTCTTGTGCAAAGAATGCAACATGGTAGAGTCTTGGGTCCTCGTCGCCTACTTTGACGGGCACATCAATGAGGTTGGCATCTTCACATCTACAAAAACAAGCAACACTGAAATTAGAAATGGACATAGCACAAGTACCGTCAACAAGGCTCCCGGCTTAACAAACCAGTACACATTCAATATCTTTTGTACAAATCAGTACAAATCGACTGTACATTATTAAAATCACAAGGCACAAGTCCAGGAAAATACCTGTGGTTTAGAAAGCGACTGACATTTCCCATGACAGTGCTATCTATGCACAATGCCACATCATCGGTGACCTCTTGCTCGGATATCCAATCGGCGTCCAATGCTAGCGTGAATGCCTCCGATTTCCCCATTTCTCCCAAAGCTCTCCGTTGCATGAGCTCAGCATTTGTAACAATCTCTCCTACATATTCAAAGATAAAAGTATCCTTGCAAATTCTCTGCTTTGCACGCAATCCCCAACCCTTCTCTCCAATCCAAAAAACCTCTATGGGAATGCATAATCCTCTCTGAACCACTCTATTGCCGCAAGAACTATTGCAGTTGCAAGAGTTGTTGCATTCTTCAAGAAAAAATCGGTTTGTATGACCTGGACATGCAAAACCCGGCTCTTGACAACATTGTACAGTGCAGAATGACGTCTCTTCCATCGACACCTACAAGCGTACAAAACAGTACACAGTTAGTATTTTCTGTACAAATCAATACAAGACACATGTTGGTACAGAGAATAATGAAATTGAATGGTTGCAAGAGGTAGAGAAAAAAACCCTAAACCGCAATGAAATTAGTGTTGTCCTCTCAATTCAAGAAATACTTACATGTTTTAGGATGGAACTCCGTAGACGCCCTCGTTTGTTATACGCCAAGCACAAAAGTTTTTTCACCCGACAACAGCATGCATGCCCATGACAATTACGCTCACCACATTGCCAAGAAACGGGGAAATCCATCTTCACTTTAGCCAAACTCTTTGATGCAATTGTAGATAGCCTGGACTAAGAACAGTAAGTAAATTCCTCTAAAGCACAGAATCCCATACTCGGAACAGATACCGTGATTGGGACTCTTTCTAATCCGTTGGACAAGTCGCTTGTATCATACCAAAATTGTTCCTATGGACAGAAATGCAACTGTCTTCAAAAATAGTATCATACCAAAATTGTTCCTATGGACAGCAATGCAACTTCAAAAATATGTGAGCTCGTTAGAGAGAAATGGAACTTTAAACTATGAATTACAAGTGGCGACGAGGTGGACTCCTGGCCCAATTCATTGGTGCTGATTTGCTCACTTTGGATCTACTCTGCTTGGTTTTTTTACGCCTTTTTGGCTTCCCTGTGTCTTGAGCCTTTCGCCTCTTCTTCCTAAATTCCACAAAAAACACATGTGTGTTAACATTGGTACATTTTGCAAGTATGTTGTGGACATAAAAACACTAGAAATAATGACAAATAATATAATACTCGGATCTTGTTGTTCGTCCCGGTTCAGCAACCCCAGCTTCGCCTTCCTCGCCCTCGCTAGCTTCTACATCCAGTCCCTCTCCGGTACAAGTGTCCTGCCCCCCCCCCCCAACTTCACCAATGCCTTCAGCTTCACCAACTGTCCCCACAGCAGCTTCAGAAGCACCCGCGACAGTGACATGGGCTTCATCAGACATGGCTTCAACCATGAGGGGCTCTAGAGCAACGGTGACGTCCTCAACCGCGGCTTCAACCACCTTTGGCTCTGGAGCAACGGTGACATCCTCAGCCACGGCTTCAACCACCTTTGGCTCTGGAGCAATGGTGACGTCCTCAGCCACAGCTTCAACCACTGAGGGTTGTGGAGCAACAGCTTCAACCACGAGGAGCTGAGGAGCAACGATGACGTCCTCAGCAATGGCTTCAACCACAGGGGGTTGTGGAGCAACGAGGACGTCCTCAGCAACGTCTTCAACCACAGAGGGTTGTGGAGCAACGGCTTCATCAGCCATGGCTTCATCAACTACAGGGGGCTGCAGAGCAATGGTGACGACCTCAGCCACCATTGCTTTATCAACCGCGTCAAAGGTGGATTCTTCAGCAACGTCAATGGTGGATTCTTTAGCAACGGTGACGGTGGATTCTTCAGCAACAGTGACGATGGATTTGTCACCAATGATGACTATGGCTTGTTCACTCACAGCTTCAGGAGCATCAGATTCTCCAGCACTCGTACATAAAACACTCGCTAGTACGCAGTCAGTCACCCCGGCCATAGTTGCCCTAGTACATTCCTCACAGCCAATACAAAAGGATTCAGAACAGCCCTGCACCAACACGTGATCCCCTCCCTTTCTAGCAGTGGCCGATGTGAATGGGAGCGCCTCTGCTTCCGTCCTACATTCCAACACAGCATTCGGTAAACCCAATATGCCCAATACGCTACGTACTGCAGGATGTATACAAATACGAAAGCAACAAAAAATCGACTGGAAAATTCGGAAACAATACCGAGGTACTACTGATGCTGCCTTAGCCAGTTGTAGCATCCTAGACTCAATACTCAGTTCGCCGATGGGAGCCCCACATACACCAGAATTTCCTCTCCCTCCTTCTCCATTCGATGAACCAAGCTCTGCACCATAACACAATCTACAACTGAGTGAAGAAGGTTCTGTCACAAATTCGGGGCTTAAACATACAAACAAGGTACATATCATAACAGAAAAGGTACAACTTCAAATTCGTACATACTCAAGGTACGAAGTATACAATCCAGGTAGGCACAAAATTACCTGGAATACCACAACGACTGCCTAAGTGCAAACAACATGGAACATTATACAAATAATACAAACTATACTACAACAAGTATAACAACAAGTACAACAACAAGGACCATACTAAACATGAAGTACTAACAATATGGAAACTTATACAAACAATACAAATTATACTACAACACGTACAACAACAAGGACCATACTGAGCATGAAGTACAAATAAGAACACATGCGGGTAGCGATGTATCCAGAATGTTACCAAATTGTACAAACTTGAGATACAAAAATGCACACAATACAACTACAAGGGGAACAATGACCATCAAGTTGAAATCAAGTTGAAATTATATTACAACAAGTACAACAACAAGGACCATCCTAAACATGAAGTACAAATCAGAAGACATGCAGGTAGCGATGTATCCAGAACGTTACCGAACTGTACAAACTTGAGATACAAAAATACACACAATACAATCGCAAGGGGTACAGTGACCATCAAGTTCAAATCAAGTACAAATTAGTGATTTCCAAACAACCTTTCCTAAATGATGTATCCAACACTATACAAAATTGATAGAGCATGATATCCCAATTCCAAGTCCCAGAAACCACATGAATCTAACAAAAATGTAAATACCTTTCACTACACGTACCAATCAATACAAAGGTGTACCAATCAGAATGCAGTTGTACAATACTACCTTCCTCTTCAATGGCTGATCTACTGTGCTGGATGGCTGTACGAAATTCTGCTGCTGCGTTACTCCTAGCTGCTAATCCTCCAGTGATAGCAGTGTCACACTTTGCCTGTAACTTCGTCCACTCTTCACTCCCACCTCCAGGGCGACCACAACCACGAACACCCCTCCAACCAAAACTCATGATCCGTTCAATGGGTTGAACCTTCTTGCAATATAGAGCGGAGCATTGTGTGCAATTGGTGAAGTTCACCAATACACACCATGGATGATATATGTGGCTGCATGCGACGACAATCATCTCAGAATGGGGGAAAGGAAAACCGCACAAGGAGCACTTCTCATTTGGTGTAGTGCTAGTGTCTGTGTCTGCTTTCGCTTTCCTTGCGACATACACCATGGATAACGGTCGCATGTGAAAACCGCAAGATGCACGTCCTAGGTAAGCATGCTCCTCCTGCAACGCACGAACCTGCATGCGCATCTTTACAACTCGGTGGCTCTCCAAGTTGAGTGTCTCCTCCAAAGTAGCCACTTTCTCCTCCAACTCCTTCAATTTACTATGCTCGCCACTTAATAAATCGTTGGCTATTTCCAACTTGTCACTTAGCGCCACTTCCCCCGTTCCATCTGGGTTGGCTGCACGGAATTCCTTCTCATAACCCTTTTGTCTCAGCTTCATGATCTTCAGTAACCCCCTCTGATAATTCATGGCTTCGTCATGCTTTTCTTTGGCTTTAATAGCATTCTGCTCAGCCTCCAATCTAGCCTCAAGCTCTAGATTCTCCACTGCCAGCAACCGGCCCAAATACTCCAACCTGGAGTTGCACTCGTTCTCCTCCAACGCTATTCCGCCCATTGAGCTTCTTCTCCCCTCGCAAATCTCTGACTGCAACTCGCGTTCGTCCACGTGAATTTTTCGCCATTGCCGGGTGACCATTCCGGTGTCCGGTACCTTTGCCTTTTGCAACCGGATGGCGTCCTTTGCGACCCTTTTCCGTTGGGTCTTGTTTGTGGCTTCTCTATAGGCAGCCCAATTCACCGGTATGTTTTGTTCCTCCAAAACAATCCCTCTGGCCATCTTGTGAGGAAGCAAATTGCGAGGAACTTCTTGTTGATACAGAGCTTGTAGGAGCTCTTTGATCCTCTTTCTAATCCTCGTTGACTTGACATCCCTCCAATTGTAACCATACCGTCCTTCTCTGCCGACCGGTTTTCCAAATAGTTTAACACACTGAGTGTCGTCAAACGGTTTGCCTTGCCATTTCGTTAAACGATTTGGCAAGTGCCCTTCATTCTTGAACCCGTACTTCTTCAAGAAATCGGCTTTGGTGAGCGCCGGTGGTGGGTCAGGTAGCTTTGGCCTATCCTCGCCCTCGTCGCTGCCCTCAGCCTCACCCTCCTCACCCTCCTCACCCTCCTTGCTGCAGTCACTGCCATCGTTGCCGTCCTCGTTGCCCTCCTCGCTTCCCTCCTCGCTGCCTTCCTCGCTGCCTTCCTCGCTCTCCTCGTGTTCGGAACAAGGACTGGGAGCAATGGGAGGGCGAGCGGATGACTTCACCCGGCTTGCAATGGGAGGACAGGCGGATGAAGCTGCTTGGGATGACTTCTCCGTCAAGTCATCAAAAAAGAAAGGCGGAAATTGTATGAATTCCAATTATCATCCAAAGTTAGATTAGACAATTATTGAAATTGAATAAGAAACAAGAATTTTGTATTAGTCAATAGTCAATTATTTTCTTAGAGTTTGGAACAAGTATTCTATTCCCAAGTCAACTAGTAGAATAACCATCCATTAAGATTGTTTGTTTGTTTGTTTTTGTTTGATATAGTGAGACCTCCCGAACCATGCGTCCCTCGATGGCATGCTTGGTACCATTGAAAAGCCCTAGGCAAGGAGGGGTGTACGGGCTTTGTTTTGTGGCGTTTGGACGTACGGTGTGAAAGTTATTGATTTTTGAGTTATTTTTTATTTTTTATAATTAAAAAATTACTTTTACTTACATTTTGGTTGTGGCAAAGGTACAAGGGCGCATTAGTTAATAATTGAAGATAATAGTATTGAAAAAGAAAGAAGTAGGGTAGAAAGAGAAGAGGAGAAGAAATAAAAAATAAGAAGGTATTGGGTGAATTAGAATGTACCTTTGAATTACAACTATATTACTTGTATAAAAAACCATAAACATTAACCCCTAAAGTCTCAAGGCCTCTTTTCCATCAAAAAATAGTCAAAACTGTCATTTCTTTAGTAAAGAGCAAAAAAATTAAAAATATTTCTTTTGCACATTAAACCATAGGATCTTTTACTAAACTAGTATAAGAATGTTTGGAAGAAATTTCACAAACTTTGACCGTGTAGATTGCAAGATATTTGCATTTAACCCTTCACCGCCCAAAGGGACCAAAAGTGTCCTCACACAATCTAGCAGTCAACTTCAAAGTACTGTAACTTCTGCATCAAATGTCCAAATTCAATCAAACTTGTTGAGAAAGTTGCGCATATTAAGGTAGGAGGCTCATAAACCGACTGGCCTGTAAAAGCGATCATGGCCCAGAGGTACATATTACTTTCTTCCATGTACCAACAGTGCACATTTCAAGGGATGGTCGCTTTTAGTGACTCCTGCATTTCAACTTCAAAAATTCATAACTAATTCCACAAAGGTCCAAAAAATATGAAACGACTTGGGTTAGATGCGAATTCCATTTTTCTTCCTACTAAAATTTACTGAAAATTATTTCAAGCAATTTATCTTCCCCCAAATGGCAAACAGCTCTTAGATGGTTGGTTTATGAGCCTCCTACCTTAGTCTATTTTTTGTGGTAAAATTTTCAAATCTATCAAAGATGTACTGAGTTTTTGAAAGCCATTCGAAGTTTGCAAGTTCAATTTGAGTTTACCACACTCCATTGAGATGGCTGCAACTTTGGGGGCTTGTATCTTTTTCATCAAATGTTAGTTTTCAATAAAACTTTTTGGGTTTTGTTTTGCATAAAGTCTAATTATTGTGGTAAAATTTTCATGTCAATCCAAGTTGTTTTGAATGCTTGGGAGCAATTCAAAGTTCAAAATCTAGACATTTTTGCATTACAGTGAACTTCGGCGGCTTATAACTTCTTCTGACAGGGTTTGTTTTCAATAATTTTTGTTGGAAAAGTTGCGCATACTAGTCTAATTCTTGTGGTAAAAATTTCATATCAATCCAAGAAGTTATGATTGACTGAGAAGCATTTTAGTAGAGGTAGGTTCAGCCATAGATGTGTTTTTTTGCTACTTTTTTCACTGTTTTTTGACATTTCAAAACAATTTTGCAAACACAATGAGTCAATTGAATGATTTTTTTTTCCACTAATGTGTTTGTCTTTTGGTTTTGAATCATTTTTTAGCCTAAATTTTTTCATTTGAGTAGGTTTAGAAATCGAATTACACCTTCAAATGTGTTTTTAGGAAAATTTCAGCATCTTTTTTCAACACTAGAACATTATAATCTTTCAATCTATACGGTCAAATGATCCCAAATTTGATTTACACCATCTACAACATGCACACTACAAGATTGTGCGGTTGAGATTTTCATACCTCTCTCAAACTTAGATTTATGACACTTGAAAAGCAAGGTTGTTTTTTGACATGGTTAGGCCTTGGGCGGTATAGGGTTAAAGTGAAGGAAACAAGTTTTTTTACATGTTGCTCAAGTACATTTTTTGGCTTTGAATCTTTATAACTTAAAATTTTTGCTCTATTGATTTTTACTTTCTAATTTCATATGATAAAAAATTGAATTAAGAGTCTAAGAATTTTTTTAATTTTAAAAACACACTTATTTTTCATTCATTACAAAATTGTTAAGTAGAAATAGGTTTAAGATTGAAGGAAATTTTAAATTATTAATAGCTCTGTGATGGAATTGAAATACACTCATCTTAATGGTGAGATTATTCTAGCAAGAGATCTTAACCTTGTGAAATATTTTTTTTTTAAATTGTGAAAATTAAGGTAAAAAATGAATCTTACAAGTTATTTTTTCAAGAAGATGCTTTGATTGTCCAAAAAACAAGATTGTCCATAACTTTCATGTAACAAATCCAAATATAATAAATCAAAGCTTTCCGTGTACATATAAATATAATCTATACAAAAGAAATTAAAAAATTGAAGTTTTTTTCTGCCCAACAAATCTAAAAAACGGGCTTTTTATGCCATAACTTTTGCTCTTTAGCTCTGATTGAAATAAAAACTGAATTTTTGGAAAGCTAATTTGTTTTATAATCTTCAAAAAAAATCAAGAAATCACCACAAATATTGAGACCACAAGAGCATGCCCGAAATCCATTTTCTCTTCTAAGGGAATAATAGGACTTTAGGGGTTAACATTGAGTATAAATTCAAAAGGAGGCAAAAATGGAAAGAGAAGATGGATTTGAGGGAGTCTTTAATCATCTCATAGTTGAATTTCATTCTGAGGTAAGTAACTAAATCTTCTTCTTTTCCTTTAAATTTCCTAATTAACAACTTAAAACCTTAGCCAAATACAAGTTAGATTCAAACCATTAAGGTTAGATTTTATTTCAAGTTTAGCTTTAGAAACCTATAGTAGAGGTTTAGAAGTTTTCAAAAACATAAGACATTTAAAAATAGAGTCAAAACAAATAATATACAAGCGGATGAAGTTTAGAAATTAAATCAAATGAAAATTAGTCAATTTCATCCAAAATAAAAAAATTAGAAATTTAAAAAGTAGTATGAATCTAGACTTTCAAAGTAAGATTTATTTCCTAAATTTTTTTTACTATGTTTTCACCAAAAATGCTCAAAAATTGTCATTTCTAATACAAGTACCATAATTTAGAATTTTTTTTTGGACAAATTTAACCTTAAGATCTTATAGATTATTGGTTCAAGAAGATGTGAAATTTTTTTCAGAAAATACCACTATGTAGATTGCAAGATATTAGTGTTTGAAGTTATAAAAATCATTTTTTTGCTCTTGCAAAAAAACGGGCAGCTGCACTTCACAAGGCAAATCTTTATGAAAAAATTTACAAAATGATTGTAACTCTATGGACTCATTCTTGGCTACATGCTTGAAATTTTTTTGATCATTGGAATTGTACAACATATAGGAAAATAATAGTAAGTAGAAAGAAGTAGACAATGATTCAAAATACTAAATTGTCAACCATTTATTTATGAAATTGAAAAATGCCAATCTTAATGGTTTTAATGTTGCAATAAACAATCTAAACCTAAATTTATTTATTTTTTTCAAAAATATTAAAAATTGAATAAAATAAAGGACTTCAAAGTTTATTTTAGAATAAAGATTTCATAACTGCTTGTAAACTAACCCACAACTAGAACTCCTTATAACTTTCATCTCATTAGTAAAAAAGGAATGATTCAAAGTTTTTTATGTATATAGAAATCCAGAAAATCAATTTCAAATTTTTATTTTTCAAAAAAGTGATTTTTAAAGAAGTTTTTTTTGCTACCTGGGTTGCCCGCCGAGCAATGAAAAGTACATATTATTCAATAACTTTTTGACAATATAGTCAAAAGTTATGAAAATTATTAGGCCTTAAAGCTACTCCTTGAGAAAATATTGTGTTAAAATTTTAAAGGAAAAAAATAAAAATTTCATTTGCAGTGAGCTGCTCAAAATTGCTATGTTGCCAAAAAATGCACTTTGGTCCTTTAGGGGTTAAAGTTAGTTTTGAATTGTAGGTTAATAGTAAATAATGGATGAAATTTCAAGTATCGATTGGTAGTCAAACGTCATCCATTTAGAACTATTACTAGGAAAGTTGGGTCTTTAAGTGACTAAGAATCAACGTCTTCAAAGAACAAATATTAAAAATCTAAAATAATGAGCATTCTAAGTAAGAAAAATATGTCAACTAAAACCTTTTGAAGACAACCAATGAAGAATTTTAAATTTAGAATCTCATAGAATAGGATTATTAAGGTCCAAAACTAATTTCTATTTTGGAAACCAATTAAAAATCAAGGAGATAATGTAGGATGAAGTATAGAATGAAGAATGGATGAATTCAAGGAGATTATGTCCATTCAAGTCCAAACTTTGGATTTATATATTAGTTTTCAACCTAAAATTTTAGAAAAAAATTCCAAATCAAATTGATATTAGAAGTCAATAGAAAATGATGGATGAAATTTGAATTGCCGTTCTAAAGGCTAAATTTCATCTAGTCATAACTTTTGTTAGGAGTGTTGGATTTTAATGAATATCATGTTTTTAGAAGTGATATGATCTGATCTTTTAATTAGAGCTGATCAATTAGGATTGTGAACTCTTTCCCCCAAACCAAAGTAGCCTTGTTTGATTCGGCCATTTGATCAAAATTTGTATTTTGTGTTATGTTTTGTTGGTTTATCTTGCAAGTAAACATCCAATAGACACTTAGAAAAGATCTATTTCTTGAAAGGCACAATGCACCATGCCTAGGCACCCAATTAGGATAAATATTACCACAAACCTTAGAACCTTGTTGTGCTCATTTAAATACCAAGGGTGGGTATTAAAACGCTTGCAAATATATGAATTACATCCAACTCTATGATGCAAATGCAATTTTCATTTATTCTTCAATGATGCAACTAGCATGGGCCCTCAATGCTTCATGAATTTTGTAGGCAAGGTTTTGAATGAGTCCATGTAGGGAAGTGAAGAAAATGAAAACTTGCAAAAATGAAGATTTGGTGTCTAAATTCTACTTATGCCCTAATTTATTGTGCCCCCAAAGCTTAAAATCTACATCCAATGGATTCAAAGAAGTAAATGAAAGTTTTCATCCTCCCCGTGGTTTTTATTTGTTCTACTTTCCATGTCCACTTGTCCCATGGACTATTTATTCTTTTGTCTTGCAAAATCCTAACATGATAGTAAACTTTGTGGGCGGCTGGTGGACAATGAATGAAATTGCCACCACGACAACCCACTAGTTATGTGATAGTACATGTAGCCCACATGACAGTACACTTTGTTAATTGTGAATAAAGTAGCCACGATAGTTATAATGTCAGTCCATTATGATAGGCCACCACGAGAGGCCACTACGAGAGGCTACCACGAGAGGCTACTATGACAACATGCATGGCCCACGCAATAGTACACTTTTGAATTATTATTGAAACAGTGCCACAACTGCCAAGATGACAGGCCACCACGACAGGCCATGTGATAGTACACATGGCCCACAATCATGACAGTAAAACTTAAGTGCTAATCAACTAGTAAGTGGTCGTTTTATAGACCTCCAATCTTAACCACTAAGAAAGACGACATTCACTATATGCATTTTGAATGCTTTAAAGCACTTACTGTCTTAGCTACGTGAATCTTATGAAGTACATCGAACTATACATTGAAAATACAATTTTTGTTTATTCTTCAATAATACAATTAGCACAGTCCCTCCATGCTTCATGATTTTTGTGGGCAAGATTCTAAATGAGGTCATGTAGGGAAGTGAAGAAAATGAAAACTTGCAGAAATGAAGATTTGATGTCTAAATTCTACTTATGCCCTAATTTATTGTGCTCCCCAAAGCTGAAAATCTACGTTCCATGGACGAAGACTCGTAAGGGGGTAAATCGGGAAGCTTTCATCCTCCCCGTGGTCTTCGTCCGTTCCACTTTCCCTGTCCACTTGTCCCGGCCCGCGGACTGTTCGTTCTCAACGTCACTCTCAAAATCCTGCCAGGCAACTAATTTATGTTTTTTCTCCAATAAGTTCGTAACAATGGCGACAACGAGCTCTTGTCGTCAACCCGTAATTGCCTCCCCTGCAATTCTCAAATCCTCTCCGTTATTCCCGCCGCCAAATCGACTACAGTGGAATAAGACGCGCCTCTGGAATCTATAAAGACAGAGCGTCAAGTGCGGGCTTCTCCTGCACAGTGCACCACAATGCGATTTCAGCATTTCTTATTCCCTCCTCACACCACACGTTTCGTCACGTTTCCTTCTGCAGTGATGAGTTGTAGTGGAGTGGTGAAAGAGGATTTTGGTGAGAGCTCGAATTTCAGAGTTAGGGTTACTGAAGCGAGGCTTCTCATGGAGTTCTCGGGATGTCCGCAGCTGATAGAGAAAATCCTCCCGAGAAAATAGCGTTCCAGTTGTTATCCGGGTTGAGTCGGCAGAGACGAGTGACGAGTTTTGTGTGAATTGAGTGATGAGAGCCTTGAAGGCGCCTCGCGGAGGAGTCTGTTGCGAGAGTTGAGGTTGTTGGATTTTGTTCGGGTTTGGAATTGTCAGGTTTTATATATTTTTTTTCCTGGTCGCGGTTTCTTGATTTCTTTCCTGACGTCGTGCCGCCTGCTCTGGAATTGCTGTTTTCTTGTTCGAGAGAATTGGAGAAATGGAGGATTGGAATAGTAGTAGCATTGTGATAGCGAGACTGCTGCATTACGATGTCTACGAGTGTCTTTCTATTTTCAGGAGCTAGCTTTTAGAGTAATCCTATTTCTCCGGGAGCTTGAGAAAAAAATTCTGGAAAAGAATGCGGTGCCTGGTCTTGGAGTCTGCATGAGTTGACGTGGAAGAAGGTAAGGTGTCTGCATTTACTGCAGCTGCGATTCTCCATTTTTAGGTTTTTTTCCTGACGGTGGTTCTTTTACTTATTCCCTTACGTCGTGCCGCCTGCTCTGGATTGACTTTCTTTCTTTTGGTAGATATATTCGAGAATTGGACAATTGGAAACTTTGCTCAGTTGGTAGCGTTGTGACAATGAGACTGCTGCAATAAAGTATGGGAATCCGTTACGAGAGTGCTGCGTTTTTTGCAGTAGCTAGCTTTAGAAAATAATTCCAGGTTTCTTCAGGTGCGAGGAGATACCAGAGGGAGGGAGGCCGAATGCAAAGGATCTGAAGTGGCGTTTGATAGCTTTTTTAAAATTCGTCATGTTTCGAAAACCTCACCCGCCGCTGACTATGACTGCCCAGACCAGACCAGCAGTTTGGAAAGGAGCAATGTATTCTAATGGCAAGATTATCAATTGTGTGGAATGTTTGCATCCGCCTATTTCACTGTAAGTGCATGTTTTGCTCTACTCCGTTTTGTGGAGTTCTTTTGTGAGATTTTTAGGGTTTTGTACTTATTATCGTAGTGCAACCAATTTTGCAGGCCAGAAGAGCTGCTACTGGAGAAGTCGTTTAAAGAGTATCTGCTTTTCGACTCCACGGGTATGAATAGGTTTATATTGAAGCCGCTGGGACTCTCTGCCAGGTTTGTTCATAAGTGGAAGGAGTTTACTTCGTATATACTTGATCAAGCGAAGGTGGCAGTGATCAAATTGGATGAGTGGGAGCTTTTTATCCCACCTCCAACTTGTACTCCTTCGGCGACTACTTGTATCAATGTTTATTACCGGCCGAATCCGGCAGCTCGAGCCGCATTGAACCACAGCTCTGCCAATGTCCCTCAAACTCAAGGTGAGCATCTATCTCGCTATTTCTTTTGTGATTAGGTTCTTAGTCTTTATCCCTAAACCTCTTGGGTAGTTTGTTTGCACAAATTTGGCATAACGTTCTTGAGGATCTGCCTGAACACCTTCGGAGTCTATGAACAGTGAGACAAGAAAAGGATGCACGCTGTTATGGGTCCAGAAAATTGGGTCCAGAACATCAAGTTTATGGTTGATACCCTGCTGAACTGAAGTGTCCTGCCACAAGCATGTGATTATTGTAATGAAGCATCATGAACTAAATTAAGAGGGTGCTTTGTCTTCTGAGGAACGCATGTGGGGTGATATTGCTCTGATTCAGGCCCTCAAGTGAAAGTCGAAAGCGTTCCTCGTTCTGGAACCCATGTGCACCCAAGTCACCTGGAAACACTGGAACAGATGCATGCCGCTTGGGTATTTGGAGCAGTTGCAGAGCTCATTGATAATTCTCGTGATGCTAAGGCGACACGGTAGGGTTTGAGTAATGTTTTCTCTGTATTCCTTTACCTCTCATTCTCCTGTTTTCATAGTCGTCCCCTTTTGTGATTTCTCAGCATCAATATACCTGCCTGTGACTTCCTTGCCTTCACTTTTGACATTTTTATAAATGTTCACTGGGTTCGGATTGGCTGGCTGTGGTTTTGCAGTATTGATATATTGATTGAGGAAATGATGTTAGAAGGAAATGGAACTATCCCCGTACTTCAGGTACTTGACAATGGGCGTGGTATGGATCACGCCGAAATTGTTAAAATGTTGTCATTTGGTCACAAAAGACCGGAGGAATGTGATGCAGAACAGATTGGGCACTTTGGAGTTGGGTTTAAGGTATGCAATTGAATAAACCTACATTCGATTTAATAATCGCAAGAGGTTGTGCAAGCCACTATTTGAATATTCATGATATAGTTGTGTTGTTGGTTGTCAGTTTCTGTGCGTGAAAGAACAACCTTTTTGAAGCCCATATTATTGAGTAGGGGCAGATTAATCCCCGTGCTATTCCATTTTAGGCGTGCTGTTGATTTATTCTTCACTTGCATTGACGTCCTTAAATATGCTTGGAGCTTTGAATCGCTCGTTGGGTTTTGACCTTGATTGCTTTTGCAATGTGCAGACTGGTGCAATGAGAATTGGCAAAGATGCTGTCATTCTTACGCAAACTAAAGACACGTGTTCTATGGGTTTTCTTTCAAAATCGTTCAATTCTAGTCTTGAGGTTCGTTCTTGAATGTCTCATGTTTTTACTTGATTCTTGCGCTGTTCCTTCAGTATGAAATGTTTCATGCTCTTAATGATCAGTTTGTGCACACTCTAGCAATCAATTCTCATGGGTTTTTTTCCCATTCAGGAACTAGAAATCCCAATCATAACCTACAAGAGGTTTGCAAGCGGGCAAATGTCTCTTGATGAGAGTGTGTGTAGCAAATCAGACGAAGAAAAATGCAAGACAGCTGTTGCAAAGTATTCGCCTTTCAAGAACGACTTGAGTATTGGAGCTCAGTTTGCTAAAATTGAGAGCACAGGCACTCGCATTTTTGTGTACAATTTGGAGCAATGGGACGGCAAGTGCATCTTTGAATGGACAACGAACGAAGTTCTCGAGGTTGAAGCCCAAGTTGGGAAAAAGACACAGCCTGATATATATATACGTTCACGTCGTGTTCGAGTTCGAGCTGGGCAAACCAGTAAGCAGGTGCGAGTCTCTTTACCTTTCTCTATTTTGACAACTATATCTTAAGCTATTTTTTATAGTTGGTTCATTCGTGGTTGCATGGGCTCTACTGTGGCCATCAAGCTGAAAGAGGCCAAATTTTTTTCTTCTATGTTTGATTGTAATCTTGTATATAAGCATGTCACTGGTCATCGTATAGGATGACGGAGTGCATGCAAATTAATCATGCCTCTATACATACATGTAGTGGTTCGCTGAAATGAGAAATTGACAAATGGTTGTTTTTTGTTCCAGGTTCCACTTGACTTCTCATTGAGGTCATACACCGAGGTCTTATTTCTGGTTCCCAGCGTGAAGATCTTCTTGCAAGGGACTCCGGTGGTTTCAAGGAATTTGGCCAAGAATTTGCAGAACATGCAGAAGTTCGAGTATCCTTTTGTTCATGAAAAGGATCCGGAGAAGAATAAGATCATTCCTCTAACCCTTGGGAAACGACAAGTGGAATACAACCGTGGGAACTGCGGGATCTTTCTCTACTGGCATGGACGGCTTATTGAGGTTACTTTATCTCTTAGTGTTAATAATCCTTTTTCACAACGTACGATAGTTTCTCTCTTTTGTTCATGGTTGGCCTTCGGTTGATGATGTTTTTATTGAAGAGTTGGAGTGGCTGATCTTGTGTGCAGGCTTACAAGAGAGTGGGGGCGATGGTGCATAGTGCTGACATTGGTCGTGGAGTTATTGGAGTCATGGATGTCACTGACATAATGGTATCCACCTTTATAAGTATCTGATTGGGGATATTTATGTTTCACAGGATTCTTTCTGAATGTCAGCTTGATCTACTCTGTTGAGAAGTTGCCCTTTTGCTCAGCCTTTCTTTGGGGTTATGGATTCCGTTTCACCAAAATTTTGTTTTTCAATGGTCTACTTTGGTATTACCATATTTTATGTAATTTTTTAGTCTCGTTATTGTATTCCAAAAAAAATCTTTAGAAATTGTGGAACTTCGTCATGGTGGCAGGATTTTGGTAATGGGAAAGTGGGAGTGCTGAATAACAAGCAAGGGTTCACTGATAGTGATAGATTCTCTAAATTGGAAAGGTGGCTGGAAGAGTCCTTTTGCGAATACTGGGATGATAAATACGATAAGTTTGGACTGGTTGGTCATGATCTCCTACTTCTGGACAATTGATGTTGCATTTGGTTGTGTTCCTGTTGATACCATTGTTAGCTCTTTTGTATGCTTTAGTCCATTCAATAGAAAAATACAAGCGGCATTTGAGGAGAACTTTGTAGGGACGCCTTGAAGTGGTCCGAAATTCTTATAATTCTTTGGATAAATTGTGCAGTTTCAGAAGGAGGATTTAAAGAAAGGTGAAAAGCTTGAAAAGGATTCGGAATGGGTTCAGTGCCAAAAGTGCGAAAAGTGGCGGGAGCTTCCCGAAGGCTGTTGTGCTGATAGCCTGATTGGTGCCTGGTGAGTGTCTCACAGCAAATCTGCATTCTTGCATGGACTTATTATATTGATGTACATTTAGTTGCTCTAGTATTACCGTATGCTTGGTTGAGATCGATGAGATGTTGCCATCACAGAAACGTCTTTGCTTTCAGGTTTTGTTACATGAAACCCTTCGAAGGAAATTGTTCAGTCCCGGAGGTGAAGAAAGAGGATGTTGTCACAGTGGGATTAAACCGTGATGGTAATAAGAAGGTGGCCTTGGTGATGGTGAAAAATGGATCGGTCGAGAACCCAGTGCCTTTTAAGACAGGTATACCACCAGCATTTCTTGAATTTTTCATGTCATTGGGTCTGATTGGGCCTATTTGATCTCAGAATCTTCATAATTTGAAGACTTCTTCATTTTTGGAGATATTTCAACCCACACTATAATTGGAGACGACTTATTCCTCCCCCACAGATATTCAATGGAATGATTTACCTATTTTTTAATGTAATCGAACCTGAAATAGTGACCTTTAAGCCACTTCTAGAACCACTGAACTAATGATATCTAGTATTCTTGCAACCGTGCTTTTTCAGCCACAGTTGAGTTCTGAAACTTAACAGATTTGGGCCGAGTCTTAGTCCATGGCATTGGCTGCCCCCCTCTCGGAAAATAACACCTTCTACGCTTTGAATGGACTTATTTAATTAATTTTTATACAATTGAATATGGTTTGCACGCTACATGGTCCAAGAATTAATGCATACAAATGTACGTAGACTATTTTTTGGAACCGTGAGTGTTGCATGTTACAATGTATCTCATCAAAACACCGTGCAACAATAACTACCTACAAGAAACTCATGGCGCATGTTTGGATGACTCTTTCATTGTGCATGGCTGATGTTGTTTCAACCCTATTTTCTGCTTATCCTGAATCATGATAGTGTTCTGTATGATGTTAAGAATTTCGAATGCTGATTATTTTTTTTGTGTTTCAGAATCATCAAGCAGCAGTCTTGACATGGGAGCTGGAAGAAGCTTTCAGCGCCTGAAGCGTTTGAATCCAGGACCCAAGACCATACATACAGAACCCAAAAGGAACAAATCTCAAATACCTTGAGATGTCACATTTGTATCATATCTGTGACGAACATGGGTTTAGAGGAACCAAAGGATGTCCGCTTTGGGATACTTCCAATCCACAGTTTTGTTTCTCTTCTTAGAGTTAGTGCAGTTGTACAAGAGAGAAGAGGTTTTGTAAATATTTGAGATGCTAAATTTAGGAGAATGCACGAAACTTATCAAGGTACCAGTTTTCCATGCCCCACGATTTCTATTGTAAGCAGAGATTTTGGATCCACAGATCTAAGGAACCCTAAAGAAATAGGGGAATGTGTTGCCTTATTTCTAGTACTAGGAACTTGGTGTTTGGCCAGCATGACTTGATTAATTAGAATTGTATCACTAAGAGAGTCTGATAATGTCAACGACAGAAAAGCCTTATCACTCAAATATTTCGAACTCGAGAATTGAAGTTGCACTACTAGAACGGTGGTCTTTGGGCATATAGTGTCCAAGCATGGTGCTCAAAGACCCATATGGGCATTGAGCACCATGCTTGGACATTATTCATTGGTGTCCAAAGACCACCATTTCTACTAGTACTGAACATTAAGATATTCACAATGTACAAGTCTGCAAATTTCGAATTCAAAACCAGAAAAACAAACTATTGGATTGGTCAAAAAATTCTACATGTCATCTTGGATTGGTTTAGTTTAGAGTGACATGGATCTCTCAAAATGTGACGTATAAATTCCATGTCATCGGAAACAAACCCTCAGGCACAACGAATTCTCACACAATAAAAAAGATTATTTTTATTTTTATTTCAAACAATGCAAGAAACATGAAGAGAGTGGACAAGTAAACCTGGTGGCTGATTGACTTGTTGCAACAACCTCCAAAACATCTTGCTCCATTCATCGAAGTAAAGAACTTTGCCCATAAATGGAGAGATATTCACTTCATTTGAGGTGAAGACGAATAGTTGATAGGAAGATTATATATGTAAATATAAAGCGTGACAGATGTTGAAAGGAGAAAAAATGAGTAAACTAAATTGTGGATTCCCAAATGTCAAATGTCACATGTTCAATGACTTCTCTCAATCTCTTCCTCTACTGACGGTTTACCATGCATGTCTTCCTTCACCAGTGATGCTCATACTCTAGGTGTTGATATTTAGGCAGGACCAATAATGGTACCTAATGCCTTAAGAAAAATGGTAACTTACACTATCAATTTCCAGTTGCTACCTTCTCCTGACTGGAATCACATTCTGCAACTGCACAAATGAATTTCATCCAATACAAAAACACCTTCAAATTTAACATACCAATCAAAAGCAGAAATGAATTCTTTCAACAAAAATATTGTCCTCATGTTGAACACAACAGCCAAAAGAACGCATGAGGAGATTAGTATACCTCATCCAGCGCTTCTTTAGGGTTTAGGTTACGAGGGATGTCTGCAATTCGGAGGCAGAGCGTCCAGTTTTAGCTCCATTTGATGGCCCAATTCAGTTCGTGTTTCTCAGGTCTCGTCCTTTTCCGCTAGTGCTGCCAAGGAGCCTGAGGCTTCAAGCATACGGCAGAAAACACTCAACTATACACTGAAAATCCATTCACATCACGACCATATGTGCAAACTATAAGAGCACCATCTTCACCTGCATGCACGCAAAGTAAGGTCAGTTCTTGCAAATGAAAATTCTTCTCACGTCCAACGACCAAAACACCCCAAGAACTGGAGGATGTATAGACAATTTATAGAAAATCTTTACGACATCATTTACTGTTTAGTTCAGATAGGAACAAACCACAACAAATATGCGTACTCAATTTTCCTGTGCTCTGTCATTTCGATGTGCCTGGTTTCTTTCACGTAAATTTAGACACACTCTTAATGCCAACAAATGAAGTTTAGAACCCTAAACCCTAAACCCTGCAAAATGTACCTCAAAATCGCACAGCAGGGAGATTTGACATATCTATAAGGTATTGAAGGTGTTAAACCTAAAGTGGAGGAATACACATATAATCATAGTACAAAGACGAAGTGGGTGAATAGGTGATCAGATGTTGATAAAGAACCAATATGTAAAGAATCATTTTTTTCAGGAAGTGCATTCTCTAAACAAGAGCAAAAAAAGCAATATATGAACTACGGGAGAGGAGGCCTGCTTTGGCCTACCTCATCGTCGCTACTATCATCTGATTCCGCACACTCATACGTGCTCATAGCGTGTTGCCGATTAGAATTCGCCTCAAGCGGCGGCAACCCGTCCTCATCCTCATCATCGTCACTAGCAATACAAGCATCCTCTTCCCCTAAATCTTCTGTTTTCAAGGTTCCAGTTTCACCATCCTTCGCATCCTCGAAAACTAATCTCTCATCCTTAAAAGACTCAGGCCACCAGGAAACGGACTTGCGAAGTGCCCGCACTTGATTCTCCAGCAAGACCCGAGAGATCGTGCCCGTGACCTTGTTTCCAGCCTCCATAGCCTTCTCCCTGTCCGCCTCATCCACAACGACGATGGTCCCCGTCTTAATCCAAATCGTCTTCTGGAACTTCGCGGGGAGTAAACACAGAGTGGAATCACCAGCTGCGTTCTCCGCTTCCACGATGTTGCCGCCGCGCAACCCCAAGACGCGCATCAACACGTGCCCGGGTTCGGGCTCCTCCACCCCGTGCTCCAAGGCCTCCCGCTTCAAATTCTTCCTGCCGGCTCTCATTGTACTCCCTCACAATTCACAACTGCGCAAGAGAAATGCGGAAGAGAATGTGCAAAACAAAAAGCAAAACAAACCGGGAAAATGAAGCTGTTCCGAACCCTAATCTCCAAAAACTTCTGAAAAAACGTCGCTCCTTCTTGTTGCCTTCCCAACTGAAGTTACCAGACACCGAAACCAGCTGAGGGGAACAAAAAGCATCGCAACCTTCTGGCCGACTGATCTTCCAGACACAGGAGGACCGTCGATTTCAATCACGTTCCCCAAGTTCCCGGTTCCCCAAGTTCTCGGGCTTGGGCAACAAGTGAAGGATCCCCAGATACGTAGCTTTTGTTTCTATGCTACTTGTTTTGTTTTGGTGTGTGATCGAGGTCCTTTGATTCCCTGGTGAGAATTTGCAGCTTGCTTGGGAGTTATCGATCTCCTTTGTTGGTGCTTGATTGAGAGATAGTGATTATCCTCCTGGACTTCGCGAGCTTCTGAGGCGACGCATGCATTAGGGTTTGGAGGGGTTAGACGAGGTCACGGGCTGTGGATTGCAGAAGAGAGGATGGAGTATGATTATGGAAGAAGCGGAAGTGGAGGGTATGATTCGGGAAGGCCATTGTATCCTAGTATGTCCAGGAATAGTAGTAGTAGTAGTAGCAGTAACGCGCAAGCCAGCAGCTTCTCGCACTATCCAAGAATAGGGCAAGCGGCAGGAGCGCCGTCCATGGGTCGCGCACCTCCCCCGCCATCGCCTGTGTCGAGCTCTTCGTCTCCTTGTAAGAATTCTCATCACTCTCCACCGGAATAAATTTCCTCAGGGATCAATGCGATGAAACCCCGTGGTTTTTACAATTCTCCTGACATCTCTTTGAATTTATCCTCGAAAGGACCAAGAGGATCTATCATGTTTCTTTTGGCAGTTTTGAGCAGGTCATGTGGAGTCTTTCTTAAGTTAATTTTAGTTTTGGACCGACACATGCAATGTTCTTTTCTAATCCTGGTTATGTAGAATTGGACTCAATCTGAATGGTGTCGGAATTGGTCATTTTCAAACCATGAATCCTTGGTCCTTTAGGGATCAGGCTGTCCATCTCTTTAACAGCCCTGATCATGCTAGTATACTACAGTATTGGAATGCTTCTTTTGCCTTTCTTAATAAATAAATACGTTTCATGCATTTGTCACTGCTAAGGGTGTTGAACGTTTTTGCAGCAGAAGCAGCGATCAGAGTGGCTATTAAACCAATGTATCGTGTAGCTCCGCCTGTAAGTACATCTCGATCTCTCGCGCTCTTCTTTGACTTGACTTTAGGGTAGAGGTTAACAATTAGTATATTGTTATTTTTGTATTACATGCTGGCAATTGTTTTGAATTGGCTTTGCGAGGCATGGTATGACGTTGGTGTACAATCTCTGATATGGCCATTGGTGGTTTTCCAGCCTCACATAAGGATGCAGAGCAGGGAGGTGCCCCGTTGCTTATTCCAGTTTGAGTTTGATTTAGAGCGCCGCATCCTTGCAGAGGCGGAGTTGCAGGGAAATCCTCATCTTAGAGATTCCAGTAAAATCCAAGCCAACGGAGATGCTAATCTTGCTGAGGTAAGTATCCGGACCATTTTAAATATAACCTTCGGACTCATAATCTAATCGATTAGGTTTGCTGTATGTTTTGTCCCTCGCCCTTAGAAGGTCTTAGAGTGCTCGTCTATATGAAACTTGGATGATTGGATTTTTATGTGAGTGTAGTTGTGGGACGCATTTTGCTCAGTCCCATTGGCGACTGTGATGACAGGAGGATCTCCCTAGAGTAAAAAATTGGGGTCCAAGAACTCGAATCCAGTATCCGTTTTGCCAGAAAATGTGAGAACGACTTGCAAAACTTTACTGAACGCTCCACTGTGTCGACTAGTATGTTTGATAATGGACCTCAGTATCTGTATTTTCTCCAACAGTTGGGAGTTTATGTTTTGAAGAATTCCGTGGTTCTCTGCTGCAAGGTAGATTGTGTAGACATGTCAATGGAAAGCTAGTGATAAGGTAGTGACGATAATATACGGATTTGAAGGTCTCTATTTGTACTTCTGTTTCTCTTACTAATCTTCTGGGTTACCTGCCTACGAGACATTTTAACACTGCCTGTTACGGATTATCAGTTGCTTGGTCATCTGGTGCACTGCAATCTGATTCGTGTATTTGGCGATCTGTGAATGGAAAATGTATATATGATGGTGTGCATTTTTGTAGGTAGAAGATGCAACAGTAGCCAAATATCTTGCCATGGGTCACAGTAAAGAAGCTGTACAATATGCTCTTCAAAGTTTTGGAGACGATCAAACCAAGGTAAGTTCATGCCAGCTAATGCACTCGTGCCTGCTGTTTTAGGTTTCTCACACAACAAAGGAGCATGATTTGTGTAATGTCTTGTCTTGTATACCCAATACAGTAGAACCTCTCTAAAGTCTCCTTCTATAAACAAATAAACCTTTCTAATGTAATCTTGTCAGATGGTCCCGGACCTATTGGTTAGAGAGGTTCTACTGTATTTAGGTAACAAAAGAGCAACTTCAGAACTATTACCGATCTTCTGTGTGAACGCAATTAAGGATGTATGACACATATTTCGTAGCTTGTTTTACCGGAGGTATGTCCATGCTTAGATAGGATGATGGTGTGAACACTTGGAGAATGGATCTTTGGGGCTGTTGACGCTGTTGGAATGGCATCACGTTGTGTGGCCAGTATAGGGTCTCCGTCTAGATAGTTACACAGGGGTCAGCCATCTTATTGAAAACTTTCATTGATTGAGCTGATGTCTCATTATGTCTACTTTTTTAAGTGACTACGTGTATCCGCAATCATGTGTGAAATTTACTTGTTTATTACTGCATTGATTCTGCTGATCTTTTTGTACAGTAGCAGATCAAAGGCAACATTCATCTAACTACCTAATGTACATTCACCGAACATCGTAGATAAGGACTTCTGCATGCAGTTTTTAAATATTTTATGAGTTTGGTCACCAGGGTAACTGCTCCTAATGTGACCTATATCTAAAACCGAGCTGTATAGATTCTTACCTCTATTCTTGAGAGTACAGCCTCTATCCACGAGAGCCTAGGGTCGATTTTGGGTACACCTATTTTCAGCCCATTACTTTATACCTGATTCTGGTACATGGACTACATGCAGGTTCTTGCCTTTTGCCCTGCTTATTACAAAATTCGAGAAATGGGATTTTCACCTGACCGTGCTGCCAGGGCATTGGCTCAACATGATAATGATGAAGTACGAGCAGCATTAGCCCTTGCTGATGAGTGAGTTCGTGTGCGATATATCTCCTGATGTTTCTTGCATTACCCTGTTCTCCTCGTGACTTTTCTCCTCGTAAATAGTCATTCCGGTGTATTCATTTAAGGCGAAGCCATATTCTTTCTCCGGAATGACCTGTGTGCGCAAGTTCGAAGCACATCAAGAAACTTGTGTTTCTTTGCCTTGTGTCTCTTGTTACTATTAGGTGTAGTAAGTAGGTTTACCTTTACATGTGTTGCATTCTGGAGAACCTCGTTTATCGGCACAGAGAGGCCACACTTGCAGGGAGCTTATGTGGGATTAGCCCCTCCAGAATTCATTAGGTTGCAGAAATTTATGGACTTAAAAGTGGTCCCTTCATAGTAGAGAAGTATGTACAGTACAGTGGAAATTTTTATGGTCCGTAGGTGTTAAGAGGGTAGTTAGAAGACCTGCTAACTACACATTCTTATCCCTTGTCTATACACACTTGTTTATCTATAAATGTTACTGTGTTTATAGAACAAAGACACTGTGTTATGAATATTTGCATTGAAAAAGCCATTTCAGAGCATCTGGGTATGAAATGTAAGAGCGAAGGCACTTAATTGGTGACATGCAATGGAGTTATCCCTACAAAAGCGAGAGCAGAAGGTGCTAGTGACCTCCTAACCTGTGTCACTACAAAGGAGGGTGAATTTTACGGAGAAATCTCGGAAGTGTCATACAAGTCATAACCCTAAGGTCAGTTTCAACACTCTTATGAAGAAATAGTTTAATATTGAGATTTCAGAGAATGAGATTTTGAATTTTCAAAAAAATTATAAATTTTTCTTATTTTGCTGTTTCAAATTTTGCAAAGCTTTTAGAAATAAAATACTCTTTGTTTTTTGGATATTGGTCTAGAGATTTATGAAAGTTTGGATATGCTTCAACAAAATTGGTCTTCTCTCTTCTTGTCAAATACACTTGTCCATTCAATTGGACCTTCATATTTATCGAGTCTTTTCAAATTCAAACTCATAGAAATATGCACTCTTGCTTTATGAGTTTAATTGAATTAGGGATTTAATGTTGTGATTAGTTCTGTCTTGTGCCTTACTTCATAATCGTTGCAATTGTAATAAATAACTGCTAAAAGAAAGTGTGCATACTTCACAAACTTTGAAATTCAGAACTCATTCATAAAAACTCCAAATTATATAAATCAATAAATCAAGTCTTTTTTTATTTAATTAGTTAAATTAATTTCATAAATGTAAAAGCATTGTTGTAGTACAAAAATGTGGTATTGAGAAATCTAGAAATAGCAACACACAAAGAATTTGAGAGATTGCAATCTTTCAAAATTTATATGTGATTTTGCCTAGGTGATGACTAGGTGATAGCAAAGTACACCATGTCACAAAGAATAATTGCAAGTTAGGGCCTAATTGTGGTTGGTCTTCATGACTTGGCTTAAGGTAACTACATCTAAAATTGTATGAATAAGCCATGTGGCATAACCAATATGCTTTAAAAAATGAATAGTAGTTCTTGCACATTGATAAAGGAATTTGAATCAAAATGCAAGTGGTTCCATAATATTTTGACACATTGTGAATTAGTTACAAATTTTCAAAGATACAAGGTGTAGAATGCTAAATGTGTCATGAAGGTGATGCTAAAATGCATTTGATGCACATGAAGAAATGACACTAGAGAAGAAGTTAAAGCAATAGAAAGTGTGTCTAAAATTGTCCACTTCTAAGATTGCCACCTCCACAATATTATAAATAGAATTGTATACTACTCAAAATCCACACTTGTCCTTGTCATGTGCTTCATTTTGTGTATCTTCCCTATTCAGTTTCTCTTCAAAAAATAGGGGTTGATTTTGAGAAGTGGTTCATTTTAGGTATAGTTCCCTTACTTTACCATTATAAGAGATAATCTCAATGCATGGAAGATCAAGTCATTTGACTACTTTGAGATCTCAAAATACTCACACAAGAAACAACCACAAGTCTACTATTTATACAATTGGGTATTAATATTTGCATATTTTGTACCACTGTGTCGATAATGCTATTGTTTGTATACTTCAAGTCCCTTGCTAGAACTCTTTTGACACTGGCAATCTTAACCTTGGAACACTGCACTAGTCCCCATAGAAATAATCCTTTTGAATACCATGTGAATCATCTGCTAAAAACCCCCACCTAATAGCACTCATTGAACATCAAACTACTATACAAAAACCTTCCCTTTCCATGCAAAATTCCAAGGATGAACATCTAGACTTCTATTTTCTATAGAATGATTCTCTCTACCATCCATCCAACACTTCTAGTCGGGTGATTGCATTGTTCTAGGGTTAAGATTGTTATTGGCAAAAACAACTTGCTGCAATGGCAACTTTGTTAGTACTGTAATAGTCTCAATGCTCAAAGCCTAAGTAATTTGGATATGTATAGCTTACCAATAGGAGTCTCAATAGATCAAAAAATTAATTTGCTCTAGTTTAATGCCCAATTTTGACAAGGGAGACCATTTTAGTGTCATTTTTCCAATCACTGATACAGAATTGGCATAGAAATTGGCACCAAATTACCTTGATCACATTTCAATTCCACCATATTGAAATGACCAAACGTTCTTGATGCTCTTTTTCTATTTCTATAATGGTGAATTTTGTAATTGTATTGTATTGCCATGGTGGAATTCAACAATCAAGTTCATCAAAGCATTCGACTAGCTCAGCATAAATCATACAACTACCTTAACCCCTAAATGCCCAAGCTTTTTGAAGTGTGTTCATTAGAGGAGAATTGGGATCTCAACATGCCTAGTACTTTCTATCAAGAAATGAATTGTTTGGTTTGTATAATAGGCAAAATTCCATTTCAATTTGTCACTATTGGACACTTCCATCAAGGCCCAATGGTATGTTAGTGGTACCGGTCGAGGTGGCAACAAGACAACCATGTTGTGCCTCTGTGGCATTGACCATATGTCCATATTAGCAACTTGCCACTTCAAGCAATGAGGATCAAAAATAGAATAATATATTTCGCCCACTATAATAGTTAAGTTTCTAACCCGCTCGCCAAATGTATTGTTGTACATCATCTTCATGGTGGAACCTCGGCGGCTCTACTACTAGTTTGGATACGGGACAATTCTGCATACAATACAGCCGTTGCCAACAATCTATATTTTATAAGACCAAAGGGACAAACAAATGATGCCATCATTTAATATTGTTTCTCAGTGATTTGCTGCTAGTGGTGGCAAAGCCTCCAAAGTCTAATGTCATCACCTTAGGTTCCATGCTGTGCAAATCCATGTGGCATTAAATATGAATTTTCAGCTACACTTCTTTGCATATTAGCCATTTCCGAGTTGGGCATGTTAAGACTCCAATTCTCTTCTAACGTTTTCCTATGAAAAAAGAACATAGGCTTATTATTATCCCTAATGAAGTAAATTGTTTTTTTTTCAAAATCTAACCATATAGATTTTCAAAGAGCTTGCTTATTAGGGTGTGTACCAATTTTGAGTGTAAAATTGCATAGGAATTGTGAGATTATAACAAGAAAAATATAATTATCTTATTCTTAGTATGTTGCCCCTCCCACAATGTTTGAGAAATTTGCATTTAAAAATTTTAGAGGATTAGAGGTGACGTGAACAACTAAAATTGTGTTAGCACACTAAAATGCACATCTAAAAAACTTAAAGTTCAAATGAAGAGCTTTCAAACTCATTACACAATCCACCTTCCAATTGTTGAAATGCAACTTTTTTTATAAGTAGAAATAAAAAATAACTCCAAATCAACACTTGCATGTTTAAATTTTCAATAATAAAAATCATAAAAACACTTTACTCTTTTTATTGGGATCATTTTCAAAGCAAATAGATATGTACATTTTTTAGATCTCAAATCAAGTGAAATAGACAAACTTTGGTCAAAGCTAGGAAATGAAATAAATTTGGCAAGCTTTTACTCTTCACTAATGGTACATACATGCGTTTGAGGACCATAGCATTCAGTGGCCTTCAAAGATATTTCATTTACCTCTCTGGAAGCCTTATCCACAAAAAAAGCATCCACATGAAAAATTAAAGTAAGCTTTAGTACTATAATTATGGCAGTACATTTATGATTTTTGCTAAATCTTAGACCAAACAAACAAATCAATAAAGAAATGTTAAGATGGTTTGCCAAAAATCTTAAAAGTGCTTTGAATCAAATACCAATGTCACGTAATCCCTAAAGATTTTTGACTATATTTTCACCAAAACTACGCTTTAAAACTACCATTATTAAATACAAGTACCAAAATTTAGAAAAAAAAATAAAACGTTTTTGGACACATGTAACCATAGGATCTTGTAGTACAATAGTTTGAGAATATTTGTAAGAAATTCAGAACTTTCCATGGTACAGATTGTAAGATATTAGCATTTGAAGAGGAGTGCTATTTTGTGAGCCTTGGAGAGTGAGCTCGGGAGTTTGAGAGCTTCTGAGCCTCAAAATTTGTGAGGTATTTAGAGTGTTGTTTGGATTTTGAATCTATGATTGTGGCTTAGGAATTTAGGATCTTTACAGCTTATGATCCCGAGGGAAATCTCAAGATTGGAATTTTCAAAAAAACAATCAAATGTTTTTTTCAATTTCTTTTTCTTTTTGTGACTTTGTCACCCTTGAGAGGTCCTTTGAAGGATTTAGGATTTGGAACTTTCAAAAAAAAAAATTTCAAAATTCATTTTTTCAAAATTTTCTATTTCTTTTATTATTATTATTTTTCAAAACTCCATCACCCCTATAAAACCCTCTCAAATATCTAGTGATTGAAACTCTCAAAGCTTTCATTTTTTTTATCATTTTTTTTCCATAATTTTGTCATCTCTAAAAAATCCTCTCAATACTAAAAAGTCCCTTAGAGGTATTGGAATTTGGGGCTCTAAAAAATAAAAATAAACAATTTTTTTTTTAAATTAATTAATTTTTTCCTAACTTCATTACTTCCATAAAACCCTTTCGGTACCAAGACAACCTTTTGGGGCTTTGGGATTTGAGACTATTAAAAATAAAAGAACTTAAATGTTTTAAATAAATTAAATATTAAAGAATTAACTTTTTTGTGACTTTGGCACCCCAACTACTTCTTTTGGTGTTGAAAGATCCCTTGTAGGTGTTGGGGTCTGGGACTCTCAATTATATTTTAGTTTAAAAAAAATACTTTTCTTTATGTTCTTTTTTCTAAAAAGTTCAAAACCACAAACTCCTCAAGGGGTTTCTTTGTACCAAGAAGGTTTTATTGGAGTGACAAAGTTGCAAAATTATCCTTAAAATTTTATTTTTTTAAAATTCAATTTTAGTCCATGACTTCATTACCTTGAAAAAACCCTCTTGGTACAGAGAGACATCTCAGGGTTTTGGGGTTTTGGAATCTAAAAAAAAATTTAATTAATTAATAATTTTAAATTATTGATTTTTTTTGCAACTTCATCATCTCAAAAAAAAACTCCCGTTACCAAGAATCCCCTTGTAGGGTTTGGAATTTAAGACTCTCAAAAAAATTTAAAAATTATTATTTAAAATTTTAATTAATTAATTTAAAAAATAAGTTTTTCTACAACTTCGTCACCCCAAGAAACTCCTTTTAGTACCGAGAAACCTACTATGGGATTTGGGGTTTGGAACTCTCAAAAATAAGATTTTTAAAAGATTTTTTTTTTCCTTCTTCTTTATCACAACTTTGTAATCACTTAACCCCAAAATGACCCTGGAAATTCCTAAGCTTCTAGGAATTTGTTCTAAATTGAATTAAAAGCCAACATTTTGATATGTTGTATCAATTTTTTTTGAATTGTAACCGTATAAAATCAAACTAGACATATTAGACATCACATTAGAAAAGAAAACACAACAATATCTCTTACGGATTGAAAGATTATAATGTTTAATCATGAGGGTGTTAAAACTATGAAAGTGATTTGAAGTCTTTCAATCCTCTTTTCACATGTCAAATCTAAAAAGTTGGTCACCAAAAAAATATGAGGTAGAAGGGCCTAACATGCATAATCCCAATCAATTTATGACTTCTCAAAATCTACTCTACAATTTTTTTGGATGAATTTCTAATGTGATTTTTTCTCAAAGATCTAGTGTATTTGAGGCTCATTCCCAAGAGCCCTCAACACTACAAAAGTCAAGATTGCAATGGACACCCGTGCACAAAATCTTGAATAGAAAAAACATAATCAATCATTTTCAAAATCAGATTTTTGAAGCTAAAATTAAACTTCAAAAATAATTTATCAAAAATATAAATTACAAAAAATGATAGTTTGGTAAGGTTTTATTTAACTTCAAAAATTGGTCAAGGACACATTCTATCCTCAGGGTCCTTTTGGGGTTAAAAACCCCTTTGGTATCGAGAGGCCCCTTATGGAGTTTGGAGTTTGGAACTCTCAAAATAAAAAATAAAAAATAAATAAAATTCTATTGTTTGTTTAACTCTGCGACTTTGCCAACCCAAGAATTTCTTTGCGGGTTTTGGGATTTGGGACTCTGAAAACACTCTTCTTTTTAATTAAATTTATTTTGTGCATGAATGTGCGTCATAACTCCGTCACTCCAAAAGAACCCTCCAGGCATTGAGAAATCCCTTGGGGGGTTTGGAGGGTAAGACACTTTAAAATTTCCGTGTTTAACAAGATGGTGCCTACCGCATAATTCCTCCACCAATCTCTTCAAAGGCTTGATCATAAACAAACATTTTCACAAGAAGAAGAAAAAAAGACTCGAGGTGAATTAAATTTTTTGCTTGCTAGCATGCCAAGCCAAGCACAGTGCACGTGCCTGCACGGTCCTACAGTCATAGGGCTGAAATTTTACTATTAATATTAAAATTTTGAAATGTCTCTACTTTTTCTCTATTGGCTTCAAAATTTTCAAGTTCTTTCATGGTCAACATTTTAGGCTCAAAAATTGTATGTTCATAGCTCTTGAGCTTGCATTTTTAAGCTCATAAATTAGCGTCACTAGCGTTTGAAGTGACAAAAATCCTTTTGGGGCCCTAGCAAAAAATTGGGCAACTGCACTTCACAAGGTCAAATCATTATAAAAATGTCCAAAATGGTTGTAATTCTTTTGATTTGTTCTTTATGGCAAGTTGGCTACATGCTTGAAAATTTTCACATCATTTAGAATTGTACAACACATAGGAAAAAAATAGTAAGTAGAAAGAAGTAGAAAATGATCCGAAATACTAAATTTTTATTAATTTATTTAAAGGAATTGAAAGATGCCAACCCCAATGGTTGTAATGTTGCAATAAAGAATGTGCCTCTAATATTGTTATTTTTTTCCAAAATATTGAAAATTGAGCTAAATATAGGAATTCAAAGTTTATCTTAGAATAAAGATTCCATAACTACCCACAAACTACCCACAACTAAAACTCTTCATAACTTTCATCTCATTAATCAAAATGGAATGATTAAAGGCTTTCCAAGTATACACAATATATAGAAAACCAATTTCAAATTTTTATTTTTAAAAATAAGTGATTTTTAAAGAAGATTTTTTAGTTGCTCGGGCTGCTCATCAAGCAATGAAAACTACATATCATACAATAACTTTTTAACAATATAGTCAAAAGTTATGAAAATTGTTGGGCCATAAACCTACACATTGGAAAAACGTTTTGTGAAAATTTCAGCAAAAACAAATAAAAATTCCATTTGTAGTGAGCTACCCAAATCGCTATGTTGCTCCAAAAAATGTAGTTTGGTCCTTTAGAGGTTAACCCTTTGCCATCAAAAAAAAATTGATGGTCTAATGAAGGAATTACTTCAATAACATTTGTGGGAATGAAGGTTGGAGATGTCATTTTAAAATTGAAATCAATTGTCCACCATGAATCCTCAAAGGATATGGGATAATTTGAAAATGAGAGCTTGACCGCTCATTGTCAAAATGTAAAAGTTATGTTTGAAGTAGAATTTTAGATCTCATTTATTTATAGAAAATGATATTTTTTCTCAAAACTTTGAACTAACAAAAGTTTTTAAATCAATCTAAAATTCATCTCCTAAAATCTATTTGAGATTTCAAGCCTCCAATCAAAAGTTATGAACAAAATTCAAAGAAGATGTTTGAAAATGTAAAAAGAAAATGTCCCTCCAACCCTCTCTGAAATTTTCCATAACTTTTGATTGGAGGCTTGAAATCTCAAACGGAATTTTGGATATGAAGTTTAAAGCACAGTGACAAAATTAAGATGTTGAAACCTTTAGCTTAATGATTTGAATGTTGTCATGTTGAAAGTTTTATTCAAAAGTACTTATTTTATTATTAATCCCAATGTGTAGTTGGGAATCAGGTACCTAGGTGAGTGAATTTCATTTTCTTGATGGTTTTCAACGTATGACAATGTGGCTCATTAGCTATTGATTGGGTGTGGAATATTCAACACGATCTCATCCACGGGATGAAAGGATGTGAAATATTCTACATCATTTTGTTTGAGGGAGGACAATACTCTTGACTGCTACTCAATATTTTGACCTTTCAAAAATCAAATATTTACCTTCTTCAGTGAAAAATAAAATCTTCCAATAGTTAACCTTCAAAAATTGCCCATAAATTTTTTTTAAACGGTCAAAGGAATTTAACTACCTACACCAAAATGAGCCTGAAAATTTAGATCAACCATATATGGTCGGTTGGGCAGTTAGGGGTTAAATTTTTTTAACAGGCTACATAATGCAAGAGTGCCAAGAAAGAAAGGCCGAGGCTATGTACCCAAAACAAGGTACGTACCAAGGATTGTAATGTAATGCAATGTAATGTCAATGATTGTTGTCATCCAGCCATGATGTTTGTGTATCCTATGAGCGAGTAGCGAGCACTTGATGTGCACAATGAATTAATTAGTGGGTACTGATCATACCCCCTCCCCCTGGCCTCCCAAATATCATGATAACAACAAGCAGGCTTTTTGAAAGCTGAAAAATAATTCAATTTTACATGAAAAGTTCATTCAATTTAAAAAGAGTGCATTGGTTGTGTTCACTTGCTCGTTGCCGTTCCTCGGTCAATCTGCACGCAATTGTGTGTCGAAACCACCCACTCTTATTTTCTTACCGGACCTACAAGTTGGATTGACAAACATAAATACAAACTGTCAATGTTCGCCGCGATCCATGACCCTTTTTTTTTGCAGTTCCCCCAGGCAGCTGTTTTCCAATTTTTTTCTCCTGAAATGGCACCTTTTCCGGTGTCATGATGTCAAATTGTGGCGTCCATCATCTTCCTCCTCCATCATGCACACATTTGAGGTAACAGGTCCAGAAATCGCCCACCTAAGAGCTGAAACTGAATTTGGGGAAGGCAAAACTTCTCAAAATATTTTTTCAGTAAATTTTCCTTGAAAGAGAAGTGGATTTGGCATCTAACCTAAGTCGTTTCATATTTTTTGGAGCTTTTTGAAATTAATTATGATATTTTGAAGTTGAGCTGGCATAGGGCTCCAAAATCGTCCACCCCTGAAATGTACACTGTTTGTACATCAGTGAAGGCTATGAAAAAACAGCATGTACAAATCGTGTACATTTTACAGGTGGGCGGTTCTTACTGCCCGAACTATTCTCGAGCCTGTTACCTTATTCAGATGGAGGAAGGGAGGCTCCAAACTGCAAACAATCATAGCAGAACACCAGTTTTTGTTCTTATTTTAATTTTAATTTTAATTTCCATACATACTGGGGATCGATCGAAGCAGTTGGGGACGGCGATGATGACAAGGACGACTGACCTACCTGGACAAGCTGGACGAACTGTGGTTTTCGTCCCACTTCAAAAGCAAAGGGCGAGAACGAGAGCGAGAACGAGAATGAGAACAAGAATGAGAATGAGAACAAGAATGAGAACGAGAACAAGAATGAGAACGAGAACGACACTCACATTCATCCATGCGCGCCCGTGGCAACATTTAAGGGTGGGCTTCCATGTGGAATCGGGGGTGAGTGGAGCCTGTCGATCATCGGTCAAAGAGGTGTCCCATTTTTCTGGAATACCCATTTGACCAAAGATCAGCAGGCTCCAGTGGCCCTCGACTCCAAATAGAAGCCCACCCTAAGATGGGTGATTGTGAAATAGGATTAGTCACGTGAACTCTAAACCCAAATATTGTTCAGAGCCTCCCGGCTCCCCTAGCCTTTACAATTTGTTGGTAAGGTTGTTTAGCCTATTATCACCCACAATGCTAATATGGGTATCTTGTGTGAGGTGCTTATTGTTGTTACACAAAATAATTAATTGAGTAGACTCAAATACAAGTATTTGAAATTGATAGGGATTTTCAAGCTCATTTGGTACAAAAAATTACAAAACCATTAGTGGGTGGGGTTCATGACCATCGTAAAAAAAGGTTCAAGATCAATGACACACCATCATAATTCCATTTGATGAATGTTTTGCAAGCACAAGTTTAACTTTCTAGAAACAAGACTTTTGTTGCTTGAAGGTGCAACTTGTTATGACAAGCATTTGTTCACAACTAAGCCCGCTTGAACCAATTGATTTAATGAACTCTATCTTTATCAACCTATTAACGTCCATAAATAGATATGAATCTGATATCATTATCTTCTAATAGCACCCAATTGCTTGTTCAAAGAAAATGAATCATATAAAGCTTTTTGAAAATGGGTGACTTCCATTATGCTAATGGAAGGGTCCTAGTACATGTTAGAATTGGGTGACTAATGGTAATAGGCTAATCTACTCCATAGAGCATCGCCACAATGGGTGCCCATAAAATCCCACAACAAAGCTATGGTGGCGGGCTTGGTTATTGTAGAATATCCGATGAATTTGAACCCCTAGTGTGAGCTAGGATTTGCACATGTCAATAGTTGGATTTCTCCCAGCTCATAATGACTACATAAAATTCATTGAGCTAGCTCCCGACTCCAATTGACCCTTGCTCCCTCCAACTACTCCTGACTCCAATTGGCCCCTACACTCTCTAAGCACGCATCGACTATGCCCTTGTGCAAAATTTAGTTAAATTAAAGGCTCAACAATAAATCTCTCCATCCACAATTAGCTAAGTTAATTGAACAGAAATATGGCATGCCCGATGCTTTGAAAAAAAATACTTAGTTTCACGATGGAGGCTGTTTTGGCTCCCAGGCTTGAAGCCGGGAGTTTCTTTTCTATATACTGAGCCACGGTGGCGATGCTCTTAAGGTAGGAGATCCATAAACTATTTTTTGAAGCATATCTATTTCATCAATGACAAACATATATATTTAAAGGAAATTTTCACTAATTCTTAACCCCTAAAGTTCCATGACTATATATACACAAAAACAGCTCCAAAACTGCCATTTCTAGTACAAACACTAGTTTTTTCTTAAAACAATTTTTGACACATGTAACCATAGGATCTTGTAGTATGATGACTTGAGAACATGTAAGGTAGAGTGCTCTAAAAGCGCCCATCTTCTTGAAACCGCCCCTATTTTTAGGTGAAGAATGGAGATGGGATGATCCTTAAATGGACCAGTTTAGCAATTGAATGCATTGAGGAAAAATTGTTTTTCTATTGCAACAGCCAATCATTGTCTTTGATTTCTGCACATCTCTTAACAAGTTGCAAATGGACAGATTTTGGAAGACCTATGGTCACAAATAGGTGCCTATGCCCTGAATCTTTGAAAATTCATAAGTAATTCAAAAAGGCTTGGAAAAATACAAAACCACTTGTGTTAGGTACCACATCCATTTTTCTTTCTCTGAAAAATGATCTAAAAATATTTTCGTCCATGAAAGCCTGTGAAAAAGGCGGACCAGCCTTTAAATGGTCGCTTTAAGAGCATACTACCTTAGTAAAAATTTCAGAAAATTCCACCATGTGGATCGTAAGATGTAAGCATTCAAATTCACCAAAACCATTTTTTCAGCTCTGCGTAAAATCGGGCAGCTGCACTTCACAAGCTCACTTTTCAATGAAAAATTGTTTAAAATAGTGGTGCTTCTTTGAATTCAATTTCCTAAACAAGTTGGCTATATGCTTAAAAAATTTCACAGCATTTGGAATTGTACACCATATAGGAAAAATAGTAAGCTAAAAGAAGTAGAGAATGATTCAAAATACTAAATTGTTAAGAATTAAATTATGGAATTAAAAAAATGTCAATCCCAACGGTTGTAATGTTGTAATAAACAATCTATATCTTAGGATTTTATTTTTTTCCAAAAATATTGAAAACTGAGTTCAATAAAACAACTTCAAAGTTTATTTTACAGTAGAGTATCCATAATTGCCCGCAAACTAAAACTCCTCATAACTTTTGACTCATTGATTGAAATGAAATGATTCAAAGCTTTCCGCATATATTTAACTCTAGAAAATCAATTTTCAAATTTTTAGTTCTGAAAAAAGTGATTTTTTCTGGTTTGCCCAGACTGCCCAGTTGTGAAAAAAAGTAACATATTAAGCCATAAATTTTGACTCATATTTCCAAATGTCATGAAGTTTAGTGCATATGAAACATATTCCTTGTCCCTATGTTCTATTAAAATTTCAGCCTAAAATATGCATATCCTCATTCACAAGTACCTGCCCCAAATTTCTATATAGCCAAAAAACGCAGTCTAGTCCTTTAGGGGTTAAATAGAAGATGCATCTAATTAGAACCTAGTTGGTTTATGAACTTCCTACTCTAGAGCATCTTTACTAGTATAAAGTGCTAGTTTTCAGCATTTGGTGTGTCAAAAAGCAAAGAAAGGGCTTGCTTGTAAACCGCGCCTCACCAATCATACAACAAAAATCCAAATTTTCAAGTTTGGAGTTATTACAAGATGACTAGCCCACTAAATTTTAGGCTTGAGATCCAAAGCAATGAGTATATTAGAACCACCCAAAGTTGACCACTTTAGCAATTCTACACATTATCTATAGCAGTAGAAGGCAATGTAAATTTTTTTGCCATGTAGGAGGATAGAAATCATGGGGATTGCAAATTTTTTGAGGTAATTTTATGCCTTGAATTGAAATTACTACAAATTTTGGAGGCCTTGAGTTGGTTTAAACCTATATCCAATGTATAGAGTCTGTCAATTCCAATCATTCAAGAATTCATTTTCCGCTCACTACTTCCTACTTTCTTGCTCACTACTTCTGGACATGTGTGATGACCTTACTAGTCCCAACCTTGAAATGGAGGAAAAACACATTCCAAGCTTTGTTTGAAAATCTATTTCAGACTTGGTTGAAAATAGCTGCATCCTACAGGTTGGGTATGGATCCTTGGTTGGGAATGGGTGGTTCTACCATATCCTTGTGAACTCCCCATCCAATTGGCTTGCCATTGGAGTAACAACAACAAATCAATGCAATCATGTTCGTAAATCAATGCACAACTAGACTCGATGCCTGCTCCTCCATCAAAAATAAGTCCAAACTCTTCTTCTTTTTGCAAGTCTTTTTGTTAGTACCGTGGCCCAAGTCAAATCCGCAAACGGCATAGCAATTTGAGGTGTGGCGATTGAAAATTTGTTGTGACCTCTAGTGACAAACTTATAAGTTTCAACTAAGGTGAAGACACTCTAAATTGTCCCTGCACCCAATTTCGTCATGATATACCAAGGGTGCACATTTTGTAGTAAGAATGTACTCTACTGGTACATGGTGATGGAATTGGGTACAGGGATGGGAATGAGTGTTTCCACCTTAGTTGGACTCAAGAAACCAACGGGGCTTAGGTAACCATTTGGCAAGGTAGTATTATGCGCCTTGGTGGAGCTTCTCTTATAGAAAAAGAAAAAGAAAATGCGAACTGACTTAAGGTAGGAGGCTCTGAAATGGAGCAGGCATTAAGAACGGACCCTATAAATGGTTATAAAATGGACATGAGTTGGTTCAAAAATTGACATGTATAGTCATTGAATGAATTAAGGAAAAAAGAATGATCAATTGCAAGAGCCAATCATTCGCTTTGTTTTTCCCTATCTTTCTTTAGAGTTGCAAGTGAACCCGTTTTATAGAAGACCTAGGGTCATAAATAGGGACCTATGACTCAACTCGTTTGAAAATTCATAAGTAATTCAAAAATGATTGGAAAAATACGAAACCACTTGGGTTAGAGTCCTCGTCTATTTCTTTTTCTCTGAAAAATGAGCTACAATTATTCCTGTCCAATGAAATACACAAAAAGGCAAACCAGCCCTTAGATGTGCCATTTCTTATCTTCTTGGTAATGGTAATTAATCCCTAAAGGACCAAACACCGTTTTTTGACAACATAGAAATTTTGGGCAGCTCACTACAAACGGAATTTTTCTTTTTTTTTCTTTGAAATTTTCACACAAGATGTGCCCGAGGAGTATCTTTAAGGCCCAATAATTTTCATAACTTTTGACTACGTGGTTAAAAAGTTATTGCATGATATGTCATTTTCATTGCTCGGTGGGCAGTCCGAGCAACTAAAAAAAATTCTTTAAAAATAAATAAAAATTTGAAATTGATTCTTTAGATTTATATAACATGGGAAGCTTTAAATCATTCCATTTTGATTAATGAGATGAAAGTTATGAGGAGTTTTAGTTTGAGGGTAGTTATAGAATCTCTACTCTAAGATAAACTTTGAAGTCTTTTATTTAACTCAATTTTCAGTATTCTTGAAAAAAGGTAAAATCATTGGGTGTAGATTATTTATTACAAAATTACAACCGTTGGGATTGACATTTTTCAATTCCATATTTAAATTCTTCACAATTCAGTGTTTTAAACATTCTCTACCTCTTTCTACGTACTATTTTTTTCCTATATGTTTTACAATTCCAAATGATCTGAAAATTTTCAAGCATGTAGCCAACTTATCTTGAAGAACGAATCCAAAGAGTAACCACCATTTTGGACATTTTTTCATACCAATGTGACCTTGTGAAGTGCAGCTGCCCGGATTTGTGCGGGGACAAAAAAAAAGGATTTTTTTTTGTCAATTCAAATGCTATTATCTTGCAATCCACACGGTGGAAATTTCTGAAATTTTTTCCACAACTTCTTGAACTAGTTTAATACAAGATGCTACGGTTTCATTTTTTCCAAAATCGTTTTTGTTTCTTCTAAAATTTGATACTTGTATTAGAAATAACAGTTTTGGAGTGGTTTTGGAGTGGTTTTGGAGTGGTTTTGGAGTGGTTTTGGAGTGGTTTTGGAGTGGTTTTGGAGTGGTTTTGGAGTGAAAAACATAGTCTCTGACCTTTGAGGGGTTAATCTCCGTCCAGTCTGCGATGATATTCCTATAGAGTCAACCAAGCAATCATAGACATCATATACCGTGGCCAATGTAAGAGCTTCCCCACGGTGACGCGCCAAGGGGCCTAACACGCGCAGTGGGCGCGCCCTGGCTTCTTTTACTTCCCCACGGCTGACGCGCCAAACGGGGAAAACTGCCCGGCCGCGCCAGAATTTGAAGGATACACGGGGAAATGGTGAGCCTTGAGCACGGCTCGCCAAAGGCTTTGACTACCTTTCTCAACCCAATTTCGAGGCACTGACAGTCCTTCTCACCCATCTTCAAGGCACATACCCCATTTGACCTTCAATTTTTTCTCACAAGTAATTTTAACCTCAATGAAATTTCCTTTACTTGTGTGAAAAAGCTGAAAAAATCTAGATAATTGGGAAAAATGCTTATTCACCTTTGTTGAGCTGTAAGTGGGAAGAGAAACTTACTATATACACATGGGGTGGTAGGAGGTAGAGCAACCCATGTGGGATAAGTAATTAGAAGGAGCTCCACCACTCATAGTCATAGTTTTTTCCAAAGTAGGAATTATGTTAGAATTAAAATTTCAGACCTCATTTAGGCATAGTAGAATAGCTTTCTTCAAAAACTTTGAACTAAGAAAAGATGTGAAACCAAGATAAATTTTATCTCCAAAAATCCGTTTGAGATTTCAAGTCTCTAGTCAAAATATATTGACAAATTTCTACTATGCATTTCTACAAATGTAAAAAAAATTTCCCTTCTAACCCTCTTTTGAAATTTGTCCATAACTTTTTATTTGAGTCTTGAATCACAAAAGGATTTTTGGAGGTGAAATTTGTCTTGATTTCAGATCTTTTATGAGTTCAAAGTTTTTTGGAAAAAGTTAATCTACTACGCCTAAATGAGGTCTGAAATTTTAATTCTAACACAATTTCTACTTTGAAAAAAACTATGAGTGGTGGAGCTCCTACTACATCTAATATACTTCTCCCACATTGTTTGTTCTACCTCCTACCACCCCAGTAAGCTACTCTTTAACCTTAGAAAAACAAATTAAATTGAAAATGCTTTGGAAACAATGTAAGAGAGTGCTTATTAATGCACTGGAAGTAAAATGTGTAAGTTTCGTAAGAGCATCCCCACTCCAACACGGGGAAGCAACACTTCAAATGGTCTGAACCATTGATCTTAGAAGATTTTCTAAGATCAATGGTTCAGACCATTTAAAGTGTTGCTTCCCCGTGTTGGAGTGGGGATGCTCTAAGTTTTATATCAAAACCTTTAAATTCTTTGCGATAATACCCATTTGGCACCCCTGCTTGGCGCGTCTGCCGTGGGGCAGCGCAGGCACAGGCACGCGGGGAGGGCTGTGAGGCCACGCCACATCCCCACCTGGCGCGGCCACCATGGGGATGCTCTAAGGATCTCGGGTTCTAGGGAAGAGAGCAAATCTAGCAAAGAACGAGTCGTGAATCTCCGCACTAACATGTGAATTTCGTACTGCAGACTCTGTACGTGCCGCACTGCATGAAGGCTTAGCCACAGCTACAGTACGGCCCATTTTTTTTTAATCAATCACAAGTAAGTGTCGCACTCTCCAGAGCCTGGAACTAATCCCCCCCCGCCCCTGACTAATCATTTTCTGATTTTGTGTGGAATCCGTCCGGACACTCGCAAATCATCCGGCATGATCAGTGCTGCTGCTAATCAATTTTCATTCCCAATCAGGCAGTGGGGGGCCTCATTCCCAAATGTGTAAGATTTTTCATAATTGGCCCAAGGGGACCAAAAGTGTCCTCACATAGTTTCAAGTCTAATTCAATGTGGTTGTAACTTCTGCATTTGGTGTCCAAATTCAATAAAAGTTGCTGGATAATTTGTGCTCCCTCTTCTAGTTTGTGTGGTAAAATTTTCAGATCAATCCAACATGTACTGATTTTCTATAAGCCAATCAAAGTTCAAAGGGTCAATTTGAGTTCAATGAATTGCATTTCAGGGTTGCAACTTGGGTGGGGGGGTGGGGGGGTGGGGGGGCTTGTATCTCTTAAATCCAATGCTTGTTTTCAATAAAATAAATTTTTTCTGTTGGTTTATGTTTCCCTTACAATCTATTTATTGTGGTAAAATTTTCATGTCAATCCAAGTTGTTTTGAATGTTTGGGAGCAATTCAAAGTTTGAAATCCTAACATTTTTGGAATTACAATGAAATTTGGTGGCTTGTATTCTTCTTCATATAGCATCCGTTTCCAATTTAAAAAATATTTGGGAAAGTTGTAAATACTAGTCTAGTTTGTGTGGCTCAAATTTCATATCGATTCAAGAAGTTATGATTGACTAGAAAGCATTTTAGTAGAAGGAGGTTTAGCCTTAGATGTGGGTTTTTTCCAACTTTTCTTGCTATTTTTTGACATTTCAAAGTCATCTTGTAGACACAACAAGTCAATTGCATGATATTTTCTTTTACCAATGTGTTTGAATGTTGGTTTTGAATCACTTTATAGTTTCAAATTTTTTCATTTGAGTAGGTTTAGAAATCAAATTTCACCTCCAAATATGTTGCTAGGAAAATTTGAGCATCCTTCTTTAACACTAAAATATTATAATCTTGCAATCTATGTGGCCAAATGACTCCAAATTTTATTTCACGTCATCTACAACACGTGCACTACAAAATTATACAATTGAGATTTCTATACCTTGGTGACATCTAGATCTATAACACTTCAAAAGCAATGATGTTTTTGAATTTCAAAAGCCCCAGGCTTTTAGTGGTTAAAGAATGAATTCCAAAAAGCACCAACAACATGGACATTTTTTCATACAAATGTGACCTTGCAAAGTTTTGCTACCTTGTTTTTCACAAGGGTAGAAAATGATTTATGTCAATTCAAATGCCAGTATCTTGCAATCCGCTTAGGAAAATTTCTGAACTTTTTTTCCACATCTTCTAAAACCAGCGTACTTCACAATCCTACGGTTACATGTGTTTAAAAAAAATTCCTAAAATTTGGTACTTGTATTAGAAGTGGCAGTTTTGGAGCATTTTTGGTGAAAATATAGTCAAGGAACTTTAGGGATTAACTCTCTAATGTGATTGTTTGTTTCACATGTCTATGTAATGCATTGTTTTTGTCAATCCTAACAAACTTTCAAGTAATGAAAGAAAAAATCATTCAATTTTTTATATTGCAAATGGACATTGGATAAAGCGGATAAACAAGCCCCAAAGTTGTATCCATCAAAATGCACTTTGAGTAACACCAAATTTGTTATCTTTGCACTTGGCCGTTAAAATTGCATTTAGTAATTGTAAGAGAAAGTTCAGTTCATCACCAATAAGGGGGGGCATTTTGCATAATCTGCCCCCCCTCTAGTATCTGCGGCCATTTACAATTAAATTTTCTTTTAATTTTTTATAGTTTTATAGTTTTTTTTAATTTTAATTTTTTTCCTTCCAAGTGCTGCCGAGCTCCGCGGGGTCTAATATGGAGGAAGAAGAAAATGAAAGAAAGTATGGTTGAATGGGGTTTATATAGAGAGAAACCCCTAATCTTGAAAACCCTAAAAATAAACCCTAAAAATTTAGGATTTTCAAAATTAGGGTTTTTCTCTTCTATATAAATCCCATTGAACCTTATTTTCTACTGAAATTGAACCTTGTGTATTTAAATGATTCTCAAAAATTAAATACATAATAGATTGATTTGAAAATTTTACCACAAAAACTAGACAAATAGACCCATTTTTTCCAAAAGTTTTTTTTTCTTTTTATTGAAGTTGGATACCAGATGCAAAAATTACAACTTCATAAAGCTCACTACATCCTCAAATATACAAAATATGTTTTATAGAGACCATTAGGAGTTATAGTTTCTATTAAAGCTAGCCAAAACTTTCTTGTTGGTGAAGTTCACCAGTTGACTTTAATTTGTGAAATTGGCTAGAAACTTCTTCGGTTGGTATACACCCTACAACCGGTCAAGACTTCTTGAGGCATTATTTTATTGTCTTTCCATCTTGTCCAACATTCCACTGGTTGCCTCAAATAACCATGTCTTGGCCAAAACTTCTTGACTGACCGATACACTTTTTCACTATAGTGTAAAGCGGTCCTGAGTACCATTGAATGAAAAACATGAGGTTGCAATGATTGCTATATGGAAGCAGCAACAACAACACATGTTTTAAATTTTAATCTTCATATAATATGGATTGCACTAGTTTTACACTATCTCAAATAGTGTAAATGTCATGCAACTTTCATTCACGGCTTCATTTGCATCCATCCCATTTTCATCTAAATTCACCCAAGCATTTACATCATATAAATCACATTCATTTTTTATTCATCAAATTTTGTTGTGAGTGGTCTTTTACTACTTTAGTTAACTCGCAGAGTGTAATGCATATTCTCAAGCAATTAATTATGTAGAAAAAAATTGCATGTAATTAACCCCTAAGGACTAGCATGGATTTTTTGGCAACATAGAAATTTTGGGCAAGTATGTGTAATTGGAGATTTGCATATTTTAGGTTGAAATTTTAATAGGTGTGAATGATGATTATCTTTCATATGCAATAAATTTCATGACATTTGGAAATATGAGTCAAAAGTTATGGCCTAATATGTTATTTTTTTTGTAAATGGGCAATCTAGGAAGATTAAAAAAATTAAATTTTTTAGAAACAAAAATCTGAAATTATTTTTCTAGAGTAACATATACGTGCAAAGCTTTTAATCATTACATTTTGATTAATGAGTCAAAAGTTATGAGGAGTTTTAGTTTATGGGAAGTGAGGATTGCTATTATGTGAGACTAGGAGCATGAGCACATGAGTTTAGAAGGCTATACACCTATATTATAGATGTATGTATTATAGAAACCTTCTATGATAATAGTGTAAATATAATATAGATACCTATTTTATAGATGTTTATATTATAAGCACCTTCAATAGTTGTAGTATATCTATTTACATATATGCTCAAAGCTTGCATGCTCACATTTTCATGCTCACATACTAGCACTATTGTATGGGCAATTATGGATTGTATATTCTAAATAAACTTTGAAATCCTTTATTTCACTCAATTTTAAAAAAAATTTAAAGAAATAAAATCATAAGATGTAGAATGTTTATTACAACATTTCAACCTCTGGGACTGGCATTTTTCAATTCCATAACTAAATGCTTATCAATTTAGTATTATGAATCATTCTCTACCTCTTTCTACTTACTATTTTTTTCCTGTATTTTGTACAATTCCAAATGATCTAAAAGTTTTCAAGCATATAGACAACTTGCTTTGAAGAATGAATTTAAAGAATCACCACCATTTTAGACATTTTGTCATACAAATGTGACCTTGTAAAGTGCAGCTGCCCGTTTTTTTGAAGGGCCTCCAAAAGGGTTTTGTCACTTCAAACACTAATATCTTGCAATCTACATGGTGTAAATTTTTGAAATTTTTTCTACATCTTTTTGAACCAGCATACTACAAGATCCTATGGTTATATGTGTCCAAAAATGATTTTTTTTTTCTAAAATTTGGTGCTTGTGCTAGAAATGGCAATTTTAAAGCATTTTGGGTGAAAACATAGTCATAGTCCTTTAGGGGTTAACAACTAGGATTTTTTTAACATAAAACTTTAACATAAATAATTAGATGTTTTATGATAGTGTAGATAAAGGCACAATGCAAGCACCAATGAACTTTTTGCCTAAGTAAGTACAATCGTACAATCTTCAAAATCCAAATATAATGAAGAACTTCTAGTCCAATTTGAGACTTTTGTAAGCAAGAGTCTAAAGTAACTATGTACACATATTTATCACATGATTGCAATTCAACAAAAAATTTGGTAGGATTCTAATGAATGAATTATGTGTGATTCTCAACAATTAGAAGAGAAGGCCTATTGTTCAAGGGGAAGTACAAAACTTTGACCTAAAAATGGAGAACTATTTGAACATTTATCTTAGTAGTGTCCTTAAATCCTCCACCAAAGTATGGTATGATTCATGGATCTACAGACTGTGATCTCCTATTTTTTTTAATTAAACCCCTAACAGATGGATCAATTGCAAAGCGGTCTAAAGGTATGTTCGCACTTGGTGTTAAAAGTGTTGTTACCGAGGGTCTTAGGAACGAATTTAGACCTACTTTAGGACCAGATTCACATTCCAACGAACACCTCTAACAACAAGTAGGAACATACCTTAAGTTGTCTTAAATATAAAGTTTTGAATGCATCTTTTATCCATTCTTGAAATTTTTTAAACCCTTCTAGCAAGAAATTCTCGGGGAGGTCACTTAGCTCTACCACAACAAACCACGTGCGAACAAGTGGTTTCTAATAAACTATAATTTCAACCTAAAAATTTCAAGCATTGTTTAATAATGACTATAGGTTTCTATTGCCAAAAATTCGAACTCAAATAAAATATGAAATGATTTCTAGAAGAGGTTGAAAATGAACTAAAATGGCATGTTTTTCAACTCAAAAAATTATAGAGAACACATTTAGATGACCATTGAATCAATATTCAACTCAAAATGAGCTTTCAATAGAGAGTTATTTTTAGGAATTTTTTGTTCATTTTTTAGACAATTTTTCCTTATATAATATAGGGGTGTGAAAGTTATTTTTCAGTTCTATAGTGTATCTTTTTACTTCAAAAATTTGTAACTAATTATCATTACCAATTAAAAATATCAATAATTCAAAACATAAACTTTCAAAGTAGGAAAATCTATTCATATTTTTTTAATTTTGTTTTATTTAAAATTCAAAAAATAAATAGGGGGTCCAAAGTTTTGATCGCACGTGGTTTCTAATGGACACTCTAAGTGACCTCCTCGAGAGGAAATTTCACCTTAACCCCTAAAAGCCCAAGGCCTTTGGAGGGTTCAAAAACATCATTGCTTTTGAAGTGTTATAGATCTAAAAGTCACCAAGGTATAGAAATCTCAACCATATAATCTTGTAGTGCACATGTTGTAGATGACATGAAATAAATTTGGAGCCATTTGGCCACATAGATTGCAAGATTATAATGTTTTAGCGTTAAAAAAGGATGCTCAAATTTTCCTAGTAACACATTTGGAGGTGAAATTTGATTTCTAAACCTACTCAAATGAAAAAAATTGAAACTATAAAGTGATTCAAAATCAACATTCAAACAAATTTGGTAAAAGAAAATATCATGCAATTGACTCATTGTGTCTACAAGATGACTTTGAAATGTAAAAAAATACCAAGAAAAGTTGAAAAAACCCACATCTAAGGCTAAACCTCCTTCTACTAAATGCTTTTTAGTCAATCATAACTTCTTGTATTGATATGAAATTTGAGCCACACAAACTAAACTAGTTTGCACAACTTTCCCAAATATTTTTTTAATTGAAAACGGACGTTATATGAAGAAGAAAGTAGTCAAGAAACAAGCCACCCAAGTTCATTGTAATCCAAAAATGTCAAGATTTCAAATTTTGAATTACTCCCAAACATTCAAAACAACTTGGATTGATATGAAAATTCTACCACATTAACTAGATTATAAGGGAAACACAAAGCATGTTTTTTAATCAAAAACAAACATTGGATGAAGGAGATACAAGCCCTCCAAGTTGCAGCCATGAAATGTTGTTTATTGAACTCAAATTGAACCTCTGAACTTTGATTGGCTTACAAAAACAGTACATGTTGGATAGATTTGAAAAATTTACCACAAACTAGAAGAGAGTGCTCAAATTATCCAATAAGTTTTACTGAATTTGGACATTGGATGCAAAAGTTGCAACACATTGAATTGGACTTGAAACTATGTGAGGACACTTTTGGTTCCCTCGGGCAGTGAGGGGTTAAGGCAAATTGGCTACATGCTTGAAATTTTTTAGATCATTTGGAATTGTACAACACATAGAAAAAATAGTAAGTAGAAAGAAGTAGAGAATGATTCAAAATACTAAATTGTTAAGAACTTTGTTATAGAACTTAAAAAATATCAATCCCAGTGGTTACAATGTTATAATAAACAATCTACATTCTATGATTTTATTTTTTTCAAAAAATATTGAAAATTGAATTAAATAAAGGACCTCAAAGTTTATTTTAAAGTACAAAATTCATAAATCCTTGCAAACTAAAAGTCTTCATAACTTTTACCTCATTCATCAAAATGGAATGATTTGAAATTTTTCATATATATATATATATAAATCTAGAAAACCAATTTGAATTTTATTATTTTAAATAGTGTTTTCTTTTTAGATTTGTTTGGATTGTCCAATAAATAAAAAATTCATATCGTACAATAATTTCTTAACCATACAGTCAAAAGCTATGAAAATTATTGAGCCTTAAAAAGAAAACCCTTGTCTCTGTGTTGTGTAAACATTTTAGAGAAAAGAATAAAAATTCCATTTGCAGTGAGCTTTCCAAAACCACTGTTAGTATTACCAAAAAATGTGACCTAGATCTTTAGGGGTTAGAAACATCACTATTTTCTTAGATATTTCTAAAGTGATTACATCTAAATTTGTCCCAATATGCAATTGCACAATGTTCCTATTATTAAATTGCCCATTTCTTGTTGGATCTTATTGAAAGTCATTAGAGTATTCTAGAACCTCCTAAAATGCATTTTGTCATCACCATATGAGTAAACTAAGAATTTTCACAATTACAAAAATAAATGTACCTACAAGCAATCCTATGCTTTCATGAATAGAGGTTGTACATATTAGACAAAAATTTGTAGGGGTTGCTTTAAGAAAGGAGGCACAATTGGATTCATTTACATGAGTAGAAAACTCTCCAATACAAAGCAAGTCTTGCATTAGCATACTCTCCTATTTTCCATAGCTGCAAAAGAACCACAAAATTCAATAGAATCACAAAAAGTTGACAAAAGTAGATAAAATTTGGATTATCAAATTATCAAACCATCGCAAAATTGGATTAAAAAAAAACTTTGTCAAAGCTCCCTCCCTTCCTAGTTCAACAAAATGTACAGTGGGAGGCTTCCCGTTGTGTTAAGCACATGGATAGCCAATATAATAGTGCATGGCACTATTATTTGACCTTATAGTGCTTGGCACAATAATAGGGACATTGTGCCTTATAATGAGGAGTATTTTGTAAAGAAAGCGGGCTGAATGGTGCTTAACAGAGCTGTAAAATGCACCAGAAAGGAAGATTCAAGACTGTAAGATTTTACCAAATTCAACATTTTTCAATTTTGTTCACAAAAAATGTAGTTGTTCTTTTGGTTATTAAAACAATGGATCTAGAAGACAGGTGTATTCATTGGTGGAGAACAAAAACTAGGACAGGAATTGATGGAGAAATTGACAAATAGATATGCAAGAAAATAATATTTTAATGAAGTTAAAGTTCTCAAGAGACCAAGTTTCTTATACGGGGGGATTGAGTCCGCCCAATAAACCCTTGACCACCGGAGAATTTCCCTTACAAAAAGTGATGCCACATAGGCAACCATGTCATTTATTCATCCATGCTTGAAGCCTTGAAGTGCTCCATAGGACAAATCTTGGCCATAGTGTAAATCTAATCCAGTGAAGAATGCAATTTGCTCCAATCATATTGCTTCATTTTCCTACAATTCTTAACATGTGCACTTCTCCACCATAGTGTATAACGGCCTTTAGTTGCAATGTTTTGGGGAGAATTCCCGGGTAACTAGTTCATTGTTAGCCACTCAAATTGGAATAAACGTCAGTTGTAATTTAAAAACCATAGAGAAAAAAAATCGGTGAAAAAATCAATAAAATTTCTATTTAGAATTTTTAAAAGGAAAAAATGTTAGACTTGGTATTTTGAGGGGGGACACAAATAAATGAGACCTTTACTTCAAGAAAGAAAAATACAAGCACCTAGTTGCAAGAAGCCTAGGTAGAAGAGTGAAAGAACTAAAATACAAAAGACAGACATGGACTCCCCAGCGGAATGATTGGGGAGCGACAAAAGCCATGCCCTTTGGGCGCCTAGACTTGGTACACTAGAAGAAACAAGCTATAAATGATTGTCCTAAATGACTGGAAATTATCCACAATGATTGTAAATGAGTCATTGTGAATAATTTTTAGTCATTGATAATAGTCATTTAGGACATGTTTTTCTATTAGTGGTATTTGAAAAACCAGTTTTGTATGGGAACTAACCCCTAAAGGATGATCATGTTTGAAGACCCAAAACTGTTGTCTCCAAAGCAAGGTCAAAATCTTCATTAATATTTATTTTATAAGAAAATCAACCATATGATCTTTTGGTTAAGTTGTTAAAGTACATTATTCCAATATTTTAGAATGAATATCTCCATCAGTTGCAAGTTCAATGTGGCTAAACTTCAAAATGTAGGCTTTCTAGTCCTTCCAAAAGGTGAAGTTTTCTCTTTCAACATTTTTAGGAAAAAATGTGTATGTCCTATAAATTGTGCATTTTAGTCAATAAGTTGGACAAAAGGTTGAAAATATATAGTAAAAAATTTAACCAAATTTTTTTTAATATTTATTTATTTTTAAATTGCAAAATAGAAGGTGCTATCAAATGAAAGATATAACGAACATGCTAATATCTTTTGGAAGAATTTTAGAAAAGTTAATCCCAATAGTGAAAATGTTATAATAAACAATGCATATCCCTTGATTTTATTTTTATTTTTATTTGAAAATTTTCAAAATTAAGAGCAAAAGACAACTTCATATGTTTTTTCTACCTTCATTACATTCAAAATAAAACTCCTTATAACTTTTATCTCATTATTTGGAATTCATTGATTCAAATTTTTTTGGATATCAACCTATAAAATCTCAAAAAAATAATTAATATTTTTTTAGAATAGATTTTTTGATGCCAATTTGACATTGAAGATTTTTAAAAAACTTCTAAATTTTGCAATATTTATTGGAATGACATGAAACAAAGCTTCACATGTAGATTATGATGAAAAGCATCCATCCTAAAAAAATTATTTAAAAAATTCAAATTTTGAAGTCAATAGAAATTGCCTAAATTCTCAAAAAATCCAAAGTGAACTTGTTGGTCCTTCAGGGATTAAAGAAAAATAGCTTGTAAAACTAAAAAAAGCCCAATTATGTAGCTCCATCAAATAATGGTGAAGCCTAAGAAAATGGTCCACTTTCACTGGTGTCCATGATGGTGACATTGTTGGTATTAAGTCCTCCAACCTCCATTTGCCGAAGGTAAACTACCCCATTACGGACAAAATGGGAGCAAGCCCATTGTGGGCAAAATTGTAATGGTGGTGGACATTCAAGTTCTGAAATGTACACCACCATTAAAATTCAGCCCACAATGGGCTTGCTCCTATTCTGTCCGTAATGGGGTAGTATACCTTATGTTTAAGTCATTTGGTTTTTTGTTTTGTTTTTTAAACAAATGAAATGTCATTTGGGTCTTTTCCTTCTTCTGATGTGCAGATGTCAGAATGTGCACATTGAATGGAAAAGGTGACATTCCTTTCAAAAAGTATGAAAAAGCAGCAAGGGCTCCAGCTGGGAAATCTAGTCATCCCTAAGAGGGCAGGTCCTGCAGGACTACTAAAGGTACTAAGGTAATATGCTCTTAAAGTGACCATTTAAAGGCTGGTCCGCCGTTTTTTACAGGCTTTCATGGACAGAAATATTCTTAGATCATTTTTTCAGAGAAAGAAAAATAGATGTGGAACCTAAAACAAGTGGTTTTGTATTTTTTCAAGTATTTTTGAATTACTTATAAACTTTCAAAGATTTGGGGCATAAGCACCTATTTGTGAATATAGGTCTTCCAGAATCCGTCCACTTGCAAGTTGTAAAGAGATGTGCGGAAATCAAAGACAATGATTGGCTCTTGCAATAGAAAAATAAATTTTCCTCGATGCATTCAATTGCTAAAGTGGTCCATTTAAAAATCACCCCATCTCCATTCTCCACCTAAAAATAGGGGCGGTTTGAAGATGATGGGGGCTTTTAGAGCACACTACCTTACACCTAAAATCGCACAAATAAGCAATTCAACGTGATTCCCATTATTATATTGGAAAACTTTTTGTGGTGTCCTCTTGGTAGTGAAATTGAGATTCTAGATTCTCTTAAAATGCATTTTTTGGACACCGTATGAATAAACTATAAATTTTCAAAGTGCTGAAAATAGTGTTGCTAAAAAAGCGATCATAGACTCTTACAAACAGTGAAAGTACATTTTAGGCAAGAATCTGTAGTGTGGAATTTTAGGTAGTGTTCGCTTTTAGGTGTAGTTACTTGCATATTCGGTAGCAAGTTTGGCACGAAATAAGGTAGTCTTCTCTTACAATGACCTTTTAAGAGACGATTGCATTTTCAGAAAGCTAAACTCTTGAGAAATAATTTTTAGTCAATTTTTGTAGGAAGGAAAATGGAATTGGCATCAATCCCAAGTTGTTTCATATTTTTGGACCTCCGTGGAATCAGTTATGAATTTTTGAAGTTGAAATGCGGTAATTACTAAGAGCAACTCCATCTTGAAATGTACACTATTGGTACATTGAAGGAAGAAAGAAAATGCACTTGTGTTAGTGGTCGCTTTTAGAGTAGGGTTGCTTTTAGAGCCCCCTACATTATTTTATTTTTTGGGTTCCAAAGTATCTCGTGGTTGATCAACTCTCATGATAAGCAAATGCAAAAAATTCATTCAAAAATTAAAGGGTCTAGTCTACTATCTATTGACATGTGAAAAACGGAGTTTATATTGCAAAGTTGCTGAGAATTTGGATTGAATGCAAAGGATGTAAGCTGTGTGCCCAATGGAAGAAAATAAGACATGTCACTTTACAATCTTTGAGATTGTGCAATATGGAAGTGCCTTCCAAAAGGTCCCATGGAAAGAGGTATCTCCTTCTCGGGATACCTAAAAAGAACTTTGATTAAAGACTATGCCTTTTAAACTAGAAATATAATAATACAACTTCAGTGAGGGTAGAGGGGTGCATGTTAGGGAGTCAAAGGGACCCCCAACAAAGGTTTATAATGTTATACACCAATGTAAATTATCAATGAAAAGAGGGAATTCAAACTTTTAAATTTTTGTACTACCCGACAAAATATTTTTTGAATTTAGTTTGGCATAACTTTGCTCTCAGGTACCAATTAGAATGAATATAAGATTCCTAGAAAGCTTCAAAAAGTCATATAAAAAATTTAGATCATAAGAACATGTTTGAAGCTTGTAGTGTCCCCCGGGGAGACACTTAGTACTTTAGGGGTTAATGAATTTTTAATTTTTTTTTAATTATGATTTTTTCAATGAATTTTAGTAAAACTTTTATAGGAACCTTGATAACTTCTTAATTTACGTTAGTGGATTTTTAACTTAGAATTCTACAAAAACTTAAGAATTTTGACTAGTCTTGTTATAAATATTAATATAAGTCTTTCACACAATGTTCAATGGTCAATCTAGGTGGCAATAAATATAAACATGTAATTCAGCTTTTGCCTTCAATATCTAACAAGGGATTGAATATGATTTTAAATTATTTTTTCTTATTAGTAATTGAGTTACTTCAAAGATAATACAATTGTCTTTATTTTACTATTTTTTTATTAGCAATATCTTTAAGCAATTTTTGTGTTTAGGAAAGAATGAAATTAGATGTTTATACTAAGAAGATCCACCTATAAATCCCACCTTCTCAATAATTATTTGTGATTTTTTTTTTGTAATCAAATCAAACTAGACGAGGGAATGAAGAGGTACACATGTAGAATTATTTTTACTATGAATTGATAGGTTGCATCACTTCTAATGCAAAAATATTGTGACTAAAATTAGAAGTTACACCATTTTATCATTGTATACAAATATGAATTGATTAGCTGTGTCACTTCTAATGCAAAGATACCTTGACTAAGATCAGCGAACATGTCATTTCATTGTGTTATTCAATATGTAGGAAGAAAGACCACTTTTCTTTTCCATCACTTCTATTATGCCATTCCTCAACATCACAAATAAAATATCATATGTAGAATAATCTTTCATCCTTGAACTAGTACTAGAGATATTGTTTTGTTAAATGAAAAAGTGGAAATTGTTACATTGTATTTAATACATAAGAAGACAAGCCACTTTTCCTTTACATACTTCCATTCCTCAACATCACAAATAAAATACCACATAATTACATTTTACTCTGAAATAGGTTTTGGAGATGTTGTTTTGTTGATTGTACAAGTAGAAATTGTTATTAAAGTCTTCAATATGTGGAAGGACATGGTATTTTTCCTTTACATTAATTTCATTCTTCCATTCCTCAATATCACAAATAAAATACCACAAAAGTAATCTTTTATTCTTGAATAAGTACTAGAGATATTGTTCTAAATACTAGAGATATTGTTCTGTTGACTTGACAAGTGGAAATTATTATGACAAATAGCAAATAACTTTTCAATGTCTACCAAATGTCATATTTTTTTAGTAAAAGCAAGTGATTTTTGATTGTCTAGATCTTGGTGGGTTAATTGTACATCATCTAAATATTTTTAGTTTTAAATCATGAAAAATACTATACAAATAGCAATGCACATGTGATTGTAACTAGATTCTTGCAAGTATTAAGCAACCTCTTAGTTTGTGGAATGATTTAGATTCAATAGTTGTCCCATTTGTATGTGACAATGAAAATATTTTATATCTCTTCAGTATTGATAAACCTTAAGTTAATTCTGCAATAATAATAAAATTAATGTATATTAACCTAATTTTGTGGTGTGATTGTATATACCACTTTTTGGAAGGTTCCATTATGCTTAAAAATGAAATCTAAATGTGTCACTTTTAGGTAAATGGACTAATGGATATTGTTGGAGTGTGGAAGCGACATTTTTGAAAATAGGCAAGTAATTAATTTTGAGTGATTTAAAACTCCCAATTAAATGGGGTGGAACAATACCTACCACAAGTATTTACAACACTAGCACAATTCTTGAGGGACTAAATTTGAAAGGTTCAAACTTGTCTTGTGACAAATTGCTTAAAAAAAAATGTTGCTCTCAATATGATCATGTGCCTTTGGGGATGCAAAACTATCAAAGAGCATGGCCAATTCTAGGCTTCAATGTTGTGGCTTTTTTAGGAAAATTTTATGGCCATTTTACATGAGTTTTGGATACATTTTTGTCGATTTGGAGATGACCAATGGCACTTATGGAATGAGGGTAATACACTTCAAAATTTTAAAACAATTTCATACTTTAATAGAGAGATGTAATTTCAACTAGTATCATTCTTTTTCATACGTGTTATTTTGTTTTAAAGAATTTCACCACCTCAAGGTTTAGATTATAAATCATTTTTTCTCAATGTGTTATGATTGATGTTGTCGTGTCAACAAAGTCTAGCACTTGATAGTTGATTCTCCATTTGTAGTGAATAAAATTTGTTCACTTATAACTATATAAGATAAAAATAATAATAGAAACACTTGCACAATCATAATTATTTATATTAAACATGAGAGATTTTGGATACCCTTTGAAACATTCAAACATCGCACTGAATCACTCATATGGTGTTCTAAACTTAAGCCAAGTGAATTTGAAATTGTCTATCAAATGCTAAAATGTTGTAACAAAAATTAAGGCAGTTTTCCAATAAGAACCTTGATCAAATGATCATCCAAGCAATTTTGTAAGTAGTTGTATAATAGTTGGTCAAAATTTGAAGTAGCTATACTTTAACCCCTAAAGGTTTTTGACTAGGTTTTAACCAAAAATGCTCTACAATTGCCATTTCTAGTACAAGTACCAAATTTTAGAAAAAAATCATTTTGGGACATATGTATCTGATGTAATTGCAGGATCTTGTAGTGCACTAGTTTCAAAAGATGTGGAAAAAATTTCAAAAATTTCCACCATGTAGATTGCAAGATATTAGTGTTTGAAGTGACAAAAAATAATTTTTGGGCCATGAGAAAAACAAAGCACCTACACTTCACAAGGTTATATTTGTATAAAAAAATGCCTAAAATGGTGGTACTTCTTTGGATTCATTCTCCAAGGCAACTTGGGTACATTCTTGAAAAAATTAAGATCATTTGGAATTGTACAAAATATAGGAGAAAAATAGTAAGTAGAAAGAAGTAGATAGTGATTGAAAATACTAATTTAAGAAGAATTTAGTTATGGACTTGAAAAAATGCCTATTCCAATGATTTTAATTTTGTTATAAACAATCTACATCCTTTGGTTTTATTTTTTTCAAAAAATATTGAAAGTTGAGTTAAATAAAGGACTTTCAAGTTTATTTTAGAGTAGAGATTCCATAACTGCCTGCAAACTAAAACTCATCATAACTTTCATCTCATTAATAAAAATGTAATGATTAAAAGCTTTCCAAGTATATATAAGTCTAGATAATCAATTTAATATTTTTATATCTTAAAAAAGTATTTAAAATTAAAAAAATGAAGGTGCCCAAGCTGCAGTTCAAAAAAATTACATATTATAGAATTTTTTTAAAACATGTACTCAAAAATTATGAAATTTTTTGGCCCTTGAAGCTACTCCTTTTTCACATGTTGTGTAAAGATTTCAAACAAAAAAATAAAAAATTCCATTTGTAGTGAGCTGTCCAAAATCACTATGTTGCAAAAAATGCAATTTGGTCTTTTAGGGTTAAGAGACTCTATTTTGATAGTAAGGTCCTACCCAAACTTCTTCACTAGAATTTTTTTTTGTGGATGCAAAGTCTCCTCTCTTTCAATACAATGCTTATAAATTAAATTTCAGTACAATTTGGGTTTGGGCCTCATCCAAGTTGGCATAACATTTAGTAGCGATCAATTGGGCTACCTTTTTCCCTATGGAATGATGTGCAGTATTCTACATCATTTAATCCCTTGAATGATATGATGTCAAATATTCCACATCATTTCATCCCTCGGATGATATGATGTCAAATATTCCACATCCATAAGTAGCTAGCAAGTAGAGTTCAACAAGAGATTTATCATTGTCGTATTCAATTTGCAACTTTTAGCACTGTCGTACCAAATAAATCATTGTGGAGTTTCAGTAATAAGTTTCAATGCTTTTAAATTAAATTTAAAAGAAATCAACATTCACTTCAAGTGAACTATAATTTAAGCAACTCCTTTCACCTAGCTTCAGAAGCCATTTACATTTGGAGTATTCATGTTTTGAGACAAGCTTTTTATATACATATGAGGTGGTAGGAGGTAAACAACCCATGTGGGATATGTAAACTAGAATTAGTAGGAACTTAACCACTCATAGTTAAATCAAAAGCAGGAATTGTGTTTGAAGTAGAATTTTAGACCTCAATTTGGCATAGTAGAATAACTTTTGTGAAAAAAAAATTTAACTAAGAAAAGTTGGAAAATCAAGTAATGTTTCATCTACAAAAATCTATTTCAGATTTAAAGACTCCAATCAAAAGTTATGGACAAATTTGGAAGGGACATTTCTTTGGCATTTTTAAATATCTTCTTTGAATTTTGTCCATAATTTTTGATTGGAGGCTCAAAATTATAAACAGATTTTTGAAGGTAAAATTTATCTTGATTTTTCAACCTTTTATAGTCCAATTTTTTTTTGAAAAAAATTTATTCTACTATGCCAAAATGAGGTCTAAATTTCTACTTCAAACACAATTCCTACATTTTGACAATGAACAATCAAGTTCTCATCTTCAAATTATCCCATACTCTTTGCAGATTCATGACAGACAATAGATTTCATTATAAAAACAATGTCTCCAATTTGTAATCCCACAAATGAACTAATCCCTCTGTTTTGCCATCAATTTTGATTGGTGATAAATAGTCAAACGACAATTGCTATTTGACTCTTGGATTTTTGGCAAACCTTCTTTACATTTATTTGTAATTTGTATTTCTGGTCCTAGAATTACCTAAATAAATGGAGCACACCAAAAATGCTCTGCCACCATCCTAGTAATGGAGCCTACATGATGTGTGGATGACTTTTGTACATGAGAATTCAAGAGAAGAAAAGGCAGCTTCTCTGAAGGAACCTGTGAAGGAATCAATATTGTAAAGTTGTTGAGAATTTGGACTGAATGCAAAAGATGTAATTTGTGTGTCTAATGGAAGAAAACAAGAAATGCACTTTATAATCTCCAAGATTGTATGGATAGTCACTTCCAGGTGACAATTCCTTTAACACCCAATTTAAATGTACTTGCTATATGTGTGGCATCTAGTGATAGGACATAAATCTTTAAAATTTTCAATCCCCACTTAAACCACCCTGACCTTCTATTTATAATTTTTGACTGATAGCCATTGATTTTTGGCAAATCAATGGCATGGGGATTGGTTTTAGTTGTTTTTCTATGAGCAAATTGATGGTTTGTGATTTTTGAAAATAAAAGGGGGGGGGGGATAATAAAAAAAACCGTTGTTCGCATCTTTTCAGAAGATAGTGCCAAATGGAAATGCCTTTTATAGATTACATACTAAAAAGTATCTTCTTCTAGAGATATTTAAAGAGAACTTCAATTTAAGACTACCGTATGCCTTCCAAACTAGAAAATAGTAATACAACTTTAGGGAGGGAGGGAAGGACATGCCAAGGAGGCAAAGGGGCCCCTCAACAAAGGCTAACAATCTTATGCTTTAACGCAAATTATCAGTAAAAACATGAAATTTGGGTTTGTAAATTCAACTATTGTTTGCCTTTGTATTGTTCCATTAATTTTAGTAAGATTTTTGCTCTATTTTGTTCTATAATTATTTTTTTAAGTCCAGCCTAAATTGGAAGTGAGTGCATGTATAATACCACTCAATTTGGTCAGGGTTAGATTATAATAGGGCAACACAAAATAAAAGATCCCTTCAATAATAGTCTTCAATTAGTATTCGGGTTCCAAAACAGTCCTTGAATGCTAACTATGGAGGATAAATCTCACGCTATGTCCGCACAAACTCTTGATGTGGATTAGTAATCAATTTTTAGATAGTTTATACTTATAAAAACAATAATATTACTAATAAGATTTTGGTAAGAAATTTAATTTGATTATTCAAACTTGTTTGCTAGATGTTTGGGTAGATTTGCTAATGAGCATTTGGAAATTGGTTTGCCAGATTGAAGAATTTGTCATGATTTACATTGAAAATCCAATCTCTCTCAAGAACAAGAATACAAAGTCTATTTAACCATTTTAATAGAAAGTAGGGTGTGAGTTAGTGTCTTGCCCTCCTTCTAAACTTTGTCCATTTTTTTGCAATATGCTTCCACTGTCATTTGTGACAGTGAACACAAATACAAAATGTAAAACAAATTGCGTAGCTTATCTATGTCGGTCCAATACTTCTAGGCCAAAATGATATGAATAGGGGACGCATTTTGGGTAGCAATCTACCAATACTTCTTGGAATCTTCAATGCACTTAAGGTGGGCACCTTCCAAAATATCATTTTTGCTATTGTGCCAAGTTATTATTATTAGCCTAGTCAAATTTTCATATTTTCTTATTGGCAAGCAAAAGGAGGTTCTAATGCACCAAAGATTCAAATACCATGTGCGAAAGTTATGAAGGGTTAATTTTTTTTTTGTAGAGGTTCTAAATTTCTTCCACATAGATACATATTGATTTTGGAGATGTACCCAAAGTGATGATGGCGGTTTAGGTAGTGTATGATTCGGGATGTATTCACCTTCCCTTAACCTTTAAAGGACCAACTGATGCCCATTAAAATCATCCCTTTGGTCACTGTGTGAATCATTTGTTTAAAAAGTTACAAAAATACTCATTAGAAGTCAAACTGCATGAGAATACCTCCTCTTTTCACAACAAAATTCCAAGTATAAATAATTGCACTTCTGCCCTACTAGAAGGATTCTTTATCATCTATCAAACAAAAAATGTATTCATTGGTGTTTAAGGGTTAAGTGGCTTGGTCTTTAAAATTGGAATGTATTTTCTTTTATTTGTACCAAAAATCAATTAAACTTAATTAATATAGAAATATATCTAACCAAACTCACCATGCTGGACCTGCTTGGCATGCTTGTATTGATTAAACCTAGTAAGGTAACTACACCTAAAATTGCAAAAATAGACAATTCAACATGTTTGCCATTATTATATTGAAATTTTTTTGGTGGGATCTTATTGGAAGCCAAAAGGAGATTCTAGATCATTTAGGAATGCATTTTTTGAACACTATATAAATAGTCTACAAATTTTCAAAGTGTTGAAAATAGGATTTAGAGTAACCAAGTTTCATGAATAGTGGAAATATATTTTAGGCAAGAATCTAGCATGTGTGGTTTTAGAAAGTCTGCAATTTAACCCTTAAGCATTTTGACATCCAATTTATGGACGACGAACAAATTGATATTCCTATTTCATTTTTGTTGTTGCTTGGATGAAAATCATTCTAATTTGTAGAGATACTTTATCAAGTTCTTGTTCTATCTATCAATTGGATTTGGTGTTACTAGAGTACATATTTTTCTAAAATTATAAATGTGGAAGTATTTCAAATGGTTGACCAAGCCAAAACTACATTGACTCTAGTTCAAAACATGATTTGCGGAAACGAGGTCATAGATGTAAAGAACAAAAAAATTCCAAAAAATCACCATGCTAAGAGAACCTCTTCTCAAATCCATTCCAACAAGTTTTACTCCAAAAATGATAATACATTGCTTGTAATCAAATTTAGAAGGAATTTTAAAATTTCTCTTTTAAAATTTATAAAAAAAATATATTGGTAATAGCATTGGTGAATCTAACCTTATGAATGGAATCTAAAATTCAAAGTCCACAACTTTCATTTGTAAATGAATTCCAAAATATCTTCCAAAGAGTACTTTATAATGATTTTTTCCAAATCATCAATTTTGGAGAAGACTAAGGGCCAAGGTGTAAGAGCATTGCCACCGTGGCCCGGTCTTCGTGGCCGGGACGACATGGGTTGTGGCCGGAACCCCAATCACCTCCCACTGTGGCACGGCCGATGGAATTTGAAGCACTGGGCGCAGGATAAATAGGTGTTTTTTCCTTAGCTTCTCGTAGACGGTGAGATTTGAAGAGAGGCCTAATGTCATTACTTTTGAGCGTATCTTCTGTGTTTTCTTGTTGGGTGGGATTGTGTATTCATGGCAAGGGTGATTGTGCAGTGTTGGGAGGGCATAGGGGTGGACAAGATAGCCATGCATGAGGGTGAATTAGGGAGGGACAATCATATCCCTTCTTCTAATTTACCCCCTCCAAATATGTGAGGACGCTTTGGAAGCAATCCTTCACACAATGCATCTTACATACTTGGGAAGGGTTTAGGGTATCTTAGACAAAAAAAAATTAAAAATATAAGCAAATATTATATATATATATATATATATATATATATATATATATATATAATATTTGCTTATATTTTTAATCTCTTAGTTATGTATGGAAGTAGGGTCTAAATTTAATTCAAAACTCACACTTAAAGCAAGAAATTGATATTGTTCTATATGTGTTTGATATTAATAAATATGTGCTTGATATAAATAAATACACATGTTTCATATAAATAAACATTTTTACAACTTACTAGATAAGAGATTAAACTTTTATTTTTAATCTCTTAGTTATCTATAGATGTAGGTTCTAAAGTTAATTCAAAACTCATATTTTAAGGAAGTACATGTTGTTTTATATGTGTTTTACCAAATCCATACATAGGATCTTCTAATTAACTTGCTCTATTAATAAGGTAAGAGTTATAAGGAATTTGAATTAAATGGTTCAAATATTTTTGAGTAGGTACCTATCTATTCAATCCCCAAAAAATAATTAACATTTTATTAGAACATATATTTTGTTACTTGGTTTAATATTGAAATAAAAAACAATTATAACTTTTGCAACAAAACAAGAGAACTCCAAACAATTGCAACAAAAAACTTGTTTGAAAATTAGCCACAGCTATGGCCAAGATAATGGAACAGTGGAGTAATGGAGCAGTGACCAAAGATCTCTAATTAAAATTAGAATTTTGCTTTTACATTAACGATCCCACAATCTATTTTTCTAGCTTTTCCATTAATGGTCCCGGGTCCACATAGTGTGTCACAGTGGGGGGTTTCAAAGTCATTGTACCCGGTTGGCCAAATGAGCTCAGCAAAAGACTTTCGCCGTGAGTTTTTGGCCGTGTCACGGTGGCGATGCTCTAAGGTAGATACACCCAAATGTGCCACTGACCTTAAACCGCCATCTTTACTCTGTGTACATCTCTAAAATCAATTCTGTACCTATGTAAAAGACACCATTTTAGAGCCAAACTTTGTTCCTTAATAACTTTTGAATGCGGTATCCAAATGCCACGTTCTCTGATGCATTGAAACCTCCTTTCATTTGCCACAACAAGAACATATGAAAATTTGGCCAGTCTAATAATAGTAACTAGGCTCAGTAGCAAAAAGTGGCGGTTTTGGGTGTCCCAACTTAACTTACCTTACTCTGATAGTTGCAATGAAGAGTCGTTTCATTTCGCTTGCCTAAGAATTAAAAAAAGAACTAAAATTTGATAAGAAGCTGGTGGAACACTGGTTCCTAGCAATACAGTATCTCCAGAATTTTTGGGGGGCTGGACTACTGAAGGAGTTATGACGTCAGTGTATCAATCTCGAGAACCCAAACCCAAGAGAATGTGTGAGCAGTGTCAAAATTCTGCTAACTTCCTGCAAAACGTCGGCACTGGATACTGGATATAGAATTCAAAGCAAAGCATATCAACAATATATATATTAATAAATAATATGCTGACTTCCCTTGCAATGGAAATGGTCCACGTGTTTCCAAAAAAATAATTAATAATAATAATAATATGCTGACAAGTTTCTAAAGAAGTCTTTCCGTTGAGCCAAAACTTCCAATCATGCTTTATTATCACAAGAGAGGCCGAATGATTTCACAGAAGGAAATACAGAAAAACAATATAAATAAAAAAACAATATAAAAAATAAACGGGTGTAAAAGTAAAGATTTGTCTGGTCAAAATGTCGTATTGGCACACACCCCATCAAGAGTTTTTCAGGCAGTTGGTACAACTATACAAACAGAAATCATAAAACCGTACCAACAGCAGACTCTCTTCGGCAGTCAGGGAAATGATGATCCAAAAGCAGCCCTGACTGAAAGCAAAAAAAAAAAAAATTGAAGAGGAAGAGGAAGAGGAATGGCACAAGCATCATTGGGAAATTTGGGTGCAGAGAATGTTCATGAAAGGCGGGGGTAAGTTCAGTTTAGTAGAGAACGATTGGGAAAGAAAAAGCACCGACTCCATAATGTACAAGTGTGTTGGATTCTCTTTCAAATTGACGGATCCTGTTGCCTAAATTGTCAGTGGAAAATATGTGGTTTATGATACACAAAAAAACAGGGGCTACTACTGGCGCCCCACTCTCATGAGCTCTGCAATCCTCCCTTAAAAAAAAAGCTTAGGAAAAAAATCTCATCCAACGCTAAAATGAAATCAACAATTTTGCCGTGTACAAGATGGATCCTGCATTGTCCACCGTCCTCGAAAAAAGCAGAACCAAAACTGGGGCTTAGAGCCCAAGGGGAAAAAAAGAAAAAGAAAAAAGGGGTGTCCATTGCCATTGATCAGTGTGTGGATTCTAATGCTTCTGCTGCTGCGGACAAGGCACCACCATCCTCCAACTTGAAATGTCGGCACTGAACTCGCCTGCGATGTCCACCGCAATGCGCCGCGCATCGTTTGAAGCTCCCAGGATTCCTCTTCGGCCTAACCCGGCCACGTACAGCCCTGAGCCTCCTTTCCACCCATGAGGAAACGGCAGCCGTGGGAAGCCTTCCTCTGAAAAGAATTTGCTATCATCCTGCACAAAACCAAACCAAAAATTTGCAAGTGGGTGTGAATTTCTTTTCTACATTCATGGCGTTTCAAGCATTTTCTGAAAAAAAGAAAGGAAGAAAAAGACCGTAAGAAGCACTTGATGAGCATCAAATGTCAGCAACCAAAGATTCAAGTGGGTCTTCCACTTGCTGTGAATTCACTGGAGGTGCTATTTCCGAAGGTACGATTTCAAAAAAGAAGGGGAAGGGGAAGGGAGAAAACAAAAAAATACAAGTGATGAGACATCAAATATCAACCACCATAGATTGAAATTGGATCCCCAACTCCACTTGCTGCGAATTCACTGGAGGTTCATACTGCAGTGCAAAAATAATGCAGTGGAGGAGTTTTCATATGGAGCTGCCGTGGGGAAAAGTCATTTCATTCATTGGAGGTTCATCTTACAGTGGGGGAAAATCATTCCTAGTTGCAGCAGAGGGAATCATGCACTGTACCTTGAGCCATTGCGGTACATTACTCTTGTACCCTGTGGCCAAGATTACTGCATCGAAATCCTCGCATCGTCCATCTTCAAATTGGGCCCCAGTGGCTGTCAGGCACTCCACACCCGGCCTAACCTGAGCCATTCAAATGTCGAAAGGAAAGGCGATGTCAGGGAAAAAGCAATACACACAAGAAAGAAAGATAGAAAAGCTGAAATATGATTCATCACTTGTAAGTTATCATGAGAAACTGAAGATAAAAATCTGAGGGGAAAAAAGAAGGAGTCGTCTCTGTCTTGTGGTGTAATGTACCTTGACTTGACCACTCTTGATCACGGCCAAAGTGCCGACGTCTAAGATGGGTGTCTTGCCATTCTTCTCCTTGAGCAGCATGGGTCCTTCCTTGGGACGCGGGATGCCCACTCGGGCTGTATCCCCGAGTGTCAAATACGTGTAACTGACGAGTAATCTGTCTGTCAACCACAATGGTAACGACTTCATCAACAGCATCGCCACCAGAAATGTCGACTTGCCGAAGATCTCTCGTGGCAATATATGGGTCTGCGTCAAAAAAAAAACACCCGAAAAACGCTTCAGTTTTTAACAGACAATCCAAGATTGCAAACGTACTCCTGTGTTTCAGTAATTTAAAGAGCCTCGAACACTCCCACGAGCTCAGAACAGAATCGGGTAAAAATACCAAGATAAGGTTTAAAGTTTTAAAGAAAAAACAAGCATGCGAATGTGTTTAGAAAGGAGTGTTTCGGTACATTACTATAAGAGCCTCCAATATCTTTTCAGAAACATTCTCACAAGCTCAAATCAAGACTTAAAAAAAACACCAACAAAAGTGTACAAAATTTCTGAACTTGCAAATATGTTCAGAAAGAACTCTTCTCAGTACCATAAGAGACTCCATCGTTTGTCATAAACATTATAAATGTGGGATACAAAACAAACAACAAAAAAGGTTTAGCTTCCCAGATTTTTAAAAACTCCAAGCTTGCAAATATTTTCAGAAAGAAATCTTCTCAGTACAGATTACTAGAAGAGCCTCCAGAAACCATCTTTGCGTAAACATTCTCAAAAACAGGGATACAAAACAAAACTGCAGAAAAGGGTAAGCTTCAAAAAACTCGAAGCATGCAAATGCACAGAATTTCCCAAACTTGCAAATGTATTCAGAAAGGAGGGCTGTTAGTACAATAACAACCTCCAGCATTAACGTTCTCAAAACAGGCCACAAAATAAACCCCCCAAAAAGGTTCCAAATTTCAAATTCCATAAACTCCAAGCTTCCAAACATGTTCGCTTCAAAAACCCTCTTCCGCTCCACCACGAGCATCATTCCAACCCCAACCTCACAACAATGCCCAAAACAAACCAGAAAAACACTCCACCAACAAATTTTCACTCACCGGATTGCGCACCACAATGGCCGTCTCTGCCCCGAAATTCGCCAAATCCAGCGCAATTTCCATCCCGCTGTTCCCACAGCCCACCACCAGCACCTTCCTCCCTTCATACTCCCCTCCATTCCGATACCCACACGAATGCAAGACTTCTCCCCCTTGGGACACAAACTCCTTCACTCCTTTGTAAACAGGCATCACCGGTTCGGCATTCTCCCCAGACGCCACCACCATCCACCTCGCCCGAAACTCCTTGAGGGATCCATTCTCACACGTCACATGCACATGCCAGAGCTGTGTCCTGGGTTCCCAAAACGCTAAACTGACGCCGTGGTTGAAGAGCGGTTGGATGTGGAAGTGGGCAGTGTACGCTTCCAAGTAGGAGATGAACTGGTGGCGAGAAGGGTACGTGGGGAAGGACGGGGGGAAAGGGAAGAGAGGCAGCTCACAGAACTGTTTGGGGAGGTGGAGGTGGAGACGGTCGTAGGTCTTGTGTTGCCAGAGAGAGGCGATGCAGGAAGATTGTTCTAAAATGAGACTTGGGATGTTTTGTTGGTGGAGGCAAGCAGCGGTGGCGAGACCAGAAGGGCCGGCGCCGACTATAATGGCGCCGTGGAAGTATGAAGCGGACCGTGGTGGAGTCTTTTGCGGCCACATGGGGATGCAGTCGCTCTGGATGGCGTGGGGAGGCATCTTGTGGGATCGATTGATCGATTAGTTGATTGATCACAAGCTTCTGATCGCAGGAAGAAGCCAAGTGGGACGTTGACAGAGAGAAGATGGATGGAGGTGCGGTGGAATTCAAAGCTCGGGAGCTTTGGAGGAGTTGCGCTTGTGGTAGTGCATTAGTCTTCTTCGGAATTTGAGCAACGGTTGTGCACGAGAATTCACAGGCATGGTGAGGCCAGGATTCGGGGGTGGTTTAATCTTCCTGTACGTACGCTAGCTGATATATCACGGTCTCTTTGTGTTCACCTACGCGAAGATAAAATTGCGCATAATCTGTGAGTTTGGACGCAATCCGAGCTAGCTCAAATTGAAGGAACTGGTTCAACCTCAGTCGTCGGGAGACGGTGAGAGTGACTACGAAGAGCTAAAATTGTGTAGCAAGAGCTATGAGACTGATATTTTGAAGGAATACTGCGATGACCTTGCCTCGGTAATTCAATACGTCCTTGGGAAAAAATAAACCAAGAGCAAAAAACTGAAAACGAACGACGATGATCGATCTTGCCTCGGTAGTAAGTCCTTGCAAAAACCAACAGCTAGAAAGACCGAAACGAAAACCACAGAAGAGCACCCAATTGTAGGACTGTTTCGATCTCAGTCGAGAGACGAGGCGAGTGACTCCGAGTAGCTAAAATTGCGCAACACGAGCTAAGAGAATGACATTCAAGGAAACCAACTATGATCTTCCCTCTACTGGATAGACTCCTTCCAAAACCAAGAGCGAGCTAGCCCAACTGAAAAGTACTAAAGACCAAAAGGAAGAACCCAAAAGGATACCAAATGAGCTGCACCCAAAGAACAGTAGGCTCATCCACGCAGTCACTACACTCACACCTTGAAGAAAGAATTCCCAACACTCCGCCCGCACCAAGGATTGCTACAACATTCCAGCTTTTGAAATCCACAGTTTCCACCTGAATACTCCTCCCCAACGATTCCTCCGCAACTCAGCAAGCACCCATCCACATGCATCTATATATATATATCGCTAGCTGCCGCCCCCAAACTCGGCCAAACACGACGACGTAACGTACGTACGCACTTCCTGCCTGCGAAATTGAAATTGGTAAAAGCTGACGAGGAAATTAAAAAGAGATGATGAAGAGTCCGTCCTAGCTACTTACGTACGTACAGCTTGGATTGTAAAGCTCTAAAGTGGGGATCCTGGCAAACTTTTGTTCATGCAAGCTTGCACACAGTTAGAGAGAGGGGGAGCTAGGCGACGAGGACGAGGAGGAAGAAAGGGAAGGGAATGGGGTAGGCTCTTTACCAATAGCTTAGCTCTCTCATCACTGGGGTCGGGTCTGCGAACTACTGGAGCTGCTGCTGCTGCTGGAGCATTTCAGATATGATAGTGTGGAGTTTCTATTTTTTATATGTGGACACCTTTTCAAGGGTGAGGCCCTTTTTTTATATTCCAGGGCTGCCGCTGTTAAGCAGCGCCGCCAGGCGGGGATTTTCCTATGGTTTTCCCAAGGGTGGGATTCCGGCTTCCGGGTGTACCCGAGCGTCGCTGCTGCTGCTGCTGCTGCGTGAGCGAGCGGGGCTTTTGCAGTTGTCCTGGAGGGAGGGGGGTGACGAGGTTACCACGCCTGGAAGGATCTGAAGCAGCGTCTAAGCTGGTCGCGCTGGTCACGCTTGTAGTTCTGTGACGAGCTCCCTTGCGGGGGCGGTTTTGCCCCCCATGTTTTACCCCTGGGGAAAACGCAGGAACCTTTTATTTTGCTACGCAAAATTTTTTTTGCAATTTTCTTTTTTGGACACAAGCATGTTGAAGAACACACTGCGACTGTTTTCGTCATGTAGAGAGGTTGATTTCATGCTAGGTAAACCACTTTTCACTGCTAGGTATCAAACCCGCAACCACTCCATTTGGTTTTTTTGGGGGGGGGTTGCAAATTTTGAGTTCATATTTGCAATCAGAGGCCCCAAATTAGCTGGTTTAGGTCTAGAGAAATCCTAGGAGTAGAATTAAGACGGCACAAAATAAGGGGCTTTTTTTTTTACATTCTCCCTTGGTTGGATCTTTGTATTTGGCTCGTCGTACAACTATAAGCGCGATGGTCTAAGTTTACACCCCTTAATCCTTGAACGATGAGTTAATCACCATAGAAATCATCTATTTTGCTATTGCGTGATTTGTTTTGTCCCCGTGTTTTATCCTTGGGGCAAACGCAACAACCTTTTATTTGTTGCGCAAAATGTTCTTGTGCAGATTTTGAGTTCATATTTGCAATTAGAGGTCCAAATTAACTAGGAGAGGTTTGTAGAAATAGAATTGACACGGCACAAGATAGGGTTTTTTTTTAATTTTCACCCTTGGTTCGACCTCCACATTAGGCTTATCATACAACTATAAGTGCGACCATCTAAGCTTAACCCCTTAACCATTGAACGACGAGCTCGTCACCTTAAAAATCATATGTTTTTCTACTACGTGACTTGTTGGCTTAAAATAATGCAAAAGTACTCATTGGAAGTCAAACTATTGTAATTGACCTTCCCTTTTCACACAAAATTTGGAGGATGAATAGTTTCACTTTTGTCTTTCATGGAAAGATTCTTTGTCATTCATCGGTTGGAAAACGTCCTCCGCGTCATTATGGGTTAAGGATATTGCCCTCCAAAAGAGTTGGCGTATGTTGTTTGTATATTGAACTAATTTGACCCTCCCCAAACACTCAAAAATTCCCAAAAAATTATCATTTGACCAATAGTATGTCTATGACTTGGTCTGAAATTTACAGCTTGAATGGGATTTATGTGCTACTCAATTTTCCCTTTTGTATACAACAAGGAAGAGCGCATAGAAAACAACAACATCTTTAAGGGATTAAGAATGTTGGTTGTTTTACCGTCTATTTTTCTCCAATTTCCAAATTGAACCATTTTTTCAAGTATGAAATTCAGGGTTTTTAAATATTTTTTACTCAAAATATAACTTTTAATGATTTTTTCACTAATTTTTTGCCGGTGCTTTCGAATTGCAACCAAGCTTTTTCCTAATTCCATTGCCTAACTATCTTAATATCCTTCATTTGATTGCTTGGAAGATGGTCGTATTAGAGGTCAAATAATGTGAGTATGAGACAAGCATGTTTGTGTGAGTAAGGGTAGTCACACCTTCTTCACTACACATTTGTTTTTGAAGAATGGGAACGTGATGACTCCCATTTAGCTTCCCATTGGTAGAAAATATTTTTGCTACAAAATCTTCTCAACGTTGATTATTCTCCCCCAAAGCAAGAGAATGGGTGCAAGAGAATGGGTGCAAAAAACTTTGCGAGCTAAATTGTTACAAACCTCCTATGTCTTATAGCGTCAAATCACAATGCAATCTAAGTATGAACACCAAATGTACTTATTACAAGAACGTTATACAAGAGCTCAAACCACCCGACCATAGAGAGATCAATCTCCAAGAAGAGATTGTCTCCTCACCCCCAAGCTCCATCTTATATCATTGAGACTATCAATAAAGACTATTAGTCCTTAATATAGACTAGGACTTCTTTTCTACTTTTAGCTTTCTATCCGTGGTTCTATCTAAAACCATCTAAATCTCTTATCCATATCTTGATCTTCTACTTGGAGTTATCTAACTCCAAAATCCATCTACTTGTTTTTGTCTAGGAGTTGTCTAACTCTAGTACACTAGTCATCCAAGTAAAGTTGTCAACTTCACTACATAAATCCATCATGTGTAGATATCTATATCCAAGCACTCTAGTGCCCTTGTCATCTAATTGAAGTTGTCTAACTCCAATGCACAAATCCACCATCTGGAGATCTCTATCTCTAGGCAGTCTTTGCTTATCTACTAGTGCACATTTCATCATGAATTAGTTCATGAGCCATGAATGCATTCATCCATCAAATGTTCGAAGGTTGTCACAAGCATGTTTGTGTGAGTAAGGGTAGTCACACCTTCTTCACTACACGTTTGTTTTTTGAAGAATGGGAACGCGACGACTCCCGTTTAGCTTCCCGTTGGTAGAAAATATTTTTGCTATAAAATCTTCTTGATGTTGATTATTCTCCTCTAGAGCAAGAAAATGGGTGTAGAAAATTTTGCGAGCTAAATATATTATGTTGATCATTGTCTCCATTGTCGACACATGAAACAAGGATGTCCCACCTTCTTCATCCAGAATTGTTCATGTTGGCTCCTTTTTTGCTCACCAACTTATCTTTATGGTGCAAAGTTTGCTTTGTGAAGAAGGTGTGACTATCCCTAGTGATAATGAAATAAGTGTGCAAGATATTATAGAATGCCAATGATGAGGTAATTTAATTAAAGAGGTATGAGCATGAACCTTAAATCCATTAATATGATTGCTTGAAAGAAAGTCATATTAAAAGTCAAATAGTCAGATTACAAGAATCTCTAAGTATATTGAATTGTTTTACTTCTTGTTGGGTCTTATTACAATTGGAAGAGGATCCTTGCATGGCTAGCATGTATGTTTTAGATATAGAACGAATAAACTATACATTTATTAAGTACCAATTGAAGGGATATTGAAAGTTGATCCTAAATCCTCATATTCAAAACCTGTAATTTTTAGATAGGAATTTGTAGGCACTAGTGGAAAGGTGATCTTGGGATATCAAGTTGTGGTGTCCATACTTGGTGTTCCAAGCCCACATTTGAGTGGTCAGATTTGCCCAATTTTGTTACCATTAGGTGTAATTCTTATTGTAGTATATTTCCTATTCATCAAGGGCATATAAGGTAGTATGCTCCAAAAGCACCCACGCTTTAAAAGCGAATGTGACAAACATGTACATTTTTCTTTCTACAATGTACCAACAGTGTACATTTGAGGAGGTGATCACTTTTAGTGACCACTACGTTTCAACTTCAAAAATTTGTAACTAGTTCTATGGAAGTCCAAAAAATACAAAACAACTTGGATTAGATGCCAATTCCATTTCTCTTCCTACAAAAATTTACTGAAAATTGTTTTGAGGAGTTTAGCTTCCCTCAGAAAGCAATCAACTCTGGAATGATCACTTCAAGAGCAAACTACCACAAGTGTGAGCTTGAAAAGAGAAGCAACTTCATTTCAATTAAGGTAACTCTACTCACAATTAACATTACCCAAAGTACGACTCCTACATTTGAACCAAAAAATAGTCACTTTTCCCAAATAATGATTATACAAGATGTACACAATGTAGAAATGAAAATCTCTAAGAATCTAGTGTTGGTTTTTAGAACACCTAGATATAAAACTTTAAAAATCTATAACTTATTCATACCATGTTCAAATGATGCATACCAAAGTACGTTAAAATCTTCCTTCAGGTGCCAATGAGATCCAATCAAAATATGTTTGATAAGAGTAACTATGTTCACTTGTAATTAGGGTCGATCACAGGTGTGCATACCTTACCTTGACATTTTTTTCTACGAGTAAATTGAAGACCAGATTCCAGCGCAGGGCAAATTCAAAAAAAAAAAAAAATTGCAAGCTTTAACTCCACTAAGTATTATGTTGATCATTCAAGCGTTTTGATGAGTAGTTACAGTAAATTCTAACTGCAGTGATACTGTATGTTAGGATCCCCGAAAATTTGGATCAGCATGACTTGGGGAAGAATCAGTTAATGACTTTCGCCTCTTTGATGAGTTTTGAATGCCAATTTAGGGTTTACACTCTTTCTTTTGTCATGTGCTGTACATGCAAATATTTAATACAATCATTTTTTTATTCTTGTAAAAAGAAAATTCGCCATGAAAATTAAAGGCCTGATTTTGTTGAATCAAATTATTAAATACAAATTAGACTGCACCAAAAAAATAGAGTATGTGCATATGAAGTGGCCACCATTTTCAGGTTCAAATGACATCCTGACATGAGCTTATATCATTTAGTGTGGCTTGGGTTTATATGATCAAGATCATACCAAATTTGTATCTGGAATTGCTGAAGTTGGCGCATAGGTTTGACTTGCTTTCCCTATGGAGAGCATTGCAAGCTTTTGCAAGAGATCATCGTGACTTGGGTGGTTGGGTGGTTGGGAAAAATTGACATGAAAAAATGGTGAAAGTAGCTACATTGAGGAAGTACCCAACATTTTTTTATTTTTTATGAGAAGCAAATGTCTTATATATACCTATTATTGATTCTTGATTAATAGAATCTTGATTCATGTTGTTGCTAAAGGGGGTGGAATTCTTCTTTTCTAATGTTTCAACCAAATTTGAGGTCTTGAAATTCAAAATTAGATTTCAGAATCTTTCTCATGATTGTGGGCATTGTGAAGCTTCAACAAATGATCAATCAATGATTAGCTTCCACCTTCCTAAAGGCCATGGGCAACCTCAAAGCAATTGCACAATAGTTCTAACGAAATTTCCAATGCAAAAACTACACATTCAAATTGTGATAGGAGACACAAAACCTTGCTTGGTGGATGCATCTTTTGGAGAGAGAAATTTTAATGATATCAATAATTAGACTTTTACTTGAATATTGGATATGCTATCCTCAACATTATGTGATGTTCAAGTCCTTCAAAAATTGACTTTGACATTGAAGAGTTAATACCAAAGTATTGGTTGACTAAATTGTAGTTATTTGAATGAATTTTATGTTATAAAGATCCAAATTAAATAAATAAATAAATAGATGGTATATTCACTTATTCATGTGTAATGAATCAAATCTTCCTTCACAAATATAAATATAATCTATAAAATAAAAAAATTTAAAACTCAAGTATTTTTTTAATTGACCATCCTCACGCATTCTTTGGTTTGGATGACATAACTTTTGCTCCATGTTACAAATTGTTAAAAAATAATATTTTCTAAAAGCTAATTGGTTTTACTATCTTGAAAAAAGATTCTAAAAACTATGCCAAAAACTGTGATTATACAAATCTATCTAAGCCTTGAGGAGACTCTTGGGATTGAGGGGTGAAAACATCAAACTTAACACTGCCCACACTTTGAGGACATAGGGTGAGTTTTGTAATTATTATAATTTTTTATCAACGGAAAACAAGGCAATTTAAGGTAGACAAACACATTTATGTTTGTTGCCTAATTTTGTCACCCTACTTTAGATCCCAATACCGTCCATTACATCATCCAAATCTGACAGTTTTTGAAAAAATTATAGCAGTGACTTAACTCCTATATGCCTATTGTCTCCTCGGGGGACAAAATGGATTTTGGACAGGTTTCCATGACCTCAATTTTAAGTAAAAATTCCTTGAAAGATAGAAAAACTTGTTAGCTTTGTGGGAATGTAATTTTTATTTCAATTGGTGTCCGAGAGCAAAAGTTCTACCACAAAAAGCCCAAATTTTCATTTGGTGGGCAGAAAAAGAAATCCACAAAAACTTGAAATTAAACTAATTTCTTATAGATCATATGTTTTTTCTGCTTGTGAAGCTTTGATTCATTATATTAATTAGTGATGTAAAATTTTTGAACAATCTTGTTTTTTGAGCAATCTAAGCATCTTATTCAAAAAAATAACTAATGGAATCCATTCTGAATGTAATTTTCATAAATTTTCAAATAAATTGTTTAACAAGGTTAAATTTGCTTGTTAGAACAATCTCACTATTAGGATTAGTATGTTTCAATCCCATCTTAGAGCTATTAACGATTTAGTTTTTCTTTCAATCTTAGACCTACTTCTACTTAATAATTTTTTAAAGAATGAAAATCAAGTGTGAGTTTTTTTGAATTTTTTTTCCTAGACTTTAAGCTCAATTCTTCAACACAGTTTTTTTTTAATTCAAAGTCCATAGTGCAAATTTTTTCCACAAATGGTGGTCAAAGTCACTTGAAATTACAAGCCAATATTAAAAAAAAAGTCAACTTTGAATACTAAAAAATCCTCAATTTGTACTGTCAAACTTCATTAAATTCTTACCATATGATCTTGGACAAGTAAAGTATTGGATCCTACAATTATATTCTTAAAATAAATAAATAAATTGTTTCCTTGAGTGAATGCAACAGGAATGGTAGCTTTGAGTGGTTTTTGATTGAAAAATAGCTTTGGGCCTTTAGAAGTTAGGACAATGGCAAAACAATTTTATACTTGTAAAAGGGTAGTAATAGATATAGGAAGTCCAGTCACTTAATTAGGACAATGGCAAAATAATTTCACACTTGCAAAAGGATGGTAATAGAGATGGGGTGTGCAGTCACTTAATTAGAACAATGGCAAAATAATATTATATTTGCAAAAGGGCAGTAATAAAAATGGGGGGGCGTATGTTGGGGGTAGGATCATTTTAGCGTGCTTTTAGTCTAGGGATAACGCACGGCATCTTGAACCTCCATAAGTGCCATTGGATATTTAGGAAAGGAATCATAGGTTGTTTATAAGATGTTCATGACTCCATTCTATGAATGGTTTTGAAATTTGAGAATAGACCAAGTCAAAAATTCACAGAAATTACAATTTTAATCGGAAAATTGTAACTTCACTTGGGTTTCATTCGCGAAACAAGCACACACTTATGAAAAACATGTGTCCCTCTCGGAATTTGCCCCGAGATATTTAAATTGCTAGTTTGCATAGTAATAGGCTTGTCTACCTTGATCAACATGTGACATCATAAATTTCTCTGGAATTCACACATGGGAGCTGTAACTTTGCAACCGAATTTCAGTTAATGAATTTGATACGGTATTCTAGCCGGAATACACACAAAAGATATTCAGTTGGTGCAAAATAAATTAAAATAAAATAAATTATAAATGCTATGATAGTTGTAAAAGCAGCTACTGACAGACAAATACTGTAGTGCTACAGTAAAAGCCAACTGAAAGGCAATTTTATCCTCTTCAATAAATATATTGCTTACACTTTCTTCTTTGATTGAATAAAATAGAATTGTGCACAAAGAATGTTTTTTTGGTTTGTTTTTTAATAAATGGACACCCATCGTAAACAAAGAATGTTTTTTGGGACCCAACTTGGATGACATCCAAACCCCAATTGTATTGAAATTGCTCTGTGTATCCTCCGCCAGGCCACTTGTGGCTGGCGGCCCTGTATTTTATTTTATACAATGGAATTCCGTTTCATTTGTTTATTTTTTTTTAAATAATAACAATAATTTAAAAGAAAAAAAAACTGTATTGAAATCTAATTTGTTAGCTGTCGATAGCACGGTGGAGAAGGCTTTGCATCCACAAAAAAAGTTTGGGTAGGACTTTATTTGCCATGCAAGCCAATGTTACCGTAAATAGAATCCCTTAGAGTGTAGCTACTAAAATTTTTTTTTTTTGTTTTGAAACAAATGGAGATCCATTGCACAACAAAGAGTACACAACAACCAAACCTGAAGGCTGGACAGAGCAAGAAAAATCTACTTTAAATTTTTGACGATGGTAAGACAACTACTTGTAAAATTGCTTGAATGATCATTTGATCAAGGTTCTTAATCCCTAAATGTCCAAGGCACCAAATTTTGGTGTCCACAGTATTTTGAAGTTACCCCCTTAAATTCTTTGACTATGTTTTCACCAAAAACGCTCCAAAACTGCCATTTCTAGGACAAGTACAACTTTTTTGAAATAAAACTTTTTTTATACACATGTAATCATAGGATCTTGTATTATGCTGACATGAAAACATGTGGTAAAAATTTCAGAAATTTCCACTATGTGGATTGCAAGATATAAGCATTCAAATTCACTAAAATAATTTTTTTGGCCCTGCGACAAACAGGGCAACTGCACTTCACGAGCTCACTTTTATATGAAAAAATGTCCACAATGGTGGTGCTTCTTTGGATTCCTTTTCCTAGACAAGTTGTCTACATACTTAAAAAATTTCACATCATTTGGAATTGTACAACATATAGGAAAAAATAGTACGTAGAAAGAAATAGGGAATGATACAAAATACAAAAAATTTAAGAATTTAACCACGGGATTGAAAAATGTCAATCCCAATGGTTGCAATATTAATAAACAATCTACATCCTAAGGTTTTATTTTTTTCAAAAAATATTGAAAACTGTGGAAGATAAAGGACTTCACAGTTTATTTTAGAGTAGTTTGACTAATTGGTAAAAGCCAAATATTTAAAGCTTTCCACTTAGATATAACTCTAGAAAACCAATTTCAAATTTTTGTTTTTGAAAAAAGTGATCTTTTCTGATCTGCCTTGATTGCCCGCCTGGGTAAAAAAATAGCATATTAGGCCATAACTTTTGACTTGTATTTCCAAATGTCATGAAATTTAGTACATATGAAAAGATATTCCTCGTCCCCACCTTCTATTAAAATTTCAGACCAAAATATGCAAATCACCAGTCATAGGTACCTTCCCAAAATTTCTATATTGCCTCCAAATGCATGCTGATCCTTTAGGGGTTAAATGAAACCTTACTAAAATACTATTTTTAATAGTTTATATTCTTGAAATATTTGTTTTTAAGTCTAATTTTAGCATCAAAAATCCGATTTTGTATATGATTGATGATAATTTTTCTATTTGAGATTTTGTGCAAGGGTGTCCATAGCAATCTTGCCTTTCCATAGTATTAAGGGCCTTTGGAAATGAGCCTCAAATACACTAGATCTTGGAGAAAAAATCACATTAGAAATTCATTCAAAAAAATTATAAAGTGGATTTTGAAAAGCCATAAATTGATTGGGGTTATGCATTTTAGGCCCTTTATCTTCATATTTTTATGGAGACCAACTTTTTAGATTTCACATGTGAAAGAGGATTGAAAGACTTCAAATCACTTTCGCAATTTTTAACACCCTCGTGATCAAACATTACAATCCTTCAATCTATATGTGATATTGTTGTATTTTCTTTTTCTATATGATCTCTAACATGTCTAGTTTGAATTTGTATGATTATAATTTTTTTTAAATTGATACAACCTATTAAAATATTGACTTTTTGTTCAATTTAGAGCAAATTCCTAGAAGCTCAAAAAAGCCTTGGGCATTTTTAGGTTAACAACAAATTGCCTTAATTTTTGTTAAATCATTTTGACAATTGATAGACAATTTCAAAATTCACTTAGCTTGTAGTTTTGGACCACCGTATGAGTGTTTCTATATGTTGTATGAATTTTTCAAAGTGTAAGATAAAATGTGTATCCAAACTTCTTATGTTTAACTCCTAAAGGACTACATTTTGGGATAACATAGCAAGTTTGGGCAACTCAATACAAATGGAATTATTTATTTTTTCTTTGAAATTTTCACACAACATGTGCCCAAAGAGAAGCTTTAAGGCCCAAGAATTTTCACATGCTTAAAAAGTTATTCTATGATATATAATTTTTAGAAATTTGTAGGCAGCCAAGGCAAGTCAAAAAAAAATCTTAAACAATCACTTTTTTAAGAAATGCAATTTTAAAACTAGTTTTATAGATTTTTATATATGTGAAATGCTTTAAATTGTTCCATTTTGATTAATGGGATAAAAGTTATGAGGAGTTTTAGTTTGTGTATAGTTGTGGAATCTCTATTCTAAAATAAACCTTTGAAGTCCTTTATTTAACTCAATTTTCAATACTTTTTTGAAAAAAAAATATAGGATGTAAGTTTTTTATTAAAACATTACAACCATTGTAATTGGCATTTTTCAAGTCCATAACTAAATTCTTATCAATTTAGTATTTTGAATCATTATCAATTCCTTTCTACTTACTGTTTTTTCCTATATGTTGTACAATTCTGAATGATTAAAAAAATTTCAAGCATGTAGCCAACTTGCCTTGAAGAATGAATCTAAAGAAGCAGCACCATTTTGGATATTTTTCATACAAATGTGACCTTGTGAAGTAAAGCTGCCCGTTTTTTTGCAGGACCCAAAAAAGAATTTTTGTCATTTTATACGCTAATATCTTGCAATCTATAGAGTGGAAATTTCTACTCTATATCCACATATATTGAAGCCAATGTACAACAAGATCCTATGTTAAACGTGTCCAAAAGTGGTTTTTTTATTAAAAAAAATTGGCACTTGTATTAGAAATAGCAGTTTTAGAGCATATTTGGTGAAAACTCAGGGATTAACATAAATCACTATGTTTGTGTTACTATTTTAACTTATGTCGACAGAAGTAAACAAATTGTATTCACTACAAATGGAGAATCAACTCTCAAGTGGTAGACTTTGTTGATATAGCAACATCTACCATAACACATCGAGAAAAATAGATTTATGATCTAAGCCTCAGGGTGGTAGAATTCTTCAAATTAAATTAATATTTGTGGAAGAAAGTAATATCAATTGAAATAATATTTTTCTAATAAATTATAAAATGGTTATAAAATTTTGAAATGTGTTACCTTGAGTTCATTCTATAAGTATCATTTGTCATCCCCAAAATCAACAAAAAAAATTGTATCTAAGTTACATGTAAAATGGCCACAACATTGAAGCCCTAAATTGCCCATGTTCTTTGATAGTTTTGCATCCAAAAGGTACATGATCCTATTGGGAGCAATAATTTTTTTCAAGCAATTTGTCACCAGCTCCAATTCTATCCCTCCAAAATGATATTATTGTTGTAAAGGCTTATGGCAAGTATTGTTCTACCCCCATCCCCACCCCCACCCCTAATTGGAAGCATTGAATCACTAATATATAATTATTTTCACATTCCAAAAGTGTTACTTCTAACAATATTCACTAATACATTTATCCCAAAAGAACTCATTTAGATTTCTTTCATATGCACTATGGGACCTTTCAAAGAGGGATTTATACAATCATATCACAAAATTTGATTAGTATACATTAATAGTATCATCATTACAAAATAAACTTAAAGTTTATAGATACTAAAGAAATATAGAATATTTACATTTGTCATATATAAATAGGATGAGTATCTAATCTAAATCATTGCTAAATATCTATAATAAACTAATTACAACCACGTGCATTGCCATTTATTTAATATTTTCATAATTTTTTATTAAAAATAATTAGAGGATGTACAACTAATTCATCAAAATTTAGACAACCAAAAATTAGTTGTTTTTACTACAAGAATGTCACATCTGGTGGACGTCGAACAATTATTTTCTATTTGTCATAACAATTTTCCACCCCTCTAGTCAACAAAAGATGTTTCTAGTACTAGTTCAAAAATAAAAGATTATTCTATAGTATTTTAATCGTGAAGTTGAGGAATGAAAGACTGAATGTGATGTAAAAGAAATGTGGCCCGTCTTCCCACGTATTGAATATAATGATAACACTGCCAAGTCAACAAAACAATATCTCTAATACTAGTACAAGATCATGAGATTGTTGTAGGCTATTTTCTCTGTGATGAAGAATGGCAAAATGGAAGTGATGGAAAGGAAAACTAGCATATCTTCCCATTTATTGAATACAAGAATGAGTTGACATGCCCCCAAATCTTAGTCTACGATGTCTTTGTATTGGACGTGATATAATTAATCACTTCATATTTGTACACAATGATGACATGGTGTGGCCTCTAATTTTAATTACAATTTTTGTACATTAAAAGTGATGCAACTTCTAACTCACAGTCAAAATAATTCTACATGTGTCCCTTGAACATGTATTGTACATAGGCTTCATAATATAAGTTTGTCATTTTTTTGCAACTAGATAAGCCTCTCAACTTCCACTAACAAAGCCATTTATTGTAATGAATGTAAGAAATACAAATGCGGTAAACATAACTTTATTTCCTCATATAATTTGATTTGATAACAGAAAAACAACATGTAATCTTAAAAAAAATTGGTTTTTATAGGTGGTTTGGGTTAGTGTAAATATATAATTTAATTCCTTCCTAAACACAAAAATTGCTTGAAAATATTATTTTTAGAAAAATAGATAAAACATAAATAAATGTATTATCTTTTATGTAATTCAATTACTAATAAGAAAAATGATATAAAATCATATTCATTATTTTATTAGATATTGAAGACAAAAATTGAATTATTATTATTTTTTATTGCCACCTAGATTGATCATTGAACATTAATTGTGAAAGACTTATATTTATACTTATGAAAAGGCAACTCAAAATTGTTAAGTTCTTGTAGAATTCTAAGTTGAAAATCAACTAACACAAATTGTGAAGTTATTAAGGTTCCTATAAAACTTTATTGAAAGTCATAAAAAGATCCTAATTAAAAAACCTTGAAAATTCATTAACTCCTAAAGGAGCAAATGTTTTGTTGGGGACACTACAAGGTTCAAGCATGTTCCTATGAACTCAATTTTTGTCGTGATTTTTTGAGACTTCTTGTAGATAGATTTAGATCCTATCTGAGAATTTCTAAATCAATAGTAAAGTTTGTTCCTAGGGAGGTCTTTTAAATAGGCTTACTTCTACAATGACAAAAGACAACTAATTAGGGAATAAAACACCCAAAAAAGGCATACTTTCAACTAGTATTAATTTAATTTCTCACCATTACACTCTAATTAATTACTAAATTCATTGATACTCCATTCTTAATAGCCACAAGCAAAAGAAAATCTCCCAATTGTTCGTTGATCTTCATATTACAACCAACGAGGTTCCTTTGATCTTTACTCCAAATCGGAAAGCACTGGTATAGTCTTCAGCCAAATCTTTATCTCCAACTGGGAATGCTCACTAATCAAGATAACCAAGGCTCTTCAACTTCCAAATTGCAATGACTGCTAAGCAGCACCATCTTGTCTCCCACTCGGATATCGAGTACAATTCCACCAAATTGCTACTCGTACTCTTTTCTTCTCAATCGGTATAATAAATCCAAATTGTTCCCTCATATACAGCATCACTCTGACTCAATCAACAGGCATACATTCATAAACAAACCCAATTGGAAATTCCATTAGACAGCATTCAGACTTTATACAAACTCCAAATTGGATTGTTATAAATTAAAGACTCCATACATATCCAACTTAGAAAGAAATTGCAATTCACTGCAAAGTCATACAAAACTTCCAAATTGAATGCAGAATTAAATCAACCCAAGTTATTTTCCATCAAAATATCTCCCATTCAGACATACTCACATTTTCATAAATCATTGTTAAACCAACTTGGACTTCAATCATACAACCATAGCCAAACACTAGCCATAAACAACAAATAACTCCCACTTGGTTAATTCATAAACATGCAACCAATTGCTAATACACTTTCATTTCATTAATCCAAATTGGTGACAAATCACCGTTTATAGATTAAACATTTGATATAAAAATTTATTAACTCTAATTGGAATCCAAAATCTTCCATTTCCAAATACTGTTTTCTTCCACTTAACTCCACATCAAATCAACTCTTCAATTTGGAAATTCTGTTTGCTAACACCAGCAATTTTAACCCGCTAATTATTCATTCCAAACCAAACTTCACTCCGTAACTCCAAATTGAACTCTTCAGCTTCCCAAATTGAATCCAATTCCCATTACTTATTAATTAGGCAAACTATCACTGTACTTCTCCAAATAGGAAGATTAGCTCTTTACAATGACTTCACCATCCTTCATAAATTCTTAACTAGAAAATCAACTTCTTCTAATTTGATGATTTGATCATCCCACGACCTGCACAAACTCTTCAACTTAGAATCGACAGCACCAAGCATCCACATTGACATTCTCAGGATACCGACTTGAACTCACACACACATAATTAAACATTCACCAAACTGAAAACATACACAAAAAAAACAAAAATGCAGCACACCCAGTTGGGACTCGCACTAGACTCTCTCAAATAGTGGGTGCCTTCCAAATCGGTAGAGACAACCTAATAGGGACCAAAACAGTTACCAAACCGACTTGGGACTGCAATGAACCGGTCAATTTGGAACTAACTGGATCCATTTGACACATCAGTCCAACTAGGATTTACTTGCCTGATCAGCTGGCACAACCTCATAACTCCTAATTGGAATTGACATCACCAACTCAGCCCTTTACTTCATACCAATTTGGATTTTTTACTTACCACTCACTATCAGATTCACTCGGATGAGGGCCAATTGGCTGACTTGACGACACAACATCCCATTTGGATTATAGACTCAACAAAACTCAAAAATTGCACCACAAACATTGCAATCAAAATACGTAAAAATACCAAATTGGCAAACAAACATATCAAAATCATTACAAACACATTGAAAAAGCCTCAAAAAGATATACAAAAATTCAAAACTTTAAGACAATTAGGTTATCTACACTTCTCTTTGAAGATAGGAAAATACATTAATTTTTATTCTAATCAGTGCCCAGGAGCAAATGTTATGCCATAATAAGCTAGAAAACAATTTGCTAGGTAGCACCCAAAAAATCACAAAAACTCAAAATAAAATTTTCAAAATTTTATTTCTCATATAATCTTATCTACCAAGAAAGATTTGATTCATTCTATTTTGACTAGTGATGAGAAAGTTATGGACAATCTTGTTATTCAAGCAATCTAAGCATTTTTCTTGAAAAAATAACTTACATGATTTGTTTTTGAATGTGATTTCACAATTTTTCAAGAAAAAACAATTGTTTGGCAAGGTTAAGCTTGTTTGCAAGAACAATCTCATATTGGGATTATGGTGTTTCAATTCCATCTTAAAGCTAGTGATGATTTAGTTTTTTGTTCAATCTGGGATCTACTTCTATTTATCAAATTTTTAACAAATGAAAATCAAGTGCATTTAGAAAAAACAAACAAACTATACTCTCAACTCTATTCTTCACTATAAAAAAAATTTAATTCAAAATTTGTAGTGCAAGAATTAAGTAAAAGTCCAAAGTCCAAAAATCTAGTAATAGAAGGTGCAAAAAAGAAATTGTTACAGTCTTCACTTTAGACATAGGTATATGGCAATCTACGTAGTTAAAGTTTCAGAATTTTCTACCACACATTCTTATATTTGTCTAATAGAAGATCCTACATTTAGATATGTAAAAAATAAAATTTTGCACCTTGCAATAGAAATGACAGTTTTAAGTGTATATTATTTTAAAGAAAGAAGGCTTTGTCCTTTAAGGGTTAAGAAATAATTGATTTTTTTTATTTTTGAGCACACGAATAAAGATTTGGGCTCACCAAAGCTTATTAGTCTTAGTTATTGTCTTTCTATGAGTATTTGGGATATATAATGAGTTTTACTAGCAATTTTTCTTTAATTTCTATATTGAACTGTTTTCTCAAGTACTAAGTCCAATTTTCTCTCATTATTTTACTCCAAATATAAAATTTATAGATTTTTTCACTATTTTTTTTAATTTTTTAATTTTTTAATTTTTTTAATTTTTTTTTTCCAATTTCACCAGGTAACAATGAAGTATCCAATGGTTCTCTCCAAAAATTACTTTCTATGAAACTATCTACTATTCTTGTTATTTGTATTTCTATATTTTTTTTGTTAATTTGAAGTCAATTTATTCAAAATAAGGTAAACCAACCATTGATAGGCAAACCATCCATAACATGCATTTAAGAAATGACCCATTAGAATCTTACATGAATTCATGACAAAAAAATTCTAATAAATGAGAGTAGAACTATATTAGGTTGCTTAGTGGCAAAAAACAATGCGTTGGATGATGGTGATAGAACTATTAGTTACTCTTTTTAGGAACTTCTACCTTTTCATTGTAAATCCATCACAAGAAGTGATTTTTTAATTTCTTCATGTTGTAGCCATGTTAGAAAATGTTGTAACCATGTTAGGAAATATTGTGACTGCTTTAGGTGCTAATATGATCATTGTGGATATACTCTTTGTTAGTTTTGGAATAGTATATTTAGATACTCTTTGGGGTCAATTTGGCAACACACTTCAAAAATTCATAACAAATTCATACTTTGTTCCCCCCAAAGTAAAATTTTAATTGTTCTCTTCATTTCTCACATTTGTCTTTGTAAATTTTTTTTTTTTCAAATAGCAATAGGGCAAAACACTTGTTTTGCCCTATCATGAGTTCGTTTAGTTCACCACACAAATTATTGACAATTTTCTTTCTTCAAATTATTTTTTTCATTTAGTTCTATGTGCAAAATGTGCATTAATACAAAATCAAATTAACCCTTTAACATTCCAACATCTAGTTTCTGGACGGCAAACAAATTGATATTCTTGTTTCTTTTTTGTTATTGCTTGGATGAAAATGAAAGTCATCTTAACCCCTGAACGGCCCTCGGGCTCCAGGGATACGGCACCGTATAGCCCGAATACGGTGAGAGCAGAAATTCAAGCTGCACTTTGGAGGTGAAAATTTGAGAATCCAGCCGTTCCGATGGATTACGCCAGCCGTTCAGGTGTTGGACTAATTTTGGTTGGGCGCTGATCTCCCGCACCACACTGAATTTTAGCAAAATGATTGCTGACAAACCTCGCTTTGCCTTATGGGCCGAGTTCTCTTTTTTTTGCCAAATTCATCAGTGAGTTGGCGCTCAATCGCTTCGGTGGGTGGCATCACCGGGTTGCATGGACTGCTCAGAAAAAAATGTGACTCAAGATTCGCCGCGGTTTCTAAATTGTGGGCTCCGAAGCTTCGTATGCACAGGAGCCGGGTCACCCGGAAATACCCCGGTCGAATTCAAGTTACGCTGCGCGGGGACGGCCTCGTTGTCAAATACCTCCTGTACGATGCAGGATCAGTGAGGCCATGTTGGCGACAGCTAGGCAAGTCGCGGTGGCGGGACGGTAACCACTTTTGGTAGGAAAGCTGATTGGCAACGCTTCCTGGAATCCGGACACCTGTAACTGCTCTTGGCGTCGACAAGAGACCCTGGCTGGTGACAAGTGCATGACAATTATGGTTCACAGGAAAGAAATCAGAGTCCAAAGCTTAATCAATTTTGATTTATAATTTCACGTATAAGTAGTCTTTGAATGCAACCACACAAGCATGGCACTTCATGTGTCCGTGAGAGATCTCGGAGCGTTGAACGGCATTCTTGCACATGGAAACCCACAACTTGCCTACGGGTTGACATACGATCAAAGTGTGACCGAACGGAATCTAAGTGCCGACTGAAGCAACGAGCCTCGACGGTAAAAATTTCCTTCTCATGACTGCATGCAATCCGACAGCTTCTACCTGCTCGAAATGCCAAATCTAACTACGGCAGCCTAACATGAAAGCAACCTTGCATCTAACAACCGTGAAACTAACAATTCAGATTTGCTAGATCTGCACTGGCAGCCTGAACGTCCGCATCACTGCAACTAACAACAAGAACCCTGCAACTTTAAAGAAAAAAGACTCGTCCACCGCAATAAGGCTCCTCCTTACGCGCTATGACTTCAGCGCCAAGAGTACAGCAACTGCTTCTCCCTCCCCAACTGCCACAAATTTCAGGCCTCATCACACCTGCTCACGGATCCAAACCAATCCCACATTATAACCACCACAATCCCACCATCACCGCCACTTCCACTACGCCTAATCCATCCCACTACGCCTAATCACGTATAAGCACACCTTGCCATCATCAGAATTTCCACCATGCAATCCCTGAGGAATTTTGAACACAATTGTCGCCCGAAAACCCCTCTCCGCAGCAGAATCCTAAGGCGCCGCTTCCCGCCAAAGCCCCACTCTCCCGCCTCCAACTTCCAACGGCAACAAACACATAGACAAAGACCGACCTGATGAAGCAACGGGTCCAGGAACATACGTAGAGGGGTGCAAACGTATCCCATTTCACGTATTCTGTACGGATGTGATCGTAACCCTATGTATTGCCTGCCATATCAAACAACCATCGATGCATTTCGGGAAGTACTGCAACTTTGCTGCGAAGTGGAAACCCTAATTCCTTCTCCGAGGTAGTCAAATACATGGAAAACTGAACCATACGGCCAAAGAGGGCCTCCAGGCCGTTCAGGGGTTAACTTGTGGAAATACTTTATCAAGTTGTTTTTCTATCTAATGCTTGGATTTAGTGTTACTAGAGATGGGGAAAGAGATAAGACACTTGTGAGCTGTTAATACAGCTGTAATTATCATCTTAATGAGAAGAGTCTAATTAACCTAATTACTAATTGTCATTATTTTAAAAAATTTAAATTTTTTGACAGTTGTTACTTAATAGTAAGTAGAAATGATAAAAACGTCCCTCAGCATGTTATCATCATTAGTTAGGAATGGTAAGCTTAATCATAGGCAGCAGGGAAAGTGCCCTAATAATTAATAATCTTATTTTAATTAATAAGAGCTAAAAGTGCCCACACCATGACATTCTATTTGAAGATCCCGCCTCCCCCCCTGAAAAGTGAGTGAGTTCAAAGACCTTCACTCCTTTCTGATGGACATCTGATTGGTTCCCAGCCTAACTACCTTAACTAATCTCTCCCCTCATTCAATAGGGAAAAGGGTAATTAAAAAATTAATTAATAAATAGAGGGTGGGTGTTCTAAAGGGATCTCGATAAACTGGTTGCACGAGATATTTCAGGAGGGGGGGGGGGTAAAACCTGCCCCTGTTTTTTTTGGTTTTTTTAAAGTAGAAGGGGACCTCCTACAGTAAATTGGGGCCGCAGGCTCCAAATTTGCCAAAAAAAATTCAAAAAAAAAAAGCCTCCGGACCCCTAAAATGAGAAAGCCAGAAATTTGAGAAGGCAAAGGGCCCACCTCCTGAATTATCTCGTGCAACCAAAATATTGAGATCCGTTCAAAAGTGCACAAAGATGGTTTCATTTGTCTCAAAATAATAAAATAAAATAAAGTGCAGAAAGAACACCCACCAGCCAGCCACCAACCCTATTTTTATATTTCAGCGCCGTCAAACCTTTTTTTTTATGGGGCTTAATGATCAGTGTTATTAAATGAAAGTGTGTCTGCTTAACGATCTTCAGTTTAAAATCAATTGTATTTTAAAAAAACAGACTGACCAATTACCAATCCATCTTTTAATAAGTGCATTACTCTAATATGCCGTATTGTAAAGAATCAATTGTTGCAGTAATTAGTGCTGATAATTATCTTGTAGAAGGAAAACCAATTTTTACTACACACAAAGTTTTACTAATTTGGGCCCCCCCTATTTTGTATGATTGATTAATCTATTTTCTATAATATTTTTTAATTAATTTGGGACCTCTAATTGCAAATATGAATTCAAATTTTATATATTTTATTGTGCATGGCAAATAAAAAGGTCATTTGTTTTCTCTAGGGAGTACAATTAGGGACAAGCAAGGGTGGTGGTTCATCCGATGGCCCTCATTTGTAATAAGCTGAGAATGATTATATTGTACTCACTTTGTATACATCTCAAACATCAATATGTATGTGTGTGGAAAAAACAAATTTAGAACCTCTAAGTAAGGTATACAACTTGTTTTCGACCAGGGTCCCATTTGTGCAAGATAGAGTGATCAATTTTTATGAATGAAAGAAATATAATGTGGTTTAGCAACTTCATTATTGCGTGACAAATTACACATTGACACTTAATAAAGTTGCTTCTAAAGACCAATTTTAGTTGTGTGCTTCTTGGAAATAGGTTTGCCTATACATTGAGAACAAGTTAGATTGTACTCTACACTTCCTTAATTTCTAAGAATTCCAAACTCAATGAAAAATTAACAAAAAATAGTGGAGTCTTCATTATTTCTATTCCCTTACCAGAGAAAATTATCTCCCCCCCCCCCCCCCCCCTTCCCCTCGCTCAATCAGACATATGTTGAAACATTTAACATTGACGGAAACAAGTAGTATACCATATGTAAAACATATTAACCCTTCCTAACTTTAGCATACAGTATCCAAATACCTAGAGGGTTGTTTTTTTATGGTTTTCGAACAAATGGTTATGTGGCCTTTCTTCAAAAAGGTTATAAGTTTTGTGGCTCCTTCAATACGGGGTTTTGAATTGAAGGAGGCCAATTTTGGTTATTTTAATTTTGAATATGCAATTTTTGTATGTGTTGTCCCTACACAATGCATGCGATGAGGTTTTGGAAACATTGTGGCAACAATGTGTAGGGCCATCATTACAGTTTGGCATTTTTTAACACATTTATCCTTCTTTTTGTCTATAGGCTTAAATCCACCCATTTTTTGTTGAGGAAATTGGGCATTTAATTGCCTACTTCCCACCCCACAAAATACCCCATTCTTTGGTGCATTGGAACCTCTATCTCCTTGCCAAGAAGAAAACCAATGAAAAATTTGACCCATCTAATAATTGTAACAAGGCATAGTCGCCCAAAGTTGTGTTTTTGTGGAACTACCTACCTCCAAATTCGTTTTTCATTGTACATAACTTGTTGCCCCTCGACAAAGTCCGTCCACATGTCCATGGTGAACTACCACCTTCACTTGTCTCCCCCTCCCCCCCCCCCCCCCCCCTACTATAGGGGTGCATGTAAAAAAACGACCTCCTATTATGTGCTTGATTAATTTATCTTCAATCTACACCCTTTAGCTGATTTGGGGCCTCCAATTGCAAATATGAATTCAAAATTTTGCAGTTTTTTTATCATGCATGGCAAATCAACAAATTTCATTGTTTTCTCGTCGTGGGGGCGAGCAAGCGAGCGAGGGGAGGGTGGCGGTTCGCCTAGCGGGCATTCCGTCCTTCCCCTGATCTCATGTGCTGCAGTGCACTGCACTTTGCTGCAACCGGAAATTCTCTGGCGTGCTGGCAATGATTTTGTGCAATGTGGAAAACTGACTTGATGGGGACTCCCGCGTCTGGTCTGCACCTCGATAGATCAATCGTCGCCCTCGTCCTCGTCCTTTTGAAGTTCAAGATGCTCCTGGAAGCTCATGTCAAACTGGGGAAAAGAGGAATAGACGTCTGACGCCAAGCATGGTGGACGGACGGACGGACGGAGGTCCGTAGGAGGACCGTACATGGGGACCGACCATGCAGTTTGGGCTCGGAAATTAATTAGCAGCTACCGCTACAGCTTATTGGAACCTCGTCCATGTGTTCAAAAAAAAATTAAAAAACAAAAGAGCTTATTCAGTTTGATTCTTTGGTGGGGACCATGGACAAGAGGCACAAGGCGGTGGCAATTGAACTCAGCAAGGCACCCTTCATGTATCATGTTTTCCAAATGTATGATAGAACCACTCATAGTTGACCACTTAATAAGCAATTCCACGCATGTTCTAGAGGCTGGGGTGAACTGACCCCCTCGCTTGTGGCCAGGGAGGATTGACCCCTGTATTGTCCCGTGTTTTACCACTGCAGAAAACACTGAAATCTTTTATTTGCCGCATATGATAAAATTTTCAAGTTCTGAATTCATATTTGAAATCAGAAGCCCCAAATTAGCTAGGGGGCTTCATGAAATAAAAAAGATTAAGCGACACAAATTTGGGGGCAATTTTCACATTTACCCTTTTGACGGGGCAATACAGGGGTCAATCCTCCCTGGCCCTCGCTCGTCCCCTTGGGAAAACTCTGGAATTTTTTTATTTTCCATGCATAAATTCTTTTTGCAAATTTTGAATACATATTTGCAATCAAAGGCCCCAAATTAGCTACGGGGTGGGTAGGTGGGTGGATAAAAAAATAGATTTTACACGGCACAAAATAGGGGTCTCTTTTTTGTATGCACCCCTAGATAGACTTTAGCAAGACGAGCAAGGGGGCCAGTTCACCCTGGCCGTTATGGAGCAGTAGAAGGCAATGTAAATTTATTGCCATGTAGAAAGATAGAAATGATGGGTATTGCTACTTTTTCATGATTTTTTTCCTTACTTTCAAATTACAATGAATTTTGGAAGCCAAAAGTTGAATTCCTCAACCCATCTTCAATATATATAGTCTTCCAATTCCGATCATTCCATAACTACTTTTCCACTCACTATTCCTACTTTCTTACTCACTACTTCCTACTCACTACTTCCTACTTTCTTGCTCACTACATCAGGACATGTGTCAAAACTTTACAGTCCTAACCTTGCAAAGGAAAAAAATCATGTTCCAAACTGTGATAGGAAACCTCTTCCAGCCTTGGTTGGAAATAGCTGCACCCTATAGGTTGGGTATGGATGCCTGGTTGGTAATGGGTGGTTCTACCATATGCATTTCCTTCATTTTAGAGAGATAAGTGTCCCTTGTGGGAAGATCTGCAAGTGTGCACAACCATTTGGAGATTTTGAGGTGGCTCATATATAGACAACAAACATGTGCGTGCTATTTGGTATGGTGGTGCCACAAAGAAAAAGGGGATAAAAGGGAGGAGGTTCATAACAAAAGAGCCCATTTAACCCCGAAAGTCCCGAAGATCATTTTTTGGGGTCAAAAAACACTCAAAACTGCCATTTTTGTTGCATTTGCCCAAGTAAACAGAAAAAATAATTTTTTAAGAATCTAGCCCTATGTTCTTGTATTTGACTTGTCTTAGATGATGTGGTAAAATTTTCATGAAGTTTGGTTGTACAAATTAGAAGATACTAGCGTTCAAAGTTGGAAAAATAAGCTTTTTTGAATTTTGACCTGCAATTTCAGATGACTTTGACCACCATTTGTAGAAAAATATGCATTATGGACTTTGAATTTTAAGAAATTTGTGTAGAAGAATTGACTTGAAAAGTCTAGAAAAAAAATTCAAAAAAACACACCCTTGATTTTCATTCTTTAAAATTTTGTTATGTAGAAGTAAGTTTAAGATTGAAAAAAAAATTAAATTGTTAATATCTCTAAGATGGAACTGAAACACAATAATTCCAATAATAAGATTATTCTAGAAAGCGTACTTAATTCTATCAAACAATTTTTTTTGAAAAAATGTGAAAATTGCATTCAAAAATGAATTCTATAAGTTATTTTTTCAAAAAGATGCTTAGATTGCTCCCAAAACAAGATTGTTCATAACTTTCACGTCACTGATCCAAATGTAATGAATCAAAGCTTCATATATAGATAAAAATATGATCTATTAGAAAAAAAATTCAAAATTTAATTTCAAGTTTTTGTGAATTTCTCTTTTTGCCCACCAAATGATAATTTTGACCTTGTGTGGTATAATTTTTGCTTCCAGGCACCAGTTGAAATAAAAATTATATTCCCACAAAGCTAATAAGTTATTTTTATCTTACAAGAAAGTTTCACTAAAAATTGAGGTCAAAAGAACCTACCAAAAATCCTTTTTGTCCCTCGAGGGGATAATGGGCCTTTAGGGTTAAAAGCTAGAAATTAATTTGGGGAGGTTAGACTTCTTGAAATTAAATTTTTTCAGAATTTTTTTTCATTTGAAAGACAAATGGAATTGGCTTTTACTTGAAGTCATTTCATATTCTTTGGAGCTTTATGAAATTAATTGTGATTTTTTGAAAGTTAAAATGCAATGGTCACCAAAAGTGTCCACTTTTTGAAATGTACACTAGTTGTATATTGCTAGTGCAATGAGAAAATAAAATGTATAAATAGTGTATGTTTCAAGAGGTGGATGCTTTTAGAGCTTAAGTGCTTTGTAGATCTCCTACCTCGGAGAACTACCAACTTGTTCCAACCAACCATGGAGATCATTGAGGTAGGATTATCCAGTTCTAAGTATGTTTTTGGAATGGAGCCCTAGAAAAATCAGAAAAAATATGGATGTACTCTCTTCAAGGTATAAATATTGAAAATAGGGCACAATTTTAGAAAATCTAACAATTCAACTTTGACCTCTTAGAACTTTCTTATACTATAATCAAATATCAATCTTGGATTTCTCCCAAATCTATTGCAAAGATTTCTTTATGTGATTAGAAAACATGAGCTTCTTGACACTCAATAGTACCTGTTAGAGAAATTTGCTCGGTTTACCTCCCAAAGAAAAATTGTGTTTTAGGCCCAAAATTGCTTCAAAATACTCGCATATAAAGCAACACTAAAATCTTCATATTTTTATATTCATTAACAAATCCAATCTTAGGATCCTTTAGTTAATTTATTAAAAGAAACCCTCATAAAATTTCAAAGTAAGAAACTTTTCCAACTGCAAGGTCATGATGCTTGAATTTGAAAAAGAAGTATTTTCAACTCTTCCCAAATAGTTAAGTTTCACCTTTCAAACTTTTTACCCAAAAATATATATATCTTACAACTTGCATCTTTTTATAATATATTGAATAAATATATTGAGAATACATATTAAAAAAATTCAATTTTATTTTTGATATTCATGCTTGAAAAGTATAGTAAGCAGAAAGAGGTAAAGTAGGATTAAAAATACTAAATTGTTAAGGATTTACTTATAGAATTGAAAATTTTTAATTCCTTCCATTTGTTTTAAAAATAAAAAATAAATTCAATTCCAATGGTTGTAATGTTGTAACAAAAGCTTTGCATCCTATTTTTTAATTTTATTTCTAAACTATTGAAAACTGACTTCAAAACAAGATTTCAAAGTTTATTTTGGGGTAGAAACGACATAAATGTTTGCAAATTAAAACTCCTCATAACTTCTTCTCTTTAATTGAAATACTCCCTCTGTTTCTAAAAAAGATTCAAGTTTTCTTTGTGTTCTACAAAAGAAACACATATCCTTTTCTAAAACAAAGGTAGTAGAATTTTGTCAACAAATATACTTCATGATTTTAGAATTGTAGATGGTCTAACTTTAATATAAGGAGTTTGTCTTATGCGGGCGCGTACTACATTAGATGAGGTTTGAGGCCAAAGGAAGGCCATTCTAGACTTGTTTTCCAAGCTGTGAACTAATCAAAATATTAAAATATTATAAAAATAATGAAAAAATGGAAAAATAATTATTTGTTGTAGCTTCCCTTGTTCCCCATTGTCTGGAAACTCACGGCCTTGTTTAGGACCTCAATCTCATGTAATGGCACAAGTGTACCTAGTGTGTGAGAATTGTGATTAGTCTTAGAATTTCCAAAGCCTACATTGCCCCTACATAGGGATACCTTTTAGAATGCGCACTTGCACAACGCCCATCCTTGAGTGCATCCTAGTAAGAAGCTACAGTTTTATAATTTAGTACTTCAAGATTACGTTTCTAATAGTGGAGTTGAAGAAGTAATAAGAAATTTTTATAGGAATTTCCTATGTGATTGTCAATTGTTGTGCCCATATACAACGGCAATGAAATCACTAATATATTGTTCATGTATGAATGCAACAAATAAACTCATTAATTTGAATAACTATTGAAAATTCTAGTTATTTGCAATGGAATCTACTACAATAGGATGGAATAATAAACATTGGTGTGACTTCTAGTGAATGTAGTAGCCTATGACGTTTATAATCATTTTATTGAAACAAACTTGAATTTAATTATTTGTAATCTAAGATGTCTCTATATTTATAAAATGAAACAATATGAAATTTGGGAGGATTTGAAAATGTGTTTTGTAGGATGGATATAGAGCATTTGTCTGGGAATGTAATACAAAAAGTAATGCAATCCCAGGTACTTCACTTTACCTTGCAATCCATTTATACATGCGTTGAAATATTTATTTTGGGGATTATTTAGTTCTTATTTCACAACATATAATATTATATGCTCCTATTTTTTCTACTTTTTCTTTTTGCCCATTTTCCTACACCACCTATAGTAATCAAAATTGAAATTTGAGACATTAAACACATCCCTATTGTAATCAAAATTTATAAGCAATTTTAGGGTTTATTAATACAACATGTACATTCTAGCTGTTATTGAATACAACATGTACAAACTACACATGATATACAAATATTATATATCAAACAATTCGTACAAATGAATTATACATATACAATAGAAAAAACAACCATAAACAATGAAAATTCTACAAGTAGTATTATATTGGCTAAGCCTAGTTTAAGCAACGCATCCTTGAAAATTGCTCGCCACAAATATGAGTGGTAAACAAATAGATTACAATCCAAAAGAATACATTGTTCATTAATTTGTCTATTTGCAAATGAAAAATGGAAGCTCCTTGTGTGAGTTCTTCCTCTCCCTTTTAGACTATCCCTTGTGTTGAATTATAAATCATGTACTACAGATTATTACTATGTATTGTATAGTAGTTGTACTACAATATGCTTTTAAAAGTGATGACATAAAACCTTGAACATTTTTAAATTATTAACTCCAACATTCAAAATGTACCCTATAGTAGGTCTCATGTTGTTTTTAAACAAACTGCTAATGAAGTACGTAGGAATGCAATCAATTGAGTATTTGGAGTGCCTTCAAATATAAAAAGATGTTGTACTTGAATATTAGAATAAATAAATTTTGTTAAATTCATGGTGTTTTGTCAATTGTTTCATTTTTCCTTGAATATATACCTATTGTCATATATATAGGTTGGAATTTCACTACCAATTTGTATGGTCTTAATTTTTTCTTGCTTTGGATAATGTATTAAAAGAAGGCTTACATGGTCTCAACATAGAAGATGTACAATGATCTTTGAAGTTTTGTTTTACAATTTTGAATATTACAGTAATATAGATAACGTGTCTTTAGAAAGCTTGTCAAAGCTAGATTGAAGTTCACTTCAGATTTAATAGAAATTTGAGTTTATACTCTAAGCAAATCAATTTAATTCTTAGGTGAACTAGGTCCAATTTTAAAAAATTCATTTAATGCACTTGCATATACTCGTCAGACCTGCATATGCTTATGAATTTATTTGTCTATTTTTTCAATTTTTGCTAATTTTCTCCAAAATTTTCACACTTGAATTAAATGTAAGTTTGTAAACTTGATTCTTTTACCATTAGGAGCTTCTAGTGTTTTCAAAACAAAATATAGATTAAAGTGTCGTACCTCAAGCAAAGTTGACTATTGATAAGACACTACACTTTTGTAGTACAAAATAGGTGGTCATCAAATTAAATAAATTAATTGTCCTATAATTTGTACTAATTTAAAAAAATTTAAATATAAATATAAACACCAAAGTATATGTGTAGATCTCAACCATAGAAAGTGGAAGTCCATTTGGTAGTAAATGTCATATATTAAATTTGGTGTGCATCCAACAATGTTTTTTGCAATTGATTTAATTTGTGTGTCGCAAGGCATGTTTAGAATGTCTGTACTTGTGTTTGTGCATTATGCAACGATCTTCATGTTCACATTATATGGTCATTAATCCCTAAAAGACCAAATGACATTTTTTGATAATACAACGATTTTAGGCAGCTCACTACAAACAAGTTTTTTGTTTTTTTCCTTTGAAATTTTCAAACAACATGTGCCCGAGGAGTAGCTTTAAGGGAAAATAGTTTTTGTAACTTTTGATTATGTGCTTAAAAAGTTATTGCTTAATATGTAATTTTCATTGTTTAACAGGCAATTCAAGTAGCTTAGAATGTTTTTTTAATAATCATTTTTTTTCTTCTTAAATTTGAATTTTATTTTTTAATATTTTTATATACGTAGAAAGCTTTGAATCATTCCATATTGATTAATGAGATGAAAGTTATAAAGAGTCTTAGTTTGTGGGTAGTTATGGCATCTCCACTCTACAATAAATTTTGTAGTCCTTCATTTAGCTCAATTTTCAATATCAAAAAAGCAAAAAAATAAAACAAATTGGATTTAGATTATTCATTACAACTTTACAAAAATTAGAATTTTAGTTTTTCAATCCATAACTAAATTCTTAACAATTTGGTATTTTAAATTATATTCTAGTTCTTTCTACTTCATTGACTATTTTTTTCAAGCATGAATATGAAATATTTTTTGTTTGAAATTTTTTATAGGTATTTCCAAATTAATTTTTTAATATATCATATAGAGTAACAAGTTGAAGGATCTATGCATTTTTGTGTAAAATTTTTGAAAGACGAAATCTAACCATTTGAGAAGAGTTTAAAATGCTTCTTTTTCAAATTCAAGTGGCTTGATCTTGCAACTAGTAAGGTTTCCTATTTTTAAAATTTAGAAGGATTTACTCTAACAATTTAACTAAAGGATTCTATAGTTAAATTTTCTAATGAATAAATATAGATGAAGATTTTAGCCTTGCTTTGGATTTGAGTACTTTGAAATAGTTTTGGGTCTAAAAATACCAAAAGCCTTTAGGGGTTAATACTTTTTTTTCTCCTCAATGAGGCAATTTTATATATAAGACCAAACTTTCCAATCTTTTCAATGATACATTTTTTATATTTATACAATTTCTTTTTTAATTCTTTTATTTTTCTTCAATTTCAAAGTTTAAAAATGTGATCTATTATATATTTTTGGGTGTAGATTAATATATGTGTCTAGCACTAAGTCATTTAATATTGCAAAATCATAAGGTCAATCTTAATAGCTAAATATCAATTTTATGATCTTCAAAAAGTCAAACATGCAAATTGCATTCGTGAATGGTATTAATACACAATTGAATCTTGTTACATATTGGTATACGTTGCAATATCTTAGTGTAATCTTGGTTGTAATGAATACCATATATTATTAGTGTATGGTAGAACCACCCATAGTCGACTACTTAAGCAATTCCACACATGTTCTAGAGTAGTATAGAGCAATGTAAATTTATTGCCCTATAGAAAGATAGAAATGAGGGGCATTGCCAATTTTTTGTGATTTTTTTCCTAAAATCAAATTGTTATGATTTTTGGAAGCCCAAAGTTGGTCTCAACCTATACCCAATATAAAGAATCTTCCAATTTGAATCATTTTAGAACTACTTTACCGCTTACTACTTACTACTTTCTTGCTCATTACATTAGGAAATGTGTCATGACCTTATAGTCCCAACCTTGTAAAGGAGAAAAAATCACATTCTAACTTTAGTTGGAAACCGATTCCAGCTTTGGTTGGAAATAGTTGTGCCTTACATGTTGGATATGGATCCCTGGTTGGTAATAGGTGGTTCTACTATATATGGTAGTATTTGGAGATCCTCCATAGCTTATAATGCAATGATTGGCATGTACCTTTTGATGTAGTGCAAGATTTCTAACATTTGACTAGTTTGCAAAAATGGTCCATTTTCATATTATCCAAAATTACCTTCTTAGAGTGATCAATTGTGCATTGGTACCTTAGGATCTGAAAGATAAAATATATTCCATCAATGCATAGTAGGTTGGAATTGGTTGTAGTAGGCCATATCGAGGATGACGTGTTGATTTTGACCTCTGGCACAAATCGCACCCATCAACATATTGATGCACATAACGACGAACAGTAGGCCAATAAAAAATTCTAGTCACCAATTCTAAAGTTTTAGCCCGGCCTTGATGTCCCGCGACGGGAGCGTCATGCCTCGATCGCAATATTTGTCGCCGAAGTTCGTCATCATTTGGCACATATATCATGTCTTTGAACCGAAGAATTCCATCTGTGAGGTTATATTCTTGAAACCGTCGACGGATGTCATGCGGGCTCTTTTTTAATCCCCCTTTTAGAATTGCCAATAGTGGTTGCAATGCGGGGTCTTCGTCAATGCATAGTTTTATTTGTTCTAGAATTTGAGCATCGCTCCAAACGGGGTCACAGTCCTCCAATGATGCCAAACGTAGAAGGGGGCGATTCTCTTCATGTCGGCCTTCCATGAGATCAACCCTTCTTGAGAGGGCATCTGCACGCCCATTTAATGAACCCGGCCGATGTTGGATATCAAAGTCAAACGCGGATAAGAATTCTGACCATCGAGCTTGTCTTCTATTTAATTGCTTCGTAGTCATAAAGTACTCCAAATTTTTATGATCCGAAATTACACGGACTTGATGAGGTGACCCTTCTAAATACACCCGCCAATCCTGGAAAGCTAAAATAATACTTAGGAGTTCTTTGTCATAAATGTCGTAGTTCTGTTCAGCGGGAGACATTTTAGAACTCCTGTATGCACACGGATGTAAGTGACCGTCATCCCCGTGCTGCGAAAGAATTGCACCTGTTGCCATGTCTGACGCATCCGTTTCAACTATAAAAGGCCGTGCAAAGTCAGGATGGAGTAGTACCGGTGCTTGAAGAAATCTTGATCGTAGATCGATGAATGATTGACTTGCTTGTAGGTCCCATTCAAATTGTTTGTTCTTTTGAGTTAGAATAGTGAGAGGAATGGTAATCTTGGAATAATCACATATAAACCGGCGGTAAAAATTCGCAAATCCAAGGAAGGCTTGAATTTCCTTAACCGAGGTTGGAACGGGCCAATCTTTAATAGTTTGCACCTTGTCTGGACACATTTCAAGTCCTTTAGCCGAGACAATCATTCCCAAAAATTCAACGGAATGCTGATGGAATTGACATTTGGATTCTTTAGCATATAGTCCATGTTCCTGTAATCTTTGTAATACGTCCCTTACCACTTGCCGATGCTCTTCAAGATTCTTTGAAAAAATTAAGATGTCATCCAAGTATATAACAATAGATATGTCCAAAAGGTCCTTAAAAATATCTTGCATTAACGATTGAAATTGTGCAGGGGCATTAGTCAACCCAAACGGCATAACTAAATATTCAAATAATCCGTACCGCGTTTTAAAAGCCGTTTTGAATTCGTGGCCCGCAGCCATACGAAGTCGATGATAGGCTTGTCGAATGTCCAATTTGGAGAAAATCGTAGCCCCTACCAACCGGTCAGTGAGCTCTGGGATAAGGGGTAGGGGATAGCGGTTCCGCACGGTAACCTTGTTGAGATTCCGGTAATCTATACAAACCCGAATTGAACCGTCCTTTTTCCGAGCGAACACAATAGGTGCTGAAACAGGAGACTTGGATCTTCGAATCCAGCCCTTGCCTAAATTCTCGTCTAAATACCTCCGTAGCTCCTCCAACTCCACCGGGGACATTGGCCGCAACCCAGTGTTACGGGGCTCTTGTCCTTCTTTAAATTCAATCTTCATATCGCAAGTCCTATGGGCTGGCAACTCATTGGATGCCACCTCACTGAAAGCTGCTTTTAAATCATGATATTCTTCTGGAATAGAAAAAGATAGTGGAGTATCCACCTCGGAAATCTCGAGTGCATAAATTTCTGCCTCCTTTGCCGAAAGACGAAAAGCTGCCTCAGAAACCAATGCATGCTTTGGAGCAATTAATTTTGAAAGTTGTTTTTCTGCCTTGAAATTCAACTCATGTTGTCCTTGAGCTCGCACCAAAAAATTCCGTCCTTGATTGGAATCCCCCGGTCCGGTAGGCTGGGATGCCGGCCCGGCCTTGGAGGAATTTCCTCCAAATGGATTCTCCTCCGAATTTGTGAATTGGGAACTTCCGTGGCACTCCATAGCTTTGCAATTTCCTTTTTCTCCTTGCACCCCATGCCCCATGCACCAAGCCTGACAATATGGGGAATCAAATACCACACTTCGTTGAGACCACCGAATAGTCGGGTCATGACGGATTAACCATGGAATGCCTAAAATGCATGGATACTTGCCTGTATTCGTGACATCTGCTACCAATCTTTCACGATGATTTCCAATGATAACCTCCACAATAGCCTCGTGGGTTATAAGCCCGGAGCTGATCATTCGGCCATCAATCACCCTAACTTCACGCGGCACCGGCTTTAGTTGCAGCTCCGCATTACATTGTTCCGCAAACTTGGGATGCATGAATATTCCTGTGGCTCCCGAATCCACTAACGTGAGACCTGGGACGGAATTGAGTTGTGCATCCAACGTCACATGTGCACTAGGGTCAATAGTGGCACGTAAGCACAACGGATCTAATCCGCAATTTACCTCCTTCGAAACCTCGACATCCGTATTCGACCATATGTTACTCCATTGTAAATTCTCCCAAGCGGCCGACTCAAGAGGCCGCTCCACCATATTGCCCACCTTCCTTGTTGCGTCCAGCGTGGGTGTCTTGTGGATGATGGCAGCGGCAGTTTGCACAGTGCCCGGGTATTGAAAATTTTCCTTCAGTCCCGGGCTTTCTCTTTTCCCGAAGAGGTGCCTTCCGCTTCAATGGTGGCAGAGGTCGACAAGGGCTTTGAGGGATTCATGGGGCAACGCGATCGAATATGACCTACTCCACCGCAACCCCAACAACGTCCTTGGCGTTGATATTCTTGCCGTTCCACCGCCGTTTTTGCCAAGGCTGTAGAAGGAGTACGCACCGCTCCAAGCTCCATCGGCACCGGCACCGGCCCGGAGGTATTCGAGTTAGATTGTACCTTCCCCAGTGCATCTCGTGGCAAAGTTGTTGGGGAGCAGAAACTTGAAGTCTCAAAAGGTGAACGGCGGTTTTGACGCCGACCCCATAATCTCTCATCGATTCCGGATGACATTGTCATCCAATCTTGTAGCCGGCGTGGTTGAGTCTCCGCCGTCGCCACCGAATCCAAAATCTCATCCTTGAGTCCTCCACGAAAGCGAGCTACCAAACTGGATTCATTCCAATCGAGTAGCGCCGCGCATTCATTAAACATAGAAATATAATTCGCGACTGACCCAGTTTGTCGAAGCTTCCCAATGCGATCCTCCGCATTGCTCCGACGGTCAATATCCCCATATACGGAAATCACGGACTCCCGAAAAGCTTGGTAATCGCCCAATAACTCGTGATCACGCTCCTCGTCCAAAGCTTGGAGAAGAGGCATAGCCCAATTTTGTGCTGCTCCAGTCATATACGAAAGCGCATAAGCTACCTTATCTGCATCAGAGCTATAAGTGCGCGGTTTACCTCGAAATACAAGACGGAGTTGTGCAAACCACCGGTAAACTTCATTTCCCTTCTTTCCGGAAATTTTTTCCGGTTCCGCTACCTTCGATTCTTTGAGTTCCACATTGGATTCCGCACACCTCCCTCCTAACACCCCTCCGCTATTGGAGACGGGAGAGACCACCGGTCGTGGTCCTTGCGCTGCTCGACTCGAAATCTCTTATATCAATTGAGGAAGTGTGGCTTGGAAGACACTTTGGATTTGTTGTTGGATGAAGGCCGCCCACTCCGACCCCATCCCATCCGGCATCAATTCTTCCCCCGGTTGGATCACCGGTGGTACTTGATCCATCGAAGGAGATTAGGGTTCCGAATTAAATAATCCTACAAAATCTCTCATGGTAACGGCCGTTGTCCAAAGCCATCAATGCACCTTCAACGTGGAAATCCGAATTAGAGCATGGACTTTGCATGACTTGACATTATGTTACGGATCGGCTTGACCAAGAAGTCGATGCTCTACTTAGATTGCATTCAAAGCAAACCAACACTAAATCACCACCAAGTTACAATAATGACAATGAGAATCACACTTACACATTGTATCCAAAATCATATTATCTTCATTACACAAAATGTCAAGTGAGAAACAAGCCTCCTCACTTGACTATTAAAGGGAAGGGAGAGGCCAACTAACCCTAACCGTTACAACCGTTCCCTTGTTACGAACGGGTTCGTAACAATTCCCTTTGTGTCACTAAAAAACTTCAAAAAACTTTCCTATGAAGGATTAATTATATTTTTAGTCTTTATACAAGCTATACATATATTCAAGAATTAGTAACCCATTCCCTAAATCTATGCAAAAGCTTCAACTTAGGTGCCGTCATTCAGGCATCCCAAATCTATGCATAAACTATCAAATTTGAGCATAATTTGTGAGTGCTACCAACTCATAATGCCTAATGATTTAAAGGTTGGTGGCAACAACGGGATTGTAGAAATATATGCTCCCAACCTAAATACCGCAACAAAAAAAACTCGCCCCCTTCATAAACAAATTTGCATAGCACTTAAATGGTCACCAGACCAATTGTCAACACTATTGTTTGAGGAAGCAACAAGTATAAGGTGCCTCATATAGGCAAGGCCAAGCTTGCTAGGAGAGGAGTGCTCCTTGATTGCTTGCCACTTACTCCCACGAGGTCATTCAATATGGCCAACACTTACTCAATGGTCAAAATCAATAAACGGAGTTTTTTAACCCCTAAAGAACCAAAGTGTTTTTTTTGGCACATAGCAATTTTGGGCAGCTCACTACGAATGGAATTTATATATTTTTTCTTTAAAATTTGTGTACAACACGTGCCCAAGGAGTAGCTTTAAGGCCCAACAATTTTCATAACTTTTGATTACATGGTTAAAAAGTTATTGCATGATATGTCATTTTCAGTCTTTGGAGGGTAGCGCGGGCAACAAAAAAAACTTCTTTAAAAATCACTTTTTAAGAAAATGAAAATTTGAAATTGGTTCTTTAGATTTATATGTACACGGGAATCTTTGAATCATTTCATTTAGATCTATGAGTCAAAAGTTATGAGGATTCTTAGTTTAAGGGTAGTTACGGAATCTCAATTCTAAAATAAACTTTGAAGTCCTTTATTTAACTCAATTTTCAATATTTTTGAAAAAAAATGAAAACATTGGGTGTAGATTGTTTATTACAACATTACAACCGTTGGGATTGGCATTTTTCAATTCCATAAATAAATTCTTCACAATTTAGTGTTTTGAATCATTCTCTACCTCTTCCTACTTACTATTTTTTTCCTATATGTTGTACAATTCCAAATGATCTGAAATTTTTCAAGCATGTAGCCAACTTGCCTTTAAGAATAAATCCAAAGAGTAACCACCATTTTGGACATTTTTTCATACAAATGTGACCTTGTGAAGGGCAGCTGCCCGTTTTTTCGCAGGGACAAAAAAAGAATTTTTGCCAATTCAAACGCTATTATCTTGCAATCCACATGATGTAAAATTCTGAAATTTTTTCTACATTTTCTTAAACAAGTTTATTACAAGATCCTATGGTTACATGTGTCTAAAAATTTTTTTTTTCTAAAATTTAGCACTAGTATTAGAAATGGCAGTTTTGGAGCTTTTTTGGTGAAAACATAGTCAAAAACTTTTAGGGGTTAATGGGACAAATTTTTTTAATCTAATTTGGAGTTTTTTAGTGGGACAGAAGGAATATATTACAATGAAGTTGTAATATAACCATGTAGTGAGCAATTACATCTCTTTGTATGTAAAAATACATGATTTAAAAAAAGTAAACCAATCAAGATAATTAAGGTGGGTATCCCAAATGCGCCACTGAATCCTAAACTGCCATTTTCACTCTATGTACATCTCTAAGATCATTTATGTACCTATATGGAAGAAATTGATTTAGAACCATACTTTGTTCCATTATAACTTTTGCATACGGTATCCAAATGTCATGTTCTTTAGTGCATTGAAACCTCATTTCACTTGCCAACAAGGAAATCCATGAGAATTTGACTAGTCTAAAAAATAGCAACTAGGCACAGTAGCAAAAAGTGGCGGTTTTGGGGGGTACCCACCTTATATTTTCATCCCAAAATCAAATATTAGAAACATGGAATTTCAAATATGAATATACTACCCATTTGCTCCTCCGTCATCCTCCATGCTTCGTCTATTTCAATGCAAAATTGTGGGCCTCTTCTTCTAACTTGCATCCTCCATGCCTCTCGTCGTAATCTGACGAAGGAAATTCGAGAGGAAGGTAGGAGTCTGTGAGAGCTGATTGCATTTTCAGGGAAGCTAAACTCTTGGAAACAATTTTCAGTAAATTTTACTAGGAAGAAAAATGAAATTGGCATCTAATCCAAGTCGTTTCATATTTTTTGAACCTTCATGGATTTAGTTTTAAAAAATTGAAGTTGAAACGCAGTGGTTTCTAAAAACGACCCCCTCCTTAACTGTACAACTTTGATACATTGAAGAAAGTAAAATGTACTTCTGTGTTAGAGGTCGCTTTTACAGACAGGTTGCTTTTACAGACCCCTACCTTAGAGAGGAAGAGACCGAGGCAGTTGCTTCATGCACAAGAGCAATTGGGGAGCCAGCTAAGCTTAATGGACGTCCACTAATTGAAGTTTTTTCAATTAATTGTTGTGTTTAACTTTGCAAGGAGAAGTGTGGATTTTTTTTCTCATTTATAAAAATTGCGAGGGGGGGTGCATGTTTTGATGTCATGGGAGCAATGGCAACCCACCACCAGTCATGCATGGGTGGGAAGGACGAACGCACTTTTGGGGATGGGGGCCTTGAAAATTGCAGGAAATTAGCTTTGAATGTCCCACAGCTGTTGTGAAATGCATTAAGTAATATGCTCTTAAAGCAACCATTTAAGGTCTGGTCCGTCTTTTTCACAGGCTTCCGTAGACAGAAATATTTTTAGATCATTTTTCAGAGAAAGAAAAATAGATGTGGAACTTAACACAAATAGTTTTGTATTTTTCCAAGCATTTTTGAATTAATTATATATTTTCAAAGATTCAGGACATAGGCACCTATTTGTGAGCATAGGTCTTTCAAAATCCATCCACTTGTAACTTGTAAAGAGATGTGCGGAAATCAAAGACAATGATTGGCTCTTGCAATAGAAAAACAATTTTTCCTCGATGCATTCAATTGCTAAACTAGTCCATTTAAGGACCACCCCATCTCCATTCTCCACCTAAAAATAGGATCCGTTTGAAGAAGATGGGTGCCTTTAGAGCACACTACCTTAATGTAGGCTGCTCTAAAAGCATGACCTTTCAAGAGTTGACTGCATTTGGTGGGGGGAAAGCTAAACTCCTTGAAACAAATTTTTGCAGTAAATTTTAGTAGGAAGAAAATAGAATTGGCATCTAACCGAAGTTGTTTCATGTTTTTTGGACCTCCATGGAATTAGTTGCAAATTTTTGAAGTTGAAACGCAATGATCACAAAAAGCGACCACCTCTTGACATGTACAATGTTGGTACAATGTTGGTACAATGAAGAGTGCAAAATGTACCTTTGTGTTAGTGGTCGCTTTTAGAGCAAGGTTGCATCTAGAGCACCTTTACTACCTTAAGGTGGGTACCCCCAAAACTGCCACTTTTGCTACTGCGCCTCGTTACTATTATTAGACTGGTTAAATTTTCATTGATTTTCTTGCTATTAAGTGAAAAGAAACTCCAACGCACCAAAGAACATGACATTTAGGTATTGTATGCAAAAGTTATGTAGTGTCAAAAGTGATTTTTGGTAGAGGTATTAAAATCATTTCTTCAATATACATACATATTGATTTTGGAGATGTACACAAAGTGATGATGACAATATTAGGTAGAGTGCAATTTTGAGTGTACCCACCTTAAAGAACATCCTTGGTTCTTGGCCCAAACCCTTACAAGCCATGCATGGAGGGATGAACAAACTTTTGGAGATGGGGACCTTAAAAATTGTAGGAAATTAGTAAGTCATTTGTCTCGACAGCTATAAGTTGTAAAATGCATTACAAGCATCTTTAGTGTTTTTTTTGCAAGTAATGAAGGTTGAAAAAATATATAAATAGTCATTTTTTGAACTCAATTTTAAAAATTTTCAAACAAAATAAAAAAGCATGGTATGTATGTTACTTACTAGGGCATTCTCACCATTGAGATTTACAATTCTCAATTTCTTGTCAAAGTTACTAGTGCTTTAATTTTGTATTTTGTCCAATACCACCTTGTACATTTTATTTTTCATAAAGGTGAATACAAAAGTTTTTTTGGTTAAATTTTCTTTTATAATCTCAAACCATTTTCCTACATATTGACTAAATTACACAAGTTATAGGACATACTTCCTTAAAATTTTAAAGACAAATTCATCTTTGAGAAGGGCTAAAAATAATCTAATTTTGGAAATTTAGGGACATTGAGCTTGCAACTGGTGGTAATTTTTGCTCTAAATTTTTGGAAACAAGTACCTCAATAAGTTGATCAAACAATCCTATTGTTGGATTTGTTAAAGTAAAAAATATATATAAGGATTTTAGCCTTGGTTTGGTTACAAGTAGTTTGAAGTAGTTTTAGATCTCATAGTAAATTAGAAGAAATTGTAAATCTCCAATTATGAGGTATGATCAAGATAACTATACCTTACTTGAAGGTTTGATTCGACACTCAAGTGCTGATATTGAATATCCACGTCAAATTTTCCACCTCACACCATTTACGAGATGACACATGGCATTTAAAAAAATACATAAATGACACAATTTATGCCGAATTTGATCTTCACATAGGGGCTAGCATAGTGTATAGTGTGCCATGACTTTGCATAATATCATACAGTAATCTTGCGAATGAGGAAGAAAATAAAACCAAAATTTACTAATTAATTGTGGCATGATAGTTGTTCTACAATTCTTTAAAATATGTGTATATGTTTGTATATATGTTTTTATATATGATGATAAAATGCAATTAATTTTCTTATCCAAATGTAGAGAAAAATAATAGGATGGACGCACAATGAAAAAGTTCTCCAACAATACAAAAATACAACAAAACAATATCTATATTTGTATGTATCCTATCCTTTGAGTTTGAGGCACTCTATTTTAAAGTTTTCAACTAGATGGACTTGAGCGACCACCTCCACACAATGACAAGAACTAAACCAAACCAATTCCAATAAAATTGCCCTCTTTGAAGCCCATACATAAAAGTGCACTTGCACTAAGGGTATTGTAGTAGGTGGGACATCATCCAATTTTATCTCCTTGCTCGCCATTGCTCGATGACTTCACACCCCTACCACCCTTTGTTGTTGCTTCTTACCCAATGTATGTAACCTCCAGCCATAGTCCCCGTGATTGAATTAAAAGCACCGAAGTCCTTAACCCTAGAAAGGCCCTTGGGGTCCTTTTATACGATCCATATTAAGCCTTATAATTCTTCAATTGTGGTTTACTTTATGAATTCTAATACATTCTTATTTACACACTACCATGACCATTAATTTACTTTGTATTGAACAATATTTTATCAATGTTTATCTGGTCAAACACCATCGTATTCATAACATACTATATGACTGCAAAGGCCTTTCAAGCCCTTCTAGGGTTAAGTAAAATTTTGCAGCTGCGCCCCAATAGGCCAACCAAATATATTTGCTATAAAATCACATGAAAGTTGGGAGCGTCCAAGGATGGAGAATCGGAAAAAAGTGCCATTCTGTTGGAGTATGCCCAACAGGTCGCATTCCTAGGATCTGCTCGCTTCCCTTGCTGTGCTTTTCTCGGCTTTTTTTCTGGACACCAGTGAAAACTTTCAATTTCGCCCTCACAATGAAAATCCATTTCAATTGTTCTTAAAAACAAAACAAAAAACAAAACACTTTCAATTTTGCTGCCAAAACCAGTGGTCTGTATAACAACTGAACTGAACTGACTTGAACTGAACTGACTTTTTTAATTTTTTACCTTTTCTTTTTCGGATGCCCTCACAATTATGAACGCACAATCTTTATGGTAACCACTCACTCCCTGTCCTGCAAAATTCCAGTAATTGTTTGGCCTCATCTGTCATCATTCAACTTTGCTAGGGCCTCTTACGATACGGTACCTTTTTTCTCGGCCGTGAAATCACTGAATTCTTCTGCTTTGGATCTCAGCCATTGACATACTCCTCGGGCCATCACTTTTTTCCAGCATACATGGTTTTGTGGAAGAGCGCAGTAGTGTGATGATACACCCTAGTGCGCTTTGTAATCATGAGGTGAGTCACCCAAATGGTTTAAAAAAAAATAGGGGATCATGATGATCTACGAGGGGGATTTTTTTGGTGTTAAGATTATTCGCACCTCCGCATCCCCCACCCTCTTCACTTTCTAGGAGAAGAAAGTACATACAATAAGCCATCCTATTGGTGCCACTATTTACAAGTAGTGCGCACTTAAATTTAAAAATGTGCACTACTTGTACAATTCATAGTGACAAGGACACAAGTGAATTGTGGCACAAATAGGATGACCCTAGAAAGAATATATTTGAACAATAAAAACAACATAAAATAGTAGAGGTAAATCCACATTCTACTAAATTATATGGCATGCTATTGCTCTTGTATAAGGTGTCCATTGCAGGCAAAATTATGGATAAAAGTATGGATAAAATTATGGGGCATAATTATATTTGTGGTGTATGTTTCAGAACTTGAATGTACACCACTAATATAATTTTGCGCACAATGGGGGTGGCTCCTGTTTGGCCTGCAATGGGCTCACTCAGTGGTATGTGGACTGTAGGAAATCTAGAGAGTCAGGAGCACAGAATTCTGGATTCAAGTCCAGTTTGTGCTGATGATTAGTGACAGAAAGTTAAAGTTCAAGGGCAAGAGAGAGTCACAACAAATGATGAGCCCGATGATTGCCATCCAACTATTCCTGTCATACAAAGGCCTTTAGGCTTTAGGTATGACATATTTTCAACCAATGGCGAGTTGAATCTTTATTTGTCTATTCATTTCAATACAATGACAAGATTTTGAAGCACCAGTAAATTGAATGTTTTTATATTAAACTTTTAATGCAACTGAAAGAGATTTCACTGCAAGACTGACTGCCCACCTCTAAGATAAGAGATCAGTCAGTTGAAAATTTCCATGAAGGCCTGCTTTGCAATCTGGAATATCCATTGCAAAACCGAGTTCAGTTGCCTGCATTTCGAGAGTCAGTCAGTGACCTTATCATCATATTATTATTAACAGTATAAAAAGTCAAAAAGAATATCTTATAATAAGATAAATATTCAATTAAACTGTCCACTAATGGTGGTCAGGTCCTTCATACTGTAGCGTATATGATTGACAACTCGAAGGCTCCAAATGCTCCATATAACCCGTGACGCTAAGTTTTAGCCTCTCCTACCAACTTCTATGCAGTACTTCAGCAAACCAGCCAGCTTTTCAGACATGCAAGATAATAATAACTCCTATGAAATATCCACGTAGGCTATACCAATTAGTACAGCTCGCTTACCATATCTGAGGTAGCTTTCTACGTTTGCAGTTTAGTGTGAGTGGCGGGTTTTTGCAATTGGGAGGAAGGGCCTACACAACCACAAAATAGGGAGCGAATTAATACTGTGGGTCCTATTGATAAATTAATAGCATTGGGAAGTACATGGCGTAGAACTCCTTCCCAGTGATGAAACTTCAAAGCTCAGACAGTGTTCTCCGAAGAATGAAATCTACTGTTCCAGTAATATATCAATACCCAGGTTTCCTTGACGATCAACTGTAGATATCAAATCTACCCGATTGAATGGTATTTCTGGCAAGCTGTCTGGAATTTGGGTGAAATAAAACAAAATATAGTAATCTACAAATATATTCTTACTCAGCTAGGAATGACTTGATCCGGGGTAACTATATATGACTTCTGATTTTCCATTCTGGTCCAGTCAGCAATCTTCATGTCCGTCAAACACCATCTGGGCAACAGAACAGCATTCCCTCATAGATTGTCAGCCAAAGGAACAGTGTACATGATAAGAATTTAATAAAATTATAAAGTAATGAAGAAATTAAGAATAAGAACTGAATGAAGTGTTCTGGAACAGGGGATGTGTCTAAAATGGCTCACTCACCCAAACCTTAGAGCCCATTCTACAGCAGTCTGTTGTTAGACTTTTCAACTTTCCACCCAACATTGAGTGGAGATTACAACACAAAGCAGGAAGTAAAAAGAGTCCCAGAAACTGATTGAAGAGAAGTGGCAGCAGGCAAATACAGTGGGTACTACTACTACTGAGCGTAAGTCACATGTTGGAAGTGTCAGGTTTGAAGTACATCAGTGGTCATTCAAATCACTACCCATAACATAACAAAATAGTTCAGCTGCAATACACGTACTCCATGCACAAGAGGTTGAACATAGTTGGGTCTCTTCCAATAATTACACTGCAACTAAAGCAGGACCCTGACACATGCATTTGCAACTGATACGTATCTCTGAGCAAGGGGAACTATTTTCCAGTAAACTGGTGGAAGTTGGTGAACACATGTGAAACTCTGAGCAGCTAAGAAATGAAGCGAAGTGCGAGAAATCTTAACAGGAACATAAGACATTGGCAGAAAGCATCAGAATCTGGATCTATGTCGTCGAATAATATCATATCATACAACTGCGATTTTGAGCAACATCATAAAAAAAAGTCTAATAGGTTTCAGATTTTAGCATGCATTCAACATATTGATTATAGTGGTGAATTATACGAGCGATTCAAAACTGCAGGCATTAGAAATTGCATCAAACGCACCTTCACTGGTTGCATGATCCGCCTCCCTCTTCCTTTCTACCTAAATACCACCCCACTCAATAGAAAGCCCAGAAGAGTTGAAAGTTGTAACTTTTAGCAGATCCAGCTTCTTTCCTCTCCGTCGCACAAAAGTAGTTTGTCTCGAGCCTTCGACCTATTCTCCCTCAGCTTTTCGACAAAGTTAAAGAACGCGGCACAAAGATACAAATATGTCAGCAAAAAAGTGAAATTCTGAAGAACATTAGAATTGAACTCAGACCACACTCCCAGAGGACCGAAGAAAACGTCCCGTACTTGTCGTACATCACGAGGAGGTCAACAATGAGACAATGCAAATGCCATAGAGCTCGAGTTGCAAGCAAAACCCCGATTTGAACTAGTGCATTCACACTTCCGATAGGTATTGTATGCATCAAACGAGCATCCAACCATAAATGAGAGACATAAAGAGGATAAGAGCACGGTGTACCTTCGTCAGAATCATGAGGACCAGGAGACGCTTCAGGATGCTAGCGGATGCTAATGCCGTTCATTGAATGTGAGAACCAGCACACGAGCCATCATTGAACAATTCAATGTGGTTCAATTCAACAACCTCTGGCCTTGTGTCCGGATCAACTGCATAATTGTGGTTTCGTTCAAATGAATTGATAGGTTAGGATAAGTTCAAAAAGATTGTCTAAGAGCATGCCTTTCAATAAAAAAATGCGGATGATATATGCCAGCAATGCTCGACAGTTCGAGCTTCCAGAAAACACAAGTACTAGGAGTGCACAATTTACAGAACCTGTAAGGGACCGAGAAGCACGATGTGAGCCTCATGTTTTTCTAGCAGTCTCGAGTAGGTCACTATCTTCTGTCGAATTTCGTTTATTATTTAACCAACCCATGCAATGTTCTTCAACGCCTCTGGTGATATACAGTTAGCCTCATCTGAATTACGATTTTCACAATATGATCAATCAAAATTGTCATCTTAAAACCACGACTTCTTGGTTAAATCCCTCGTGGCTTGAGAATCTCTTATTAGAATACCGAAGGTTCTATTCAAGTACGTCGCAGTCGGTGAGGACATTCGTGCTAATGTCAAGAGGAGTTGAGCAAGGTTGAGAAAAATAACCTGAGCACTGATTTCCACGCGGCCAGAGAGCAGGTGGGACTGGATGGTGGACTGAATGGCTTCCATCGTGATGACCGAAATTCGACTTGAATGTCGAGCCACCAAGTGCCTGGCCTAGTTGTTGATGACCCATACAAATTCCAAAGCCTCGGACTTTGCCAAACCAAATCCTGCACAATTCTAGTGGCAATAGTCCACCAGGTCCATTACTGAAAAGCATATCATCCGGCTTGAGATGCAAGACTTCTGAAGATAGATTTGTGGATGGAACAACCGTGATTTTACATCCATAGGAGGCAATACTCCTTAGAATATTCTTTGCACCAAAACCATATGCTACCATCTAAAACACCATCACATAAATCAACAGTTAGAACAAGCTGGTCAAATATTCTTTAGGGCGTTACCACATTAAAGGCAGTACCACTCAGGCTCAGTCGACATGGCATAAAAAAAGTTCTTCCTTCTTCCACATTTATGGTTTTTCCAAGATATAGTGTTTTTGGACAAATGGTACAGAATTCATTGTCGTATCATTGTTCATGAACCACATAGAATGCTTGAAAGGAAAAAAACGGGACTCCTCACTCCGTCTTGCTGTTCCTATACTGTGGTAACAACAAGCTCTCATAGACCAATGACATGCCCACTTCATTGTCTTGCTTCTAGGGTGATAAGCCTCTTTAGAAGTCTCGAGGACGGTCTCTTCACTGAAGCAGATGCCAATTGCATCAACTCAATAACCATGATAACAAGGCAAGGCCTATTGATCCATTTGCAATAAACACGTTTACCGATAAATCCTTAAGCATCAGGTATGAAAATATCAAGCACTTACATGGAGTCTCTGAACGCCAGAATGAGCACTAAATTCGCACTCCGAGTCGGTATTATCTTTCAATTCATAAGGTTTGCTGCGGCTCAAATCAGTGATCAAATCTTTACCTGTTCAATCCCCACGTACATTGTCAACATATCCACTGGTCACCTTAAAATGCACAGAAACTATCCACGTGGATCATAGTCACAGATGGCCACGAGCCAATATGTCGAAACACTTGATAACCTCCCAAATTCGGTCAGTTGGTTCGTCCCACAGGCTGTTTACACTTATTTCACTCTTCCAGGAAAACCTAGTTTAAATTAAAATAAGAATTCCAATAACCTGGCTTTCTCAATCCAATAGAATCTGGAAACTCTGATCGTCAATGACCTGATCAACTGAAACTTGTCCAGTGGCGATCGGATCAAAACTAGATGGTCACAAATCCTGCCAAAGCCGTGATGCCTTAATGACCATGTAAAATTAACCACTCCCAGTATAGATCAACTCTTGGAAAAAGTTGCATGCACTTAGGGGTTGACAAAATATAACAAGCAGCTAATTGCAATTGTCTCCATTCCAAATAGATATGTAGTCAAAACTCCAATCAAGCTGCCATCTTCTCGTAGGCGCCCAGTAATAGCTCGAGTGTCTATCTCCGCTGCAATCACCACCACATGCAGAGACACCTTAGAATGAACATTTGGGTAGGTTGACTGCAAGTACATTTAACCCTTAAGCGCTCCGACGTCCATTTTCTGGACGATGAACAGAGGGCTTGCAGGCGCTGTTTCGCGGCGCTGTTTCGTCCAACCAACTTCTCATTCATCCAATGTAACACTTGAATCTTGAGAAGACAACCTTCCTTAATGACCAATTTCATGAAATTTCAGTAAATGATGTTTTTGTACAAAGATATAAGCAAAGCAAAAATGTGCAAAATTTCAAAAAAGGATTGAGGTGTTAAGGGGTTAAAAAATAGATTAACGAAAACGAGATAAATTCCTCATGTGCATGCAACACATTTGCCAAATATAAGCTTGACAACTGGAGGAAATATCAAGCAATATGAAATCACCATCACAATAAAAGACGGGCCTTGAGAAACTTACGCATGCTCATTACAATACTCATCCCTAAATAATCAGAAAGAGTTTCTGAACATCGCCATTTTGACACCCTGATATCAACGCAGCTGTCCTTTAGAAAGTAAAGAAAAGGATTATCACCAGCAAGATTTAAATCAACTTCCTGTGAACAAATCCAAGACAGTGGATTGAACCACAACCACTACTTTTAGAGAAGAAGCCATATGAAAAAGTTAATACGTTTATCGGCAGGTTAGATGTACTTGTTCCGAGATACTAACAAATGCTTTCTAATTATAAAAATGCAAATAAATATCACATATACTCAATTCGTTCAACAGACACATGACCAAATCAAGTACAGTAAAGTTCAATTTTACCGCGTAAGAAATAAAAACTCAAGGATATGATCTTTCAGGCTGTAAAATGTGTAATTGGGTAGAAAACCTGAAACAGAAAGTTTAAAAGGTGGACACTGCTGGGCCCAAAATTTAAATTTAAATTTGCACTGCACAAAGATGACAAGGGAAATGTACTTACAGGTCGTAAAGGCTGCAAATGAACAAGTCACCAGTGAAGCTCTCATTAGATTCCACGTCATCTGCATAAAATAAAATAAATTTAGACTTTGAAATGCACCTGTTAGTTGTGCAGAGCTGATTTCCTGAACATAATGCCAATGCCATGATCAGGTTTCAGAAAGTAGCACATCAAAATCGCACTTTGAAAAAGAAGAAGAAGAAGCTTCAGAACCAGTACCCAGATTAATCCCTGTATTGTCAATATAAGATTGAGTCATCAGCACAAGCTGCCGGCGTACCTAGGATCTGTCAAAATTTCTTGATACCTGCCAGTCCATTTCAAAAACAGCAAAGACGTTACAAAATGATCTGCACTTGGGTTTGCAATTTAAAAATACCTAATGAACACATGCGACATCCTAAAATCTTACATGAGTGCATATTTCAGTTTGACAATGTACACCATTTCGAGAATTCGAGAATCTTAGTAAAAGAATCCGTGTCAGTTTTTGGTCATCTACTGATAAAATATTGAATCCTCATAACTTCTGAATACAGTATCCAAATAAAGCATTCATTGGTGCATTGGAATCCCCTTTGATTTTCTATCAAGAATACATAAAAATTAGACCATTACATTAATCATAAATAACTATGCTTAGCACTGAAATTGTCCCTTCTGCCTGGGTGTGGTTACTTACCCAGTCAATGAACTGTTGAAAACTAACTCCCCCACTTAAGTGCCAGTAGCTTTAAAGGCTTTTCTTCGCCAAATTGACCCATCCTCAGCACTAGATGTCATTTGTCCTCCAGGCCCGATCAACTGCCGCCAATAAAAATGAATATTAACATTTTTTTAAGTTAACGATTCCTAAAATCTCTTGTTCATTGCATCAATAATCTACTTAGAAAATCAATTTATGATTCAAATTTATGAATCACACGAAAACCCTAATTGCAAGCGAAAACCCTAAACCCTAAAAATCTGCACTACTCCCACAACCCCGGTCCCGCAACAAACCATACACACCAAGAGCCGCTCCTAAACCCTGAGTTACGTCCCCAGAGATGACTACCCGTCTCCGGCGTCCCGTTCACAGCAGTAGTGACTTGCACAAAGCTCGCACGGCGTTGCGTGCACGCGTTCGAAGCCACTGTTACTGTCACTTGCAGGCGACCGCAGCAGAAATCAGAGAACAACGCCGAAAATGGAAGCGAAGTGGAAGAGGATATCTCCGCCAATTCAGTTTCAATTGCAGCGGTGGCCTCCATGTAGGATTGCACTACCACTTGCATGCTCATGGCCATCGCTCACTCTCCAAAGAACAATTGCAACAAAGCAAACTCTGAAAAACTGTCCACCACCACTCTTGCTCGAATTACAACCAAAAATTTCACGAATTGGAATCCCGGGAAGCTCCTGGACGACCTAATAGATCCGTCAAAAACACTTCGCATACAAAAACTTCTCCACGCCCATGCTTCACCACTTCTAGAGAAGAAGAAAAAAGCTTATCAATCTTCATAGAATGTGTCCTCTGCAATTCAAGGAGAGAGTGCTACGTCCTCATTATCTGAAGATTGAGAATAAGGTGAGCAAACCTCTATTGATTAAGTGAACGTACCTCCACCTTAACCCTTGGAGGACAGATTGGTGACTGTGAAAATCATCCCTTTTGTTACCGTGTGAATCATTTGCTTTAAAAATTGCAAAAGCACTCATTGAAAGTCAAACTACTTGAGAAGACCTTTCCTTTCACAACAAATTTTTGAGGATGAATAGTTGTACTTACATCTTATGAGAAAGATTCTTTGTCATCCATTGGATGCCAAACGTCTTCTTCTTTGAGGATTAACCCTTGAGCACTCCATCGCCTTAAATATGGCCTTTTGTAACCACTACCGATTTCTGCAATTAGTTTTTGTGGATCTCGTTTTGGATGAGTTTGATTGAAATGAATTTAGAGGGTCTAGATTTTATTAAATATGGTTTGGTGCTTAGGAATTTAAAAGTTAGGTGAATCTAAACATACTTTGCTATTTATAGTTAATAACAACTTTTCATTATTCTATCATCAAACTCCAAAATTGCACAATGAAACTCTTGTTTTGCTTTGTTAATTATTGAAAACTTGTTGACAGACAAGGAATATACAAATTTGGTAATGTTTTGCTAATTTTGGATATCATAATTCAATGGAGCCCACTAAATCTTTGCCAACATTGACCTACTTGTGGCTTGTAGGCCATGTACCATTTGTACCTCCTTAGCGATGGTGCATATGACGTGGTTGCTTCCTTATGTAGGAATCAAGCTTAAAGAGATGTTGTTTGTCCTCAAAAGGCCTATTAAACAAGTATATTGTTATATAGCAACTTGACAAATCTTTGTGTAGGCTCTTTGCAATAGCATAAGCCACGGACATTGCATATCGTAGCAAATGCATGTGCAGAAACGCTCTGATGATGAAAGGTTTATATTCATCTCCAAAGTTATTCATAATGACCATTCTTTTGGGGCTCCAATATTTGTGTGAAATTTTTTGTTGCCAAAGTCTCTAAATTGTAAAACAAAGCTGCAAAAACTTCAATTGATTGTCATGGTAACATGGAGAGCAAAAGAGTTCTATTTGTTTATTGAAATTTTAACATATTGTGATGCACACAATACAAATGTGTTTGAAATTGAATTGAAAAAAATTATATTTATGTAAATAAAAGTTAATGAAAAAATCTAAACCTTTTACTGTTTTTTTAAGCATATCTATAATTAGAGATTATGATATTCTCTTTGAATCAACCATATAAAATGAAGATAGGCTTTATTTAAATATATGTCCAATTATACCCCCAAAGATCTAATTTCATCCATTAATTTTTTCATTTTCAAAATTTTCTTTCAATTTTGCAATATATATATTACAGTCACCAAGGCACTTAATAAATATTAGTTTATTAGAATATCTTCATGAAAATAATCTTTTGACATGAATCTGATCATTTGTTAATATAAATAAACTAATTCTTTTTAAAATCGTATGCTTAAAATTTCTTGAATTTTTAAACTATTTTTATCATTTAATAACAAATATTTTATCATATAATGATGTTGATCAAACATACTTATACACCTTGAATTATAAAATATTTATAAATAAAAGTAAGTTCTTTATAAAGTAATTGAAGCAATTCTTCACAAAATGATTTATGACCACTTTATAAAATCTTTTCAATTTCAGTTGTATTTTCAAAATAAAGACAATGAAATAGAAAAAGAGTGAGGGCTTTCACTTTTTATCAATGTGTACGTGTGCCTTGAAAAGCAAAAGTTCATAGTAGTCCATATATGCTGCCTTAGGTAGATTATTGTCTAGTAGTCCAAGTTTTCTTTGTTAGCGTAGATAGTAGAGTGGGTATTTGGATAAACCATCAGTAGTGTACATGGTTCAAACCGTCAAGAGGGGACTTTGGATGTATAGCTTGAGGAAGGGGCATCATGGAGATTGCTTCTGTGACAAATAGTTGCTACTGATTTAGTAAATAAGCCTCTCTAGCTTCTTATTCACCCTACTATTTATTATTTGGGAGCCATTCAATTTTACCAGTGACATTTAAACAAGATGCCAACATAGTGCTAGAAAAACATAGATGATCCGGATACGTGGACATGCATATGCGAGTAATGTGCGGAGTTGTATAAGAGGGTGATGCCAATGGTTTGGAGAACCTTTCTATTGCGTAGCATAGAGGCGCTCTACATTAAGCCATGATATGAAGAGGGGGCTCTAGGTCTTAGGTTTGACATTTTCTATCTAAAGACTATATTTATTTGTAGCAGACGACGCCAACCAGACTTGATGTGACTATAGAGTGTATTAGTACGTAAAGTGCTCAAATTAGGGGTATTGCTCTTGGAAGGTTGTGGTGGCAAGATCTAAAAAGATCACACACGCAATTGTGCGTTGTGTCATTTGTCACATTGATGGGAGGATTGATGCTAGTTGTTCACGGATTTCAACTGAACTGGAATGTGTGTTTTGTGAAAGCGTTAAGCATGCTATTTCTATGGTTTTGTATAATGTTTGTTCCATTGGATGGCATACAAATTGTTTGAGTTTGTTGTTGTAAAAAATTTCAACAAGTTGATAGATTTGTCCAAAATGTATGTCAAGGTATGGACAAACATCTTTATTTTTATAGGGTTTTCCATTTGATTTTTGTTGGTTTTTTGGAGAAGGCTACTAAGTTTACCAGTGTGAAAGGGCTTCAATACCAACAAAGGGATCAAGTAAACCTACACTTAGTGTACTCGTGAGATGGGTGTTTATTTTCTTTATTTGTTATGGAGATTGCCAATATTAGTGCTTGTGATGCTAGGATGTTTTTCACATTTTGATAATTATCTGCAAGTTTTGCTGTAATTGTGATACACATTACAATCACATGGCATTTTTTCTATAACCATGATATCCATTGTTGATTAAGAACTATTGAATCTTGGTGTGATTAGATTGCTAGCCAATTATAAGGCTCGTTGTTGATTTATGGCATGCTATTTCTCATGTTGGCATGATATGATCATAACACAATGTGTGTATAGATGACAATTGTCATGTGAGACTTTGTCTTGTCGACTTTATTCTAGCATGTACACAATCTTTAAGAATGATGTAGACTTGACTTTGTAGTACTTGTGAGTTTTTTCTATTTCTTTAAAAAATCCAAAAAAACTATTTATTACTTGAAAAGAGTGGTTGTAAAATCACTTATTATATCTAGTATACTCGTGTAAAGGATGTTTATTTTATCTACTTGCTTTAAATATCATCAATGTTAGTGTTTATAATAATATAATATTTTTCAAGTAATAAATGGTAAAGAAAATTTTCTAAAGAAACTAGAAAATAAGCTCACAAGTAATACAAACTCAAGTTCACATCATTCTTAAAGAATATAAACATGCTACAATGAAGTTCATGAGACAAAGTCTATGCCTCCATCAAATGAAAGACTTGACTTGAAAAAAATGAGTCTCCAATCACCCACATGGAAGACATGAACACCGAAGTTTCCAACCAAGGTGTCAAAATCCTCGCCAAGTTTAAAATCAAGGCCCGAGTTCGCAATCAAGGCTGACCAACGCTCTGCGCCACCTTCCACCAATCTCGCTTAGCTCGACAGCGTCAAGGCCGATGAGGAAATAAGAACCACGTTTCTCAAATGACATCTTGTTTATTAGAAAATGTTTGTCGTGGAAACTCTCTATAGGCATGGCCATGGCTTAATTCGTCATTGTGTCTAGTGGTCTCTAAGTAGCCAGTAGTGGCAAAGAAACAGTGCATGTTGCGGTCTCCGGAAGGTGGTCAGAGTATTTGTGTAGAATGAGAGGAAAGAGAGCGGTGAAGCGCAGCTTGATCCTGCAAACCTAACTTCGTCGCACCTGGAAGGCCGAACTAAAGCAGCATAAGGGCGCACCGTATCCACCTGCTCGATCGGGACTTGCTAGGCGGCAAAGCATCGTCTTCCAAAATCCGCAACGTTACTGAATTTAGACTAAGGTACTCTCGCTTGCATTTCGGAGTAGGCGTTGTAGTACACAAAAGCTCTAAACTAGTGGTAGCATGTCGAAAAACATAGCGACTGCTTTACAGGAGAAATCGCGATCTAGAATATCAATGTATTCTACTGTAGATTACAGTCACGAAGCAAGTCTTGAATTCAAATGACGGCATGTGTGCAACACCGTTGTATCTTCGGAGAGGCTTGCACAATCAAACCATCACGCTTGTCGTTGCTCCCCATTCAATTCGAAGAGTTGGAAGCACATCGATCGAAAATCATCTCTCTTGCCTTAGAGAAGAAATCATAACCCTAGCTAGAACATCACCGCATTTCGTGAATACAAGCAAGTCTTGAATACAAACGACATCCCTGAAACTCCGTTGAATGGCTTACACAATTAAAACATCACACATCTCGTTGCTTGCTCATCCCAAGCTGACAATACTCTGTTTTGAAGAGGCCTGGAGCACTCCGATGTCTAGTCATGAGTAGGATGAGCCAAAACTAACACTTCCTACAGTGAAAAGTTGGCCATGCAGAAACTCTTCCTGATCTCACTATCTGCTGAACGCACGGGCCAATCTGATCACTCCAATTAATAGATGGATCGGTAATTCATGCGGATAGCAAACAATCAGCCATTCAAATATGTATGCATGCACCTGCAGATTCGAGCGAGGCGCGGAGCCAGTGGCCACCCTTGCTCCGAGCAGCAGTGGATAGAGATTTAGATAACAGTCGCTGTCAGTGGCAATCCACTTTTCATCGTGACGGGCACACTTCCATCGCCTCTCCAGGTTTCTGCTTTTTCCTACTCACTCTTGTTGCCACGGCCTCTCAATCGGCAGTTGAATCTTTGCTTGCTTCTTCCTCCTGCTCGTGTTCTCTTTATCATCTCGGAGCCAGCCACAGCCAGGAGCGATGGCGTGCACTGCAGCTGTGTCTTCCGGAGTTGTTGGCGTGTCGTTGGCCTCGACCAAGAGTGGCATCTCTGGTGCCTCCGTCACTGTTGCTGCTCCTCGCGTTGCCCTCGCCACAGCCAAAAGCTTCGTCGTCCGAGCGTCCAAGAGTGAGGACAGCGATGCTGCCGTGAGTCGCCGCACGGCGCTTGCATTGGCCGCTGGCATTCTCGTGGCCGGTTCCAGGATTGCGCCTGCTAACGCCGCGTACGGTGAAAGCGGTGAGTAGAATCTGTAATTTCTTGGAACTTGAAGACTGTTGCTATCGTTCAAGTATGTCAATTCAGGAGTTTCAATTCGTTCTTTGATCGATTTGTTGTTATGAATTTGTGTGGCAGCCAATGTGTTCGGTTCCCTGAAGACACAGTCCGGGTTCAAAACCTACACTGGCGATGGCTTCAGCGTGGAAATCCCGGCCAAGTGGAACCCGAGCAAGGAGAAAGAGTTTCCCGGCACCGTGTTGCGTTACGAGGACAACTTCGACTCGACTAGCAACATGTTCGTGTCCATCACCCCCGCGGCCAAGAGCTCCATCACCGACTACGGCCCGCCGGAGAAGTTCTTGGACGAGGTAAGACTCTCTCCCTCTCACATTTCCCTCTCGCATCTCATCCATTCTCCATTTGCTTCATAATCATCTGAAACGAATTGAAGACGATCTTAATCACTGGAATGCCGTGTGCAGGTGTCATACCTTCTCGGAAAACAGAGTTATTCTGGAAAGACATCCTCCGAGGGCGGTTTCTTGAACAACGCCGTGGCCACGGCGTCCGTGCTTGAAGCCAACGCGGTGGAAGTCAACGGCAGGCCTTACTACAAGCTGAGCGTGCTCACGCGCACGGCCGACGGAGACGAAGGTGGCAAGCACCAGCTCATCGTGGCCACCGTGAAGAACGGCAATTTGTACATGCTCAAGGCGCAAGCCGGTGACAAGAGATGGTTCAAGGGCTTGAAGAAGTTCGTCGAGGGCTCATGGAACTCCTTCAACGTGGCTTAGATCCTTGCATTCCATCCTCTACCATTGTACCATGGTCAATCCATCCCCTTGTCAATGTACTATAGCCTTGTCATTTCCTCTGAAACTTGTGATTGCCTCCCTGGGAATGGCGGACCTCTGTATTTGTGATTCCATTTCTTTTTTTCGCTTGTTGGTTCTCTCGGGTGTGGTTTCGGAGCGGGTCGTCTCTCGCTTTGAGGAAGTGTTCGGTTCGCAATCAGGTTTGCATCCTTTCGTTGGTGATTCTTCTTCCAGGGTGATGGATCCTCTCGTGTGGTTTGGGAAGGCATTCTAGAGTCCCAAAACTTCTTCCCTAGAATTTCTCATCTGTTTTTATCGTGATTCATTGCTCGGATGTGCGAATGGAATGCGAGGTGAACATCTGCCATCAAATTGCAACTTCACGTTCACATTTTCATAGAGGATGAGGGATGGAGCACGACACCCGACTCAGTGGAATTGAAAATCAGGAACTCGGCAATAATCCAGACATAAGGTTGACGTCAACTTCTGCACTTTGATTCTTGCAAATTTTCATGCATTTTCAGGATTGTGTGTGCTGTCAATTCATGACCGTTGAAACCTTCACGCCCGTCATCAGCCGAAGTTATTCGCTGACAACCCTAGCAAATGGACATATACGCAGCAAAACCTAGTTAGAGCATCTCCCCCTGAGGAAGAGGTCATCACGTTATGACCTTTCTTCCACTCACGAAGGTGGAGCATCTCCACCTGAGTGGAAAAGGTCTGCTCTCTCTGAACGAGGGACATTCAGTTGTCAGAGACTGGGTCAGCTGTTGACGTAGTTCCAACCAATCGCACATACCATAGTGTTCAAAAGTGAAAACAATCTCTATATTTTGTAAAGAAAAAGTAGTATCTAAAGCAACATCCAATTATCTGTTTGGAGAGCTTGTGCACTTTTCAAGCCAAGCATAGATTGTGCACTTTTTATCCAATTATCTCATTGGCCAAATGGGTGGTGATGCTCTTCCTTATGTTAGAACCCTGCTGGTAAGGTAACTACACCTAACTTTTGTACCTTGTTTGCAAAATTGATCATACAGATGGCATGAAGAAATAGTGGAAGGATGGCAAAACAACCAAATTGTTAGGAGAGAATTAACCCTTAAAGGCCAAGCCATTGTGGAAATCATTTGTTTGGGTACTATATGAATTGTTGGCTTAAAAAAATGAAAAAGCACTCGTTGGAAGACAAACTACTATAGAAGATCTTCCCTTTCTATACAAAATTTTGAGGATGAATAGTTGCACTTCTATCCTACACGAAGAGATTCTTTGTCATTCATCTACCAAAAAATGTCCTCCACATTGTTTATAAATTAAGCTTGGAGAGAATAGGAAGTTGATAAAAGAACACTTAATCCTTAAACAACGTTGTGGCCATTTTTTGGCCTACGAATGTAAGACAAAAGTACAATTGTTCATCCTTGAAATTTTGTGTGAAAAGGGGAAATCATGCATAGTAATTTGATCTCTAATGAGGACTTTTGAATTTTTTTTATGTAGACAATGGCATATAATATCAAAAGAAATGATTCCCAATCACCAGTCAAGGATTCAAGGGTTAAAAGATTACTTTCCCGCAAAATAGATCAACAATGGTAATATGCTCTTAAAGTGACCATTTAAGGGCTGGTCTGCCTTTTTCACAGGCTTTTGTGGAGAAAAATATTTTTAGATCATTTTTCAGAGAAAGAAAAATAGATGTGGAACCTAATACAAGTGGTTTTGTATTTTTTTCAAACATTTTTGAATTACTTATGAATTTTCAAAGATTCGGGGCATAGGCACCTATTTGTGGACATAGGTCTTACGAAACCAATCCACTTGCAACTTGTAAAGAGATGTGCAGAAATCAAAGACAATGATTGACTCTTGCAATAGAAAAATAACTTTTCCTTGATGCATTCAATTGCTAAATTGGTCCATTTAAGGATCACCCCATCTCCATTCTCCACCTAAAAATAGGGGTGGTTTGAAGAAGATGGGCACTTTTAGAGCACACTACCTTATTGTACACAATATGTTACAACTTGAAGCAGATGCATTGTTGAGCAATGAAGTAGCTCTCCAATAGCTGTAGAATTCTATGATATTCAACCTTGCACTGCTAAAAATAAGCTAATTCTTGGAACAAAGTGCACTTCTGAGTTTGCTTCATTGAAGATGAAGCAAACGAGGATGTGCCACATAAGCTCCCCCCCAAGCGGAGTTGGCTACCCCCATGTGGCCTATTACCACCTTAAATCACAGCCATATAAAATCAACAAAATTTTAGGCTCCTAATAGCATTTTCCAACTCAGGGATGAAATTGGAGGTGATAGTACCAGTGCGTTTTCAAGTCCAATGGACAGGTGGAAGTTTGAACTTTAAGCATCTTGTGCAGCACCAAGACTGTTATTGGAGAGCAATAACTTAGAATAGAGGACACGCATGCAGTGGGTTGAGATTGACTAAAGGATGTCTGAGATTCTCAAGTTCAAGCTCATGCCCGGCGCCATATATTGTTTACTAAGTAACTAGCAACGGTTGTGCTCAGGACCATCCATGGCATAACACTCACCTGCATCCACAACCAATACAAAAAAAGTCTAAATCTTGCCTTCTTAAATATTGTTTTGACAAAACAAGGACGATTCCAATGCACCAAAGAATGCATTCTTTGGATACTGTAGGCAAAAGTTCTCATGATTCAAAGATTAATTGATAGATCACAAAAAGACCGACACCAACCTAGATGTTCAAGTAATGCATATCCTCATAATCAATATATAAGATTTGGGATGTCCATGAGTGCAAATTATGTCCAATTCCAACCTGAGAGTCTACCTAACTTGGCTAGAAATGGTCACTAACTTGGCTGAAACGGGTCATTAGAAGTTCAAGCCAATTCCAGCCAAGTTGGGTAGACTCTCTAGTTGGAACAACACTTCATTTCCGTGTGTGGTCACCTTTAGGAAGGGTGTTGGTCAGCTTTAGAAAGTGTAAATGCCTTAGAAGGAGAATTTTCAAGGGAGGTGCACGGATGTTTATCTCTATGCTTTTAATTATTACGAGATGACTAAATTGACCAATTCCATCCGACGAAAAATTCATGCACCGTAACTTACATTGACCAGGTCCGCATCGCCTCCTCTTACAGTCAACATTCCACCTGCACACAAAAGAAAAAGAAGTAAGCAATTGGAGAACGTCAAATGACAATCTTCGAGAGGAGCCTCTGCATGAATTGGCTACAACATGGGGCCACGAGTCAGTCGAGAACAGGTAGACTTGACTCGGCATATAAATACATTCCGACATGCTTGTAATTTCATTTACTGTCTGCGCTACCATATTGGTCAAGCATTTCACGATATGATAAAGGAGTTGCAGTCAACTTGCACAGATCAGGAACCATACTGAAAGGTCGCAGAAGAGAAGCTGGAACAGAAGCCACGTGCATCTGCCTGAACCATCCTCCTAATCCGAGGATCACAATCACCTGCACAACGTCCAGTTATAACGTATTTCAAAACCTTCACTCCACATTCTGTCGGAAAATCACATAATCAGACAAGTAATATTTTGGCGCAAAAGCAAAACTCAATCAAGACATGAAGGAAAATTTGTAATACCTTTATCACAAGAGATAAAGAAAGTTTCGTGGCTAGCCAGCCATATGTCCCAACATCACTAGGTTGTTTCACTGCGACAAACCAAGGAACCATTAATACAAATTCTTCTCACCATATCCTTCAAGCTCTATACTGCCTGATCAGTAGTCAAATCATGCAGTCTCATTTCTTTTCATTTTGTTACATTTTCTTTTCATTTTGCTCCATTACATTCTGGAATAGTAACTATATAGCTTGCACCCTTTCCCGTGTAACCAAAAAGGAATATGGAGCACTAACATATTGACGACTTGGCCCACTTGCAAAGCAATGTATTCCATTGTCAGGCACTATCAAGCAGTCAATATCACTCAAATGATCCCACCAGCACCTTCCCGACCAAGGCCTGGATGAAAAGGCGCAAATAATTCTAACGACAGACACACCCGCCTTTGCAAAACATAACCTAAAGAGTGAGCAGAAAAAGAAGCAGAATCTCTTTTCTTGGTTCACCATTCATTGACTCCACGGCTGTTCCGGCAGGTCCTGAAGAATGTCATCTAATTTTGTTTCATTACTCCAACAATTTCATTCTCTCAGCTAAACCCAATCTCCTCAATAACAACTCCATGGATGATATCCACACCACAAAGAAAGCTAAGTCCAAAATGAAAGATAGAAAGCCAATGTACATCATAACCTACACGCTGCAAGTTCCTTCTCTTTCGCAGCAGCAGCACGTCTCAGCTTCGAAGACTTGGCAAAAGTCGCAGGCCTGCACGCCACCAACAAATCAGGCTCAAAAAACATACTCTCAAGAGTCAACGCTCTCGTATCCATAACCAGGAACCCTAAATTCTAAAAAAGAAAGAAGCGCCAGGATTACGTGTTCAGCGCATCGGCCTCTCGATTCAACTCCTTGATCTGGCGCACCAATTCCGCCTCCTGCGCTGACATACGCTTCTTAGGAGAACCCCGAGACGGCAGAAACCGGAGCGTAATCTGCAAGAACAAGAGTCCGGTGAACAGAAGCAACGGCGCTGTGCCGCCCAATCTCTCCACCCCCACCATCATCGCCACCATCCTCTCAACAACAAATCGATTCCTTCACTTCTGAAATCATCTGAATCCCCGAAACGCACCATGAACGGCACCAACGATCACAGAGTGTGATCCTTGAGTCTCCACTTCTCTGGCTTGTGACACAAATGGGTCCGTTTCGCCTTGTCCAACTTTCTCCGCGCCTGTCCGGCACCTTCACCGAGCTCGCTCAGCACGATTCCCTAGTCAAGAGAAAAAAGGAAACGTCATGTGAAGACAAGAAAGGTAAAACAGCCTATTGTGGTCAAAATTAAGAGTTTGCCCTCATGTGGTTGCTGAAAGTTTTCAATTTTTTTCCCACAGTAGTGCAAGTGTGAGAAAGTGTGAGAAAACAGTGAGAGCAATTGAAATTATGTTTTTTTGACAAAGTATGAATTTCCTATGAATTTTTGAAGTGTTCAATGCATCATGGGATTTATGGCCCAAAAGAGTCTGTAGATTACCTTAGAACCAACAAAATCTGAATCCATCATGCTCATTTTGTTCACCAGTAAAATAGTCATAGTGTTTTTCTAACAAGAAAGGCGTAGAAAGTCAATTCTTACAATCAATTCTCACTGAAAAATTAAAAGATCCTAATGAAGTCACTAATCACTCCATTAGTGTCATGTAAGACATGCATTGAAGTCAAAATCTGAAAAAAACCCCATGATGGGGTCATTCCCTAAGTGTCCACTATAGGTTATCTGACCACAATGGGCTGCTTTATTTTACATAGAGTATGAGGTACAGTAATAATAGGGATAACCACACCTTCTCCAAGAAGTGAACTTTTGGGAAGAATGAGGAGTTGGTGAGAGAAAAGAAAAACCAATGAGGAGTTGCTCTTAATGAAGGTGTAACCCCCCTTTTTGGTGTAGAGCATGGAATATGAAATTGGAGAATGGGTTTACTTGCAAAGTTGGATGAGGTAAATGACACTCCCAAGTGACAAAACAAACACTTGACAAAGACAAATTTTAACAGGAAGACGACCTATTATGCACCAAAATATGCAAGAAATGTAGCAAACAAACATAATAATTGGAGTAAGAGTGACATAGTGATGCGCAGACAGATGTGCAAATCTTAAGAAAGTATTGCGATGGAGGTTTGTTGATGGCGTTTGAAAACTTTGGCACCTGCACAAATGACAATTTTGTGAAAGAGCGTAATACCTTCAAATTCTCAGTTGTTACCATTACAAGTTGTATATACAGCTCTTACCATCAAACTCTCTAGCAATGATGATAGTGAAGGTTAGTTTGCAAAGTGCAAGATAAAAAATTCGCTCGTGAAATCTTCTTCATGCCTGTTCTTCACCTCCGAAGGAAAAGAATGGCCATTTTCAATCTTCAAAGAATGGAACCACTGCAAGCTACGAACATCCAACGAGAGAGCACCATGTCTCCATTCTTTGAAGATTCAATGAGAATGGGGTGAAGAAGATGTGAGTACTCCTAATGCAAGGCATACATTATTGGATTGATAATTTGACAATAAGCATTTTTTAGTTGAATGTAAGTTTAGAGGTTTTTCTGCACTTGTAGCTTATTATGTTCAAACCCAATGCTATACACTTAAAATACATGATCATTTTTAATTTCTCGTATATGTGGAAGCTGCAAGAATGATCCAAATTGGTAAAGCTATGTGTCATTGGATGTAAGTCAATATGAGCACAATTTTTTGTCACAACCATACACCTCAATTTATACACCTTCTATATTAAATACAAAGAAAAACACTATATTGCAAGTTGCCTAAACCTTTAAGAGTTAAAGAGGTTTCTATATCCTCAAAAGAATGTATTACTAAATCTTATGCACATAATAGGCAACATTGGTACTAAGTCCTAAAACAAATAGAAAAATTAAAGTATGAACCCCACAACCACGTTCTAAAGTTCGATGATCCTAAAGTATGCACACTCATAATCAACATTGTCCAAAATCCAACATTTGCATTTGTACCCCAAAGCATAATTTTTTCCTATATATTGGTTATACAAGATGTGCATATCAAAATATGAAAGTCTATGAGAACCTTGTATTGATTTTTGGCACACCTAGTGTTGGTTTTTAATTAGTACACTTATTGTAGAGATTGTACTTTGAAAATTCATAACTTATTGGTGTCCACATAATGCATGCTAAAGCACGTTGGAACCTTCTTTTAGTTGCCAATAAGATCCAATAAAAAATAATTTATGTTTAACCCCTAAAGGACCAAATATCGTTTTTTAACAACATAGTGATTTGAGGCAACTCACTATGACGGGAATTTTTATTTTTTTTCTTTGAATTTTTTACACAAGATGTACCCAAGGTGTAGCTTCAAGGCCCAACAATTTTCATAACTTTTGACTATGTGGTTAAAAAGTTATTGCATGATAAGCCATTTTCATTGGTGGGTGGGCAACCTGGGCAGCTGAAAAAACTTCTTTAAAAATCACTTTTAAAAATAAATAAATAAATAAATTGAAATTGGTTCTTTAGATCTCTCTCTATATATATGGAAAGCTTTGAATCATTCCATTTTGATTAATGAGATGAAAGTTATGAGGAGTTGTAGTTTGAAGTTAGTTATGGAATCTCTACTCTAAGATAAACTTTGAAGTCCTTTACTTAACTCAATTTTCAATATTTTTGAAAACAGAAACAAAACAATGGATGTAGATTGTTTATTACAACGTTACAACCATTGGGATTGGAATTTTTCAATTTCATATTTCAATTCTTAACAATTTAGTGTTTTGAACATTCTCTACCTCTTTCTACTTACTGTTTATTCCTTTATGTTTTACAATTCCAAATGATCTGAAAATTTTCAAGCATGTAGCCAACTTGCCTTGAAGAATGAATCCAAAGAATAACCACCATTTTGGACATTTTTGCATACAAATGTGACCTTGTGAAGAGCAACTGCCTAGATTTTCCCAGGGACAAAAAAAGGATTTTTGTCAATTCAAATGCTATTATCTTGCAATCCACATGGTGGAAATTTCTGAAATTATTTCCACAACTTCTCAAATTAGTTTACTACAAGGTCCTTTGGTTACATTTTTCCAAAAATATATTTTTCTAAAATTTGGTATTTGTATTAGAAATAGCAATTTTGGAACGGTTTTGGTGAAAATATAGTCTCTAACCTTTAGGGGGTAATATGGTAATTACACTTAATTGTAATTGGTGACAATTATAGGTGTGCGCACCTTAAACTATCCCACCAATTTTGAGAGCCCTTCCCTCTTTTGTTTTTTGAATTTGTCAATTTGAGGAGATCAACTCATACGACATACCAAATTGTCTACCTATAGGTCTTCAACCTTGCATTTATCTAAATTATAAAATTGTGTTAGGCGGAGCAAACCTATTTGTCCATATACCTTTCCATCTTCACATTTGTCCTTTGTCTACCTCAAAAAGTGGTTGGAGGTAGAGGCCCACCCTAGACTATTTAATGTCAAACCATGGACAAACCAACCTTGTGATTGCCTTTCAAACAAATCTTACAATAAATGTCCCACTTAGCATCAAATTTATCTCTGACCTTCTTGGAGAATTGAGGAGACTATAAGAGTTTACAAAAAAAAACTAGACCAATTGATCCTCTTATAATCATCAAGCCTCCTTGCCAAATAAGCTAAGTAAAATGGTCGTGATACTAGGTTGTCCCTTAGAAGATAATGTGATTGCGAGCAATCTATATGTTCTAGAGAGTAACTCTTCTAATCAACGTCTACATATAGAGAAGGTTTTGAAGATGAGTGTTTGAAAATATGTCGTCCAATTAATTCTAGAAGGACAGGGCGAACACAAAAATGTCCATTCGATAAACAAAAATTGCTCTATAGGATGTGAATACATTGGATTTCATCCATTTTTGCCTTCATGACAAGTAACTAGTGTACATATTGATACAATTTCTAAGAAGGATGAGTGGGCAATGCATGATTCATGCTAAAAACAATAGCTATGCTCATAGATGCTTTATGGAATGGATTTATAAGGCCTAAAATTTCATAACTTTGGCAACAATATTTAAAGCCTTTTTCTACATCTAGGTTATTATTTTACAATCTTTGCAACTATAGGACATCCACTTGGGCAACTCACTAATGTCATATTCATAAGAAGAACATTGTTTTCAAATTGCAATGAGGACAGTAATTAGATTGGCCTTTTTTGGATACATATTGGAGTCTTGCAATAAAAGACCTCATTTTTCTATTTCTCTAAGTTTTTGGTTCATGTGAGGTATGTCATATGTCCATGAACTTGTACACATCTACTCTATATTGTACTCAGATCCGTGCCAACATCCCTAAGCTTGTAGGAAGGTCTACTCTACTTGGGTCTGCTCAAAATAAACAAAGCAAGGTATTTGACAAAAAAACTAATTTAATACTTGAAGATAGAGGACAATAAGTTTCTACAATATATAGTCTAAAGCCAAGTCACTAATGTCTCTAATAAATCACAAAAAATAAAAATTAGATATACTTGCCATTTGTTAGAGGTTTCAAATTAAATTTCTATAGTCATAGGTTATGAGGGTAGTTTTCATCACAACTACAAGTCTATCCTTCTAGGATTGATATTCATTGAAGAAGCTTGAAGTTCCACCGCTTATAAATTAAATCACTTTGGATTATCAAAAACGTTGTTTTTGTGATTTTTGATAGTTTTTTAAACTCTTAAAAAGTCTCTTTAACAACTAGAAAATTACTAATGCGCTTCAAAACCTTGCAGTTTACATTAAGATGAGCTTTGAATATGAAGAGTTACCTTCTTCTAAACAACGCATTGGGGAAGGTATACATCTTAGGCATGGTATATGAAGTCCAAACCCAATTTTGCAAACAATAAACTATATTAAGACTATGACCTTCAAATACAACTCATGGCTATGATTTGAGACTTAATTTATCCAATATGAAACTCCAAACACGTTTGCTATATTACCCTTTTATTAACAAAATAACTCAAATAAATGAGAAAGCCTAGCTAACATTGAAAAAATACTAGTAGTGTATGAGTGAATTGAATTTTTTTATTTTAATATACGCCAATCTTAAAAAATCTAAAATATTTCTACAAGGATATATTTTGAAGCAAATTCTCAAGAACTCATATAGGGCAGCTGCTAGTTATTTTCAGTAAGGGACCCGGGGCTGCCCGAGCCTCTGCCCAGCAAAAACCTTTCGCAGAGGGGAGTGGATAGCCTCCCACCTGTACCTGTCCCTGAATTTTGAAGCTTGTATTTCGCATGCGGGACTTGGATTGCGCATTGGCTTCACCATCTCTCTCTCTCTCTCGGTAAGAATCACACCTTGCACAATTCCAACCAGTTTACCAATTTCTTCGCTTTCCAGTTCGACGTCTCTACATTGTGGCATCGATTACAGAGGTTGCGGTGTGTGATTCTCTTGCTTGTGGATTAGGTTAGACACCCCCAGCAAAACACTCGCAAGGCTTGGCTTAGGTCAACAGTATGGGGGTTATTCGATGTTGTGCTTTCTGCAATTTTGGATTTCTTTTTCACACTCCTCGTCCATTTGGCGAAATTTCGGGATTTGGTTGCCAGCCAATTCTATTTCCACGATTAATTGAATTGGAATTTGTTGGATAGTTTTTTCTCGCAGCTGGCTTCAATTAGGGTTTGTGCTGGCTTCAATTTGTTTAGTTGGGTATGAATGAATTGCGGAAATCGTTGCCGAAGTCGTTCTATGCGTAGTTTAGGGTGTTCTAGTGTCAGTGACGGAACGAAATTGTTGACGAAATTCGAAGCTCATAACATTTGATAAGCTTTCCGGGTGTGGCAGGGGTTTACAAACCTTTCGGAGAGTTGATTGAATTCCAAGACCAAATTAGGGTTTGGAGGGGGCCATTTGCGAGAAGCTGCAATGGCCGCCGCGGGGTTATCAGTGCCAGCAGCGGCAGGCCGACGAGGTGAGCTCTGGCACTCCACGCCGTCGTCGTCTTCTCCCACATCAACACGCAGTCAACTTTTCTCTGTCTCAACACGAAGGAGGTCCCACGCCCTTCTTCACAACGAGCTCTCTTGCTCCTTCATTGGCAGCAGCTTGCAAAGCTCCATAGCCGGCGAAAGCATGTTCTCCGCTTGGAAATCCCTAGAACGCAACAACAACCGCGGTCACCGCGGCGTGGTCACCATGGTCATCCCCTTCCAACGAGGAGACGCCCGTCAACAGCCCCCACCAGACTTGCCTTCCTATCTCTTCAATAACCGCATCGTCTTCTTAGGCATGTCTCTCGTCCCTGCCGTCACCGAGCTCATCATGGCTGAGCTTCTGTACCTCCAGTACGAGGATCCCGAGAAGTCGATTTACATGTACATCAACTCCACGGGCACCACGAAAGACGGGGAGAAGCTGGGCTACGAGACGGAAGCCTTCGCCATCTACGACACCATGCGCTACGTGAAGCCTCCCATTTTTACACTGTGTGTGGGAAACGCCTGGGGTGAAGCGGCGCTGCTGCTGGCAGCAGGCTCCAAGGGCAACCGAGCTTGTTTGCCTTCGGCGACCATCATGCTCAAGCAACCGATTGCGCAGTTCCGGGGACAAGCGACGGATATTGATATTGCAAGGAAGGAGGTTCGGAATGTGAAGGAGGAGCTCGTAAGCTTGATAAGCAGACACACGGGGAAGTCTCCAGAGGAGATTACGGAGGATATTCGGAGGCCGAAGTACTTCAAGCCAGAGGAAGCGGTGGATTATGGCATCATTGACAAGGTTTTGTATGGGGAGGGCGACGAGAAGAGGAGTATCGCTTCGGATCTGAAGAAAGCGCAGCTGATTTGATCAACCGTATTCTTATGGTAGAATTTTCTTAGACTGTTCTTTCAGACGTAGTCTGACTTCCTTGTGTAGAGCTTTAGGAACTGTGAGGATGATTGTACTGGTTTCTTTCGGGAGCTTAAGTGAATCATAATTTAGGCATTATTTTCTCTTCACTGCATTCGAATGGTATTGAGATTTGAATAACCAGAGTCGGGCTGAATTTGTACAATGGTTCATGTGTGGAATGCTGTCGGTAATGAGAAATTGAAGGTGTGATTTGAGATGCAGACTTGACCGTGTAACTTGAACTTCAGACCTCGGTTGCCTTTTACCATTGTCATGCCCAAGTAGCCCATTGCGCAGCTCCAAGGTCAAGCGGCTGATATGGACATTGCCGGGAAGGAGGTTCAGAATGTCTAGGAAGAGTTGGTGAGCTTGAGATTCAGACGCTGGTGAGTCTTCGGAGAAGGTTACTGAGGATATTCGGCGGCCTAAGTAATTTAAGCCGGATGAGGCTGCGGATTATGGCGTCATTGACAAAGTTTCCTCCGGGATGGTGACCCATACTTCTGATAGGCACTCATCTTTTGATACATTTGGTTGCTCTTATTTGAATGTCATGTTCTTATAAGCATGACTTGGGGGTAAACGTCTACAATGACCTACAAAACTGTTTCTGTGTTTCTAATTGAAAATTTGGTGAGTCACCAAACTGTGATATTATTGTGGACTGACAATGGGTAAGCTTTATTACAATCTGTTTTCAGGAAGGCTTCTACATGACAACGTTTACCGCTTGACTCTTTTTGCATGTGCTTGGGCTGATTTCTTTTGTTGATCTTGTTTTCAGGAAGGCTTCTACATGACAACGTTTACCGCTTGACTCTTTTTGCATGTGCTTGGGCTGATTTCTTTTGTTGATCTTCTTTCAATAGGACAGTTTTGAAGGCGCTTGGGAGTGAACCTCGAGTGCACAGAAATGGAAGTGTAGATTGACCCACGTCATTGTGAATTGCTTCATAACTATTTTATTGTGGATGAAACCATTTGTGCATATTTGTTTGTTTGTGGGCAATTTCACAAGGAAAGATGACGAGACCATTGTTAGAGGGAAAGCAAAAATATGTACTTTTTGTGCTTTGAGTGTGAGAGATGTAGCAAAGACTTTAAATGTTAGTAAGTCAAGTGTTTGAAGCATGTTCTAGATGCGAAACTTTTAGTAGTAGACCTTTTAAGTGATGAGTAGAATGGAGTGGTTTCTTGTAATAGGTAGGTAATGCAAGAGACGTTGCAAAACAGGTGTGCGAAGTTTATGGAGTAAAAGTGAGTGATGTTATTTTATGCCATGCACTTCATAGAGCAAGTTTAAATTCACATGTGAAAGAAAATAAACTACATCTTTCAAGTCAAAATGTTAAGGTTTGCTTAGAGTTTGTGAGGAAGTATTAGTATTTGACTATTGATGATTGGAGTAATGGGATATTCTTAAATGAGTTTTAAATCAATAGATTTTCTCCACATGGAAGAGTTTGACTCATGATCCATAGGTATATTTAGAACCAAATATTATTCCAATTTTTTAAGCATCATGGTGGTTTGGTGATGGTATAGGGATCTATATCTATACATGGACCTAATATGATATATAAAATTGAAGGTTGCTTCAATCAACATATTTAACAAGAACTTTTGGGAGAATATTTCTATGATACAATTCAAAAATTTAACTTAGATGTTCAGAAGTCATCTTTTAGCAATACAATGCACCTTTGCACACTTTTCATAGTATGAATCAATGGTTTTCTACCCAACCTTTTAGACTCTTATTTTGACCCATTCAATCACCAAACATGAATTCCATTGAACATTTATAAGGTTGAAAAAGAGATTAAATTGGTATGATCCACCAAAGAAGGGATTAATAGAATTGTGGTCATGTGTCAAAGAAACCTTGTCTTCTATCACTATTGATGATTGCCTGTTTGGCTGGTACAGCCACTTTTCAGTGCATAGTGACAAATTGTGTCACAATGCACTGAAATACATATCCTCCCCCCTTTGTATTTGAATTAATAATTCTTTTTATACCCTCTTCCCTCCTTTGTATTAAAATTAAAAAAATTATTTTAAATTAAACTTAAATTAAATTTAAATTTAAATTAAAAAATTTCAAGAATCCCCTCCGCCCTTTTAGTTTCTAGGTGGGGGTGGGGTGACAATTGATATGGGACATATCGTGTATTTTGTATTTCGTATTTTAACCGAATCTTATATCCAGTACAATATATTGAAGTCATATCTCGTACAAGATTTCTGTATTCAGTATTGTATTTTGGATTCATATTTGGACGGCTTGGATTGAATCTCTCAAAGATCAAGGGCTTGTGATTTTTTGAGAAATCAATGGCATCTTGGAGGGGAAACATTTTTCTTTTTTTTAAATCAATGATCTGTGATTTTTTTGAGAAAGGGGGGGAGGAACTAATGCAATGAAAAGAGGTGACAACCTCTTTTCAGTGCATTGTTGTAGAAGACTTGTAGAAAGCATGTCCATGAGGGTAGCAACTATAGTAGAAGCCAAAGGAAAATGGACAAGTTATTGAATAATTTTCATGTTAGGCCTTCAAAACTATCCTAATGCATAGAAAAACTTCAATTATTTTCCCCTTCTCATTGAATGCTAAGATTTTGCTTAAATCTCTATAAATGTATAATACATTATATTTATTTATTTAGGTAATTTATCACTTCCCATTTTGTGATTTCATTTTATCTACATTGTGCTCTGAATTTAACATTTACAATCCTTGGGACAGTTTTGAAGGTCACTATATGACCACTATTGTCCATAATTTTAAAGTTGTTGTATCATTATACAACAGGGTGCCTACATCCACTTTTGGGTGCTCTACAACTTCCCATTTTGAATTTGCATAAGAAATCTATGCATAGAGACAAAAAATTTGATCTCAATAAATTTGGCGATTGTCCCTACAAATCTCTCTGCAACCTTATTGTATTGTACAATGGGGTTCCAATCAAAATGGTGTTTTTGAAATCGCAGTGAAAGAAATTTCAATGCTACCGACTTTGACAGCCTCCCAAGGATTGAAAATTTATTTTTTTGCCATGAAATTTTTGGAATAGCAATTAATCTATGTTAATAACATATGTTACAAATTTCAAGGCCAAAAGATCAATAAAAAAAAGATATTCACAATCTACCAACATGTGTTGTTTTGAGAAACACTTGTGGAAACCATTTCACTATTGCCAACTTTTACACCCTCCCAAGGGCTGAATTTTTTTATTTACCATGAAATTATTGTCACACAATAATCTTTATGTTGATAACATGTATGCCAAATTTCAAGGACAAAAAAGTCTTACAAAAAAAGATACTCAAAATATACCAACATGGGTAGCTTTGAGAAACCATTTCTCTACTGCCAACTTTGACACCCTCCCAAGGGCTGAGATTTTTTTTATTTACCATGAAATTTTTGGCACAAAATCTTCTCTATATTAATAACATGTTTGACAAATTTGAAGGTCAAAGGATCTATAAAAAAAAAGATATACACAATCTATCAACATGTATAGTTGTGGGAAACAATGGGGGAAGCCATTTCACTACTACCCATGTTGGTAGATTTTGAATAACTTTTTTTGGTGAATCTTTTGGCCTTGAAATTTAGAATATATATTATTAACATAAAGAAAATATTGTGGTAAAAATTTCGTGGTAAAATATCAAATTTTCAGCTCTTGAGAGTCTGTCAAAGTCGACAGCATTGAAATTTCCTTCACTAAGATTTCAAAAACGCCAATTTGATTGGGACCCCACTGTACATTTCTTGAAATCATACTTTATTAGAAGAAAATTGGTCTTGAAGCTCCAATAAGAGCACTAGGGCATGGTACATAAATGGGCCTCTGGTGTTCTATGAGTAGCTTTCTACTAATGCTTCTACATTTGTTAGATTGTTTAGAATGACTTGTAGTATGGATACTTTATTGTAGACTATTTGAGACCCTAATGTAGAATCATAATTTGTAGCCACCCAACCAAATATAAAAATTTCACACCCAAAACATTACTTGTTTCATCAAAATTGCGAGTTCCAAAAACATTATGGTGAATTTCAATCAATTTCAACACATTCATTGAATTCTCCTATATCAATGAATGGAATTATTGAAGATGTAGCTCCTTCAAAGTCCAATCTTAGAATTTTTTTGTAAACTCATTGAAACACAATTAGTAAGTGCTTAAATAAAGAATGAAAGCATGAGAGCTTGTCACCTAATCGTTTATTCTTTTTTTTAAGAGAATTGGGTTGAAGTTTGGAATTCAACATACTCTTTTTAATCAACTACTACTCTCTTTTTGTAAAAATAACACAAATTCATTAGGTCCTAATTTGAACCTTTAAAAAAATATATTGAACATCAAATATATATTGATTATCAATAGTTAAATATGATATCTACATTGGTTTAGTTGGATTATGCTCTATAGATAATAATTGTAAAGAACACTTGTAAAAATTTGATGTATTTCACTATAATACACTTGATTTGAATGATTTCTTCTAGAATTTACTAGTCAAATTAAGATTTTACTTTTAAAAATTAAAAATACAACAAATGTTTAAATCATAAGATCATAATGTACCAAAAAGAACAATTTTTTTTTTTAATATTTGAAAATGCTTGCAAAAGATCACTTAGTAGACTTCTACGCAACTTAAAACTGACAATTTTTAGAATTATTTTGTACTATAGTTGCAATTGTATTAGACAAACAAACATCCCCTTCCAAATTTAAGTTCTAAATATGTTAGAGTAAGTATTCCATAGTAGTACCTCCAATCCTTCAACTATAAGTGTAATCTTTTTATGAAAATCAATATTCCCTCACAAATCAATTTTACTTTTAATACGAACTTCAGCTACATTGAATCATAATTTCCAAAATTAAATTCACTTGAAAAATTCTCCAATAATTAGCTTGTGATAGAAAAAAAATTATAATAAGTGTTTCTTGCTATATCCCATTTAATATATCATGTTAATTTTGCATCAACCATGAACTATGTCACACAAATTCACATTGAAAACTCAATTTCTGGTTATTTAATTTAAATTAAAGCATCAAACTTTGAGTGATGCAACAACAACCACAAAATTTCTTGCCAAAATTTTGTCTTGCATATTCTTCATATAATACATTATGTTTGTCTAGTTAAGGTGAAAATACCCCAAAACGTCAAAATAAGCATAGTTGGATGTGCTTTTTCATAGGAAAAAAACATTTATGTACTATTAACAATTGGAAATCATGAATTTAAAAACTGTATATAATTTTTAGATAAGACATGTAATTACTATGAATTTTCAAAATGGAACTTGATTCCTAGGCCACTAAAACTGTCACACAGCTTGATCATAATACTAAAATCTAGAGAATCAATAGTCTACCAATTGCAATTCAATATGGGAATGGTTTAATTGCACCGTTTTAGGGACACTTTCAACAAAAATCTATTTGTCAAAAATGGGTACATGGATGGTTTGAGATGTTTAATTTTACCTTAAAATTATTTGCAATTTATCCTCTAAATGCCAAGGCCTTTTTTTAGCTTCGTAGAATTTGCTCTATATTGAACAAAACAACAACATTTTTTATAACTTTTATCAACATCTTTTGAATTGTAATTGTAAAAATTAAAACTAGACATGCTAGAGATTATATGGGAAAGGAAATGCAATAATATCACTTATGGATTGAAAGATTATAATGTTTGATTAAGAGGGTATTGAAATCCTGAATGTGATTTGAAGTCTTTTCAATCCTCTTTTCACATGCCAAATCTAAAAAACTGATCACCAAAAAAAAATGAAGTTAGAGGGCATAGTATGTACAACCCCAATCAATTTATGACTTTTCAAAATCTACTCTACAATTTTTTTTAAGTGAATGTCTAATGAGATTTTTTCTCTAAGATCTTATTAGTAGTGTATGTGAGGTTCATTTTCAAGAGTTCTCAACACTAAAAAATCAAGATTTGCAAGAGACACCCTTGCACAAAATATTGTACAAGAAAAATCATAATCATTTGTTTTCAAAAACAAAATTTTGATGCTAATAAAAACTAGACTTCAAAAATATAAACTACTGAAAACGGTAATTTGTTCAGGTTTATTTAACTTCACAGTATTGTTGACACTAGAATTTGGTGCCTCCAGCATTTAGGGGGTTAAACAAGCACATGGAGTACTCGATATTTTCAACAACCCATTTTCTTTTGTTATTTTACCATGGAAATCTTTCCCATAATTATATATGTGGAACTTTTCAATTTTTGAAATTAATGTTGAATAAAATGGATTGCTCCATAATTTAGAGGTTCCCCAAATCCCTATTGTCACCTAAAATAAGTAGGTAACTACACCTAAAAGTGCACGCTACCTAAAATCGCACACTACAGATTCTTGCCTAAAATGTACTCCCACTGTTCATGAGAGTCTATGATCACTTTTAGAGACACCTATTTTCAGTACTTTGAAAATTCGTAGTTTATTCAAATGGTGTCCAAAGAATGCATTCTAAGAGAATCTAGAATCCCCTTTTCACTACCAAGAGGACCCCTACAAAAGGTTTTCCAATATAATAATGGGAACCATGTTGAATTGCTTATTTGCGCGATTTTAGGTGTAGTTCCCTTACTCGTGTCAATTTTTTGTGTTTCTAACAGCAAAAATCATCATTTTATTTGTTTAGTCCCAGAGCTTCAAATCTCTACTACTAATACTATGGTACTAACAGTGGTGGTATATCCAATGAACGGGGAGTACCGCCGTTTAGTTATGACCTAGCCAATAGAATTTGAGAATTGCCGAATAGAATTCAAAAGTTTAGGAAAAAAACCCGACGAATTAAGAGGAAAAAAGAAAGAATATTCTTTATTTCTATAGGCTTAACCGGGAGTATATTGTAGACAGCCGGTTAGTCCAAGAGAATGTAGGATATTAGCCGGTTAAGCTAAAAAAACTCCCCGGACTGTGGGTGTATCCCTGCAAGATCATCATGTTGAGACCATAGTTATTGCAACCGAGGTATCCAGCCTTAATTAATCTTTGAAGAAATTATCATGAATTTGGGTCATGCAAATTTGGGTAATGCAGTGCAAATTATCATGAGTTTGGGTAATGCAAATGAAGAGGAAATCTTCGAAACTACGACTGAGCATGATGGAATTAAGCTTGGAATTTGATTAATTGTCCAACCTTACCCAGATGAATCGGCAGCAATCCGGCATGCAGTCCGCTCTCAATTACATCTCTGCCACTCAAGTCAACACAAGGAAACTGAAGACACAACATTACCCAAAGGAATTCATAGCAATCAGCTGTAAAATTGTACAATTTCACCCTTGTCTGTTGCACTCCGACAAGGGCCAATTTGTCAGCCAGAATTCAGTTCTGGTACAAGAAAAAAACATCCTCCAGGCCGGGATCGGAGCCTTGCCTTGCCTTGCCGTGAATTGGCTGACTCACTTGTTTGAAAAACTTGCGTTTGATGGAGACTTGAACAAACTCCACTTCTGCACACCACCTCTGTCATGGCCGGTAGTACCACGCAACCATCAAGCTCCATCAGGGATTAGTATGTACAGTTTACATTACTTGTCAGGATTCACGTTCCTTGTTGAAGGGCACATCATTGCACGGGCACCGTTGGTCTGTGTGTGTACATGAGGAGTCACTCTGTTTTTTGGTTCTGTTGTCGGATATTCGATCGATCACAACGTTGGCGTTTCTCAAGCTGGCAGGTGAATGGAGTCCCGACGACCGGGTGCGTGCTGAATTGAATTTTAAACAAAACTTGAACTTAAATTCGTGCAAAAAATTAATAGTAACTGGGAACTGCAAACCATCAATGTTTTTGGGGTTGAATTGGCAAACTTTTGTACTCTGTCAAGGTGATTGAGCAGCTTGAAACATACACACTACTGCTAGTCTTTTAGTTTTTAGAGCTTGAATCTGCAAATGAATCTCACAACTCTGTCACCCAGAATTGGCTCCGTTTGAGACAAATATTGATGATTCCTTCATATGGGAGCTAGAAGGTCTTCACACATGGAATTTTTTTCAATTTTTCATTTTTTTCATAACACAAATGAAGGTGGCTTTCATTGCATTGGACATGGAGATGTTTGGGCTTCAATTTCGCCATTCCTGTCATGTCATCCTGAGTTACGTACGTTGATTCAGTGGTTAAAATTGTCAAATAAGTTTGCTCAGTGCACAGTGGGCAAGCAGTCTTGACTGCTACTGCAAAGTTCATGGAAAAATTTTAATTTTTTAATTTTTGAAACACACATAAAAATTTGACTTTCATGGCACATGCACGGACGCCTAAACAGTAGTCATGTCACCCCTGATTTACGTTGATTCAGTGGGTAGACAATCAATCAATTCTCTCCAAGTACTCTGTGCTTGCAGTCCGTCTCCCATCAATTACAGACTGAATTCATTGTCTGTAATACAACCACAAGTTAAGCCTATCAATGAACTGCCATACACCAACAATTTTTTTTTTTTTTTTTTTTTTCCATTTTTTTCGTTCTCTAAAATTTCTACAGCTCTTCTATATATTGAGACACATGCTCTGCATCTTCAGACAGTGAAGCTTGCCTTAGTTTGCTGCAATGGCCTCGTTCAAGAGTTGTCACGGTGTGTCTCTTCTTCTTGCAGCGCTCCTTGTCTGCCAGGCCTTCGTGGTGCCATCCCTGGCCAGGACCCAAGTTGACATTGGGGCGAACAAGATGGCCGAACCTCAGGTAACTGGCTGGCTCGTCCAATATTTATTAGGTCACTTCACCTGTTGATTGATGACGACGCTCTTCAAAATTGTTGTAGAAGTGACAACCACTGAGCATTGGATTTTGAAAGAGCATGCTTCATTTCTTATCAAATTGGCTATTTCTTTGATGCTACAATATCTTTCCTTCTAGACCCTTGATTGAGCACGATTAAACATGTTCAAGCTTTTTGATGCTCAAGTGTCTTTCTTTTTAGACCCTTGATTGAGCACTACTGAACAAGATTCTGAAATCTATTGAGTTTATGTTTGGTGCTTGAATGTCTTTCTTTCTTTTTAGACCCTTGATTGGGCATGATTGAACAAGATTCTGAAACCATTGAGGTTTTGTTGGGTAACACAAAAATAATGAACAAGATTCTGAAACCTGCCGAGGTTGTGTTTGGTGCTCAAATGTCTTTCTTTTTAGTAGACCCTTGATTTGAGCACAATTAAACAAGATTCTGAAACCTATTGAGGTTATGTTTGGTAACACGAAAGTAAAACCTCAATATGGAACTAACATCCTTGTCACCCTCAAATCAATTTAATCCATGATTTCTTTTTAAATTTCTTTTTAAATTAGCCAATTGTGCATTGGTGAGCCTTCTAATTAGGAACTTAAACACTGTGTGCCCTTTTCTATCACTGTCTCCCTTTTTTCAGGAGATGGTCACTCCACAAGGTTACGGTGGACCCGGACATGGAGACGCCAACAGTGGTCACAGACATGGAGAAGACAACAGTGGACATGGAGGACCGGAGTATGAAGGACATGGGTACCGAGGACATGGACACAAGGACGGGGGTCACGACGGAGCAGGCCACAGAGGAGGCCACGGTTGATTAATCCAAGTCACTGGTGAGCTAGTCTAATAGCAAGAGCCTTCGAATTTTTCCGCTTGATTTCTTGAAACAAACTTCAAGATTGGAGGCACTGATACAACTGTAGAGCTTTGAATCATTCATCTCTTCAAGTAGAAGACTGATATTCTGTCCGTCATGTTAAGCATTTTTTATTTTAACCAATGTGTAGGAGCTAGTGAGCTTTTAACTGGGAGATCACTGTATCAATAGACTGTCTCACTTTTGGTATAAAAGCCAAAAAATTATTCTAGTAGTAAGATCAAATTTTTTATTATCACTTGTTGCTTAATTCTGCAATCGGGTTGAATATCAGCAATTACAAAGAGATAGTAGATAAATAACCCCATTTCCATTCAAGTGCCTTCGACTTTTAATCAAGCCACGTGCTCACGTCCAATTACAGTTTGTTTACCATTTTTATTAGTGTTGTTGATGCATTGATTCAAGTTCATTCGAATTGATTGTTTGTTTGAGCAGTTGCAGAGGAATTGTTCTCAATTCAAGCTGGCGTGAACATCATCAATGTCATCGATGACCCATTTGCAACAGATTACTTCAACTGAAAACCAGATTATATATGTTGTTTAGTTAGTATATGCTCATCGGTAGCTAGTATTAACTGTAAGCATTAGATCTATGTTGGTAACATTGGATAATATTACGGAGTAGTAGCAACAACTCAAGTTTTTCAGATCGACACAAGCTCATGAGTTGATAGTATTAATTTTGAAGTTTCCAAGAAATGGGCGAATGTACTGAAGTGGACCGGGTCACTGAAGAGCTCTCTATCAGTGGCTGTTACGTCACTCATGTGCAAGTCTCTCACATATGCATCCTGACTGTGTTTCTCACTTTTATATAGGGAATAAATATCATCCTTTGTTTCCAATTTCCAGATGTGAACCTCATGTTTGTTAAATCGGTGCAAAATCTTGAAGTATTATATTGGATATTTTTCCCTCCATTTACAAAACTGAAAGTTCACAAAGATTCGGGAGTTCGCATCAACGGATAGGGTCATCTGCTTCAAAGTTGATGGATTCCTGAGCTATTGAACAGAGGATCCATACCTTGCATCACTAAGTTAACTGCTGGTGACAAAACTGCAAACCTGTCCTACTTGAGCTAGCTTTCTACATCATTCATAATTATAAACAATCCTAGTTGAGATCAACCTTCAAATGCAAAATCTAGAAGACTCCATACCAAAAAGAAAAGAGATAGACAATGTTACCACAGTTATTGAGCTACCAAGAAGATAAAAAAGTCATCGATCGGTCAAGAGCTACGTCGTCTCCTTTTGCTGTCCCATTCATCATTAGGACCAACGGATCTTGTCGTCCTTGGCTGAACGACAATCACGGCTTTACAAAACCACTTCTGAAGACAACCCTCCTCAAAATAATACTCCATTGTGTGCCCACGATCTTCTTCAGAGCTAGTCGATTTGGAATCAGACTCTTCATCTACATCTTCTCCTTCGTTGTCAGCTTCATCATCCTCTCCTTCCTCTACTTCCTCGTCTTCTTCGTCTTCATCATCTTCACTCTTATCACTTTCAGTTTCGCTGTAACCATAACTAGGATAAGCATGTTCCTTACAACCAATGCGCTCTAGAGTTAGAGTGCATAGGTAAACTTCAAAGAGTGGCTCTTGAGTTGAGTTCCTGCAATTTCGCAGAACTTCCGCTACGATGTGGTCTTCGTCCTCCAGTACATCAAAGGACAAATTTCTCTTAGAGTACTTATGTTGTAAAGGGATAGCTAGTTGGTTTGGAAGGTTGTTGGCATTCTGGTTGTTCAATTTCCCGTGTACCCAGGGCCGCAAAACAGCCTCAGTTTTTGATGTTAAGGACTCGATCACCTCCTCCCGAGTAGGCTTGCTTGAGCGAGAGCAATTTGCCGGAACCAGTTGATCAAAATTCTTAGAATCATCCTTGAACAAGTTGAAGACCAGAAACAATTGCGTATTGACATTCACGTATGGCAGCACGTCACTCGAGTAAAAGGTGATGTGAGAGAATTGACCTGCCTTGTTTCATGAGAAGTCGAATCTCAACAAGTTTGAGCCATGGGCTGCCACCATTGCTCCACCTTTGAAGCCCATCATTGTTGAAAATAGAATAACCATTGCTGCAATTCCCCTTGCTTTTTTATATCGCACTGGAATTGGAAGTGATTGCAGGAATTGGAAGTCATCATGCTTACACAGAAATAACTTTGACAATTAAACTTTGACACGGCTCCCATGCAGTCCTAGTCTTTTACACACCTCTGCTACAATCAATGGGACAATGGCAATAAAAGGTGATACCCTTGGAAAACCAAAGCAAGGAAAGTCCAATTGCCAAGCACTGCGATGTTTTGACTTCACCATAATGGTTGATCCAGAAACATATATACAGGCGTTGCGAAGCCGGAGGACATCTTTGGCTGAAAGGGGAAGATGCAGTAGGCCAATCCCTTGGACAAATAGCCAGTCGATTAAAACTCCTGCATCAGTGGTATCAATTTCTACAGTGGTAGAATATGAGTTACTGGTACTCCTAAGCTTACTGGCATTCATTTCAAGTGCAGTAAGCAGCTTCGTGAATAAAACTTGCCTACGCCCCGGAGCTCCTGAAACTGAAGACATGCTGCGCGTGCAAAAGACAGACACCACTTTAACACAACAAAAACATAAATAGAGATGAACGCTTTAGTTATAATAATTCCTAAGAATCTGAAGTGGATTTAGAGTTTAAAAAAATGCAGAAAAAAGAACGGGTTGAAGTTACCTACGTTCATATATTTGTTAATCACTCTGCTTCTGAGAAAGAAATGGAATCAGCAAGGTCTGAACCCGCAAAAAGTCAGACTCCGCTACCTGCACAGTAAGTCACAATTGGAGAGAATTGGAAAAAATTGTTTCCAACGTCTTCACAATCAAGAGACTCACACCAAGAATCCAACAACAGACTCACCATTTTTAAACCTCTGCTTTCAAACTTGAGAACTTCACATTCATAAAATGACGTACGTAGTTCAAAGTGACTAAATTGTGACATTCAAGTGTACAGAGCTCTAAAACTAGGACTCAAGCCGATAATTATGAGGTCCAGAGGGGAGCCAAGAAAATTGCCAATCTCTTTCAATTCTTCATTTCAACAAATGTGACGATTAAGAAGTTCATTAGTTCTGAAAGAAAATGCTAGGTTAAACAAATTCCATCCTGCAAGACTAAATCAGCTTCTATTAAATCTTCTGCATTCGACATACAACACTGCTTAAAAGAAAACCACTGCCGGCCTCCGACGAGCACCAGTTTAATATCTACAGTATCCTCCTTAAATGCAAGTCCACACTCCACACCGTCCCCCTCTCTCTCTCACATAATACAGCAACTTGAACAACTCAAATGCACTACAACAGAATTGACAACCTAGAACTCGGGTTGATTGAGTTCACCAGTCAATAGTCGAAATTGAGATTGCCATTGCGACAGAATGTTAGCAGAAATTCCTGTCAAGAAGCTCGCCTCCGAGCAGGAACGAACGCAATTGAGATTGAAAGAAGAAGATATGTGAAGTAAGGAAAGCGATTCTGTCATGCGCAAGTGTTTTTGCTTGTCAAAAGAAAAATTGAAGTCGGCCAAAGCCATTATCGTGAGTCACCACGCCGACATCATCCAATGCTACATCGTATTGATTTAGGAATTGGAAGTGAGGCTTCCGTCTGTAGCAAAAAATTGGTTGAAACTGAAAGCAGCTTGAGGCACAAGCTGAAATTAGAAAATGGTAGAATCTCGAACAGCTTGCTTGGGAAGTAATGACAGTGTGGCTAAACCCTGACAAATCCTAACTTAACAGTAAGGTACAGTGACTGACGAAACTGAGTACAAAGTTGTCAAAACGTTTTCATTCAAACAACCATAACATAAGCATCGATTGACAAAGTCCCAAAGTAGATATAAGGAAGTTGTAACTTAGTGTGCGACATAAGGTAATACGTTCTTAAAGCAATCATTTAAGGGCTGGTCCACCTTTTTCACATGCTTCCTTAGACAAAATTATTTTTAGATCATTTTTCAGAAAAAGAAAAGAAGGTGTGGAACCTAACACAAGTGGTTTTGTATTTTTCCCAAGCATTTTCGAATTACTTATAAATTTTCAAAGATTCAGGGCACAGGCACCTATTTGTGAACATAGGTCTCCCAAAATCTGTCCACTTGCAACTTGTAAAGAGATGTGTAAAAATCAAAGATAGTGATTGGCTCTTGCAATAGAAAAACAATTTTTCTTCAATGCATTCAATTGCTAAAGTGGTCCATTTAAGGATCACCCCATTTCCATTCTCCACCTAAAAATAGGGGCATTTTTAGAGCACACTACCTTACTATACATTACCATGGAAGTTTGAAGAAAAAATTAGTTGTGATTTGCAAGAAAATCATTTTCAAAGTTAGCCATGTCTAAAACTCAATTTTGTTCAACTTCATTTGGAATTATTTTATCTCTTTTCAATTTTTTCTTAGAACTTTGAAAAAACTTTTTGTGCCTTGGCATGTTGGTATAAGGTGGGTACACCCAAAAGCGCCACAAATTGGGCTATGAGTAATTTGAAGGCTAAATAGATAATAGTAAATACAAGATTGTAAAGAGATGTGTAGAAAGGGAAGGAATGCACAAAAAAATTCAGATTTTGACAAATATGAGACCACAACAAGGATACATAGTTTTGGAAGTAAAGTATTCAAAAGCGCTCATAGGATGCACTAAAAATCAGCAATCACATGCTCAAAGGTCCCCTCCCAAGGTGTTGGAATGAAAAGAAATGGAGTTGCAATTGTGTTTAAAACAATGAAAAACAACAACTAAATTAGTAACCAACAAGCAATAAAAAAGCTTGTCAATAATCAATGGGAGTTGTCCATGTGTTTCAAAGAAGAAAAAGGATGATAACCTTGTCAGAGAAACAAATTAACATGTGATGTGAGCTTACAAGCATGTCATCAATACCCCAAATGGCCAATGGTTCTTTGACGAACTACCATATTCACTCATTGACAATTTCCAGTAGATAACTACACAATTTAAGGGCTTAATCTAGGGTGCGCTTTAAGGTATTGCACCATAATGGGTGTACCCGCCTTACATCATTTTAGATTGTTGTACACAAAAATTGAAGGAAATTAACATTTACAGAATTAAAAATATCAGCAGTTTGACAAATACGTAAATGATGGTTCTCACAATATCTGAATTTTTTTTTTTGAAATTGAGAGCATGGGATAGCACTAGCCACTATAGAGAGACTACGAGTTGCAGCATGGACCATTGTTACATCTGAATGCCCTTGCATTTTGAAATATTTGTTGAATTTGGCAATGCGTTCAATTTATATTTCACAACTATATAATGTGTTTTATTAGGGTCAATTTTTTTGTCCAAAGACTAGAGTTCATGATGCACACAATTGATTCAGTAAATCCAAAAAAACAAATTATCATTCATTGTCAAAATCCTTTCTTTTCTATTTTATTTTAATACTACTCACTCTCAACTTAGCCAAAGTTTATGCCTGTTTGTCTTGAAGATAGCATGCTGCACTAAATTCCTTAAACTGGTTTTGGGATCACTGTCTCCGACTAAGCTTTTTATCTCTAAAAGGACTTTTAGACCCCCTCAGCCATGGCGCGCTCCGTCACTGTTCTATGGAGTTCTGCTCCTTCTCAATGTTTTCGCACCGGAGTCTCTGGCGCGACAGTTAGATGGTGCGGCTTTAGACGGGCCCGGGAGGTCTTATCTATCCCCGACCACCGACTCCGAAGGCTCCACACGAGGCGAAGAAACTCCAACCCGCGAGTTCAGACGAGGTAAAGAAGGTCCTCCCGGCGGCTCACGAGGTACTTAATTATGCATTAATTGTGATTCTCTTTGTTTGCTTGAATTCTGGAAGCACGTCTTTGTTCAATCCTTGGAAAACGGAATATTCTCATTCTTCGTTTTCTAATTCTGCATTAACCTGAATCCAATGGTTATCCAATCTTCTTTAAGAAGATTGGATAAGAACAGAGTCTTGGAATACAGAATTCATGAAAACGTAGTGTACGCATGGCAATCAAAAACGAGATTGAAACATTAGGAGGATGAGAACATTTCGATTTCCAGTATCACGAGTCCAATGTCAAAAGTGATGCTCCATGATGACTGTCATCCTTGCGCAGGCGGTCAGTGCTGCCGGTGAGGCGAAAAGAGAGGTTCCGCAAGGTAATGAAGTAAAGGAAGAAGGCTTTGGAGACTGAGACTGGGAAGGAGGCGATGCTTGGGGATGATGGAATGAAAGAGATGGCGGTGGAGGCGGCAAGTAATTGCGTATTTGAATCCACGAAAGTTTCACCTCATTGTGTACCGCCCGACTCCGAAGTTCTTTTCAGTGAACGTCTTTTGATAGTCATTCAACGTTTCGACTGTCGGGTGTTCGACAACATCTTCTCCCGCAATCTTCGTGAATTTTTCTCGATCCCAGAATACGAGGAGCAGCAATTAAGAATACTATCTAGAGAGATGTCTTTTACTCTTTTTTCTGCCGAATGGTCTGAGCGACCGGTAAATAAGTCCATGTCCTGATTGCAACGGAGGACATTGCGGCACCAAGTTTGCAAAATCAAAATTAACGAGAATCTCAACAAAAGCTTTAAGTGATCAAATAGTTGTAGTACCCAAATTGAGTACCAAGTGTACAGACAGACAGATTAAAGAGTGCTGAAAAGCTACTTTAATCAAGTTCCTACTTCTCGGCGTCTTAGTAATGTTCATATTGACGATGCATTAGATCTTCACGGTTAGAATATTGAGCTCTGTGGTTATGAAGACACACTGAAGACTTTTTCAGTAATCCGGCCGGAATTCAATAGTCTTTCTGGCCGAGCTCACTATGCGTTTTCACGATTCCATCAACACATACGAAAGTGAATTTATCATCTTCGTACTTCTGAGATCCTAATCCGTTCTCTTGACAAAACGTGTCTGTGAAATTGGTCAATGCAGGACGCAGAGTTCCAGAAATGCAGAGAGATGCTTTGGTTTTCCCCTTCCTCCATCAAGTCATTCTCACTTGTTCAAGTCAGGTCAAACCAATTTAGAGATTGTAATGCAATGCAATGCAATGATACGTCGATCTTCAAGCTAATCAAAAGTGTTGATTTACAGACAGGGAGTAATGGCTCCACAGTACAGTACAGTACAGTACAGGACTACAGGTAGGTGATGCAGATAGAGTTTTCCATCCATGAATATTTCAGTACAGAAGGGAAACCTAACCTCACCATATGTAGCAGGTACAACTCACCACGAGGATCACAAGAACAGACAACTCGAAACATGGTTCACATGTGATGGCAGTAAATCTAGCTCGAAGGACTCACCTTCAATTGATGGCAGCTCTATATATTGCAACTCAAAGCTCCATTCTCTTCTGCGTCCGTCCTGCATGCTTCCAGTGCCATAACCAATGGCGACCATCATCAAGCCCTTCGGGTCTGTCTCTCTCGTTCTCGTTGCCCTCCTGCTTGCTCACTCTCTGCTGCTTCCAGCCATGGCCAGGCCTCTCCCTCAGAATCAAAACGCCGTGCAAGCTTCTGGCGCCAGGGTAAGCTAGTTTGCAACCGTTCCAAGATGGGTTCAGAGTACTTAGCTTAGATGTTTCCATTGATGAATAGTGCTTGTCTTGTGGCGTACTCACATTTTTCCAACGTTGAAAGTTCTCACACCCTGGATTGGGTAGCAGTTTCCAACACTGATATTCACTAGTAGGATTGGGTAGCAATTATTTTGCTTTGTGTCTGCAGACTACAGTGTAAGTGACAGCTTATGCATTTGGTTTAGAGGTTCCATTTAATCATAACATGACACGTGGCATTGTTCTAAAGAAAATCATTTTTCATACTAAAGAAATATATTACGGTAATCTGAAGATGGGGTTCAAAGTATTCACCACTTTGTCCCTGCAAGTTGTCCCTTTCATTTCAATGGTTGGGAGCACACAACATTGCAATCATAAGAATCATAATGTTGGTGAGCTTGAAGACCACTGTGAATGAAGAGTCTCTTGGATGTAGTTTGACTAGCCATTGCACGTTTTGCCTTTGTAAAAATACATTGAAACATCAATCATGCTATTTAGTCAATTGCTTCACAAATCCAAGCTAATTGATTTGTTGTTGACCTCTATGATTGCATGCTAGGATATCATCTCCAGGAAGTTAGTGGCATTTCAAAAATGGTATGGAGGAGGAGGTTGTGACAGTTGCGGATATGGTAATGGCGGTGGATATAACAATGGACCTGGGTATGGTGGTGGGTATGGAAATGGCCCAGGCTATGGTTCGGGACATGGGCCGTATCATCGTGGAGGGGGAGGTGGAGGTGGTGGAGGAGGTGGCGGTGGCGGAGGGGGTGGTGGAGGAGGTGGGGGTGGAGGCCGAAAGCTTTGAACTCCCCGAAGAAATCAATGTGTCTTATCAAGGATCCATTGTATTAAAGTCATAAGATAATTAAGCAAGTCAAGACGTTCTCCATAGGAAATGGCTAAAGGCAAAGTGCTTATAACTTTGAATCTTAAGCAAATAGAGACCAGCATGCTGCACTTGTCTCAACTACATTGTTCACCGAAGGCACTCCAACCGCATGGGTTAAAAATATCTTCAGACACTTCAAAGAATGTTGAGGCATTAGTTGAAAAACTTTCACATCAACAAGAATGAATGGTTTTGTTTTCAAAAGAGAGTGTGATGTAATTAGTGTAGTGTGACCATATTGTTTTTGTGGTATTCGGTCATCAATGTCTTCATAGTGTTGGAAATCTAGATTTTCAAAGCAGGTGGTTGTGCACAATCTAAAGAGGGACTGGCAATTAACTGTTGTGAAGAAAACACTATAATTATGTGCATTGTGCACAGCTATCCCTTTTTGTTGATCTATTATGATTTTGATAACAAGTGTTCTCAATAAATGAGCAAGAGACAACTGGTCTCATTTGCATTATTAATTATTTATAGAGGCATGATGACGACTGTAATTGATGAATATGATGAGAATAGTGAGCACTTGCTTTGAAGAAGCAAGACACGTTGCCGTCGGTTGAGTAGGCTTGCATTCAGTATAGTTGAGCAGATACTGTGCTTCTTACATGCACTCCAATTTCATATGATGTTTGGATGGTTATTGTGGCCATGGATTGTGGTCTTGTCTGTCAATGTTTTTCAAAACATGAAACCACAGACCAATATGTCAGAAATCATTGTTCACAACCTCGCTGGAAATAAAGCCTTGAAAATATTTTTCAATCGCAAGAGCCAATCGTTTTGACTGCCCAATTCTTTCGAAACTTGAGTTTTGGTTGTTGACGACAACATTTCACAAACCTAAGAGTGATAACCACTGTTAGTTTGATAAACTTTTTTGGTTGATTTCAAGCTTTCAGCCTAACCCAAATTGGGTTTGCAAATGTAGCTCCTTTCAGGTAAGGGATTAGGACTCAACTTTTGAGCAACTCCTGCGGATAGTCACCTTAGAGAAAAGAGATGGACCAAGAAAAATTGAATTGCATTAACTTATACAACACATAGATAATGAACTGAAAACACAATTGCCAGGAGAGAGTTGATAATCTTGACAAGAGTATCGGCGAGATAATGCCCTTGTCAAGCCTTGCTTTGTTATGCGGCAGCCAGCCCAAGTTTCTCCAAAGCAAGAAAGCCTCAATGTGCTACTACCACATCGAAGTACAGGCGTCCATGCAGATTGAGTATTGTTTGTAATACCTTAGTCAAATGAACTGTACATTGTGGAAGACGATGCAACTCAGAGTTCATCCTCAGTGAGTCTGCTTGTGGCAACAAATCACAATTCAAGCCCCAAGCTGCGTCGTCCAGCCTCGTTGAGGTCCTGCTCCTGGAATCGGTTGCACCAATTCGCTTCGTAATTCTCAGCTGGAAAGTCGGGCGGGCTGTGTCCAAGCAGAAAAGCCTTGTGCACGGAGTCAGCATAATCGGCATTTTTCTTACACCAGGGAGCGCCAGGAATGTACATCACGTTACCCCAGCCTTGCTGGTTCTTCACAGGCGCCACCGCGTGCACCATGTCGCAATGCCACCAGACGGAGTCCCCCGGTTGGACACTCGGGATGGCGGAGAGTGCTTCCAACAAAAAAGCATGCCATCGCTTGGTCACGGGGAAGGCCCGGTTGATGCTCACGCCGCACATGTCGACTTCGGCCACGTCGGGTAACAAAGGCCGCAGCATCAGGTAGGCCATGGTCTTGGGGATGGGGATGGTGTGCAAGACGCCCATGTCGTTGCTCATCTCGCTGAGCGCTGTCCACCCTTGGAACGTCCGAAACGCGGAGCACATGGTGGAACCGGGGAACTGCGCGGCCTCCGTGCGGTAGGAGGCATCCCACGGGTCGTAAGCAGCGAATTCACCAGCAAACAGATGCCGAAAGTGTTGCTGGTACCCCTCTGTCATCCACAAATCCAAGCACCCGGGGTCCAAGTGCGCGCCCAGGCCATTGGAGTTTGTTCCGGGTGGGCGGCGACGGATTCGGTCAGGGTAGAGGCTGTAGCGCTGTGGGTCGAACCAGGTCTTGCCGTGGGATTCGTGCTTCCACTGCGAGTTCAGAAACTTCTGCACCTTGTCCATACTGGGGTGTTGACGAGCTTGCATCTGAGAGCTCGACCAGTAGATCGGATAGATCTCGGGTTTCGACAGCTCCAGGGTGCCGAAGTAGTCGTCGGCTGGGCCAGAGTAATTTTGAAAAAAGTGATTGGAGTCGACGTAGTGGACTGCGTCGGCGTCCCAATGTTCTGCCTGCGTGCGGTCGAAGTGACCGCGGATCATGACGCAACCACGCCGTTGGAGCTTGGCTATGGATTGTTCGCTCACCGTTCCATTCTCGACGTCGGCGAAATCGATAATCGGCCACACTTCCTCGCCACGAGCCTTGGTGGCCTTGATGTCTTCAATCTCAGTAACCAGAAAGACCTCAATCTCGTTGATGACCTCCTCGACGGTGCGACCGTGATCTGTGATGCGTTTCCGCAATGCAGCCTTGATTTCCTTGATGGCTTGAGGTATGTCGGTCGGAATCGTTTCCCAATGCGGTAAGCCGCTCACGGCACTGATGTCGCCAGCGGTGTCCATCGATGCGGCAAAATCCCTGGGGGCCGCCCTGCGAAACATTCGGAGACCTCCCGCTAGGCATGTCGCATGGTGCGCTGCACCCTGTGTTTTCCGGGGTATAGTTACACTGGAGGGTGAAGCCCGCCCGATACTGCACCTAGCGTTTCCACCATTCTGGCAAAATTCCATAATAGGGGAAACACCTCTGCCTGTGTTTGTACAGTCTATTACGACTCGATCCATCTTCTCATGCTACGAAGCTGATATCCGAATTTGATAGCGCAATCTGTAATCAATCCCTAAGAATACAGTCAGTTGCAGTTGTAGTGAGAGCACATTGCAGCGTTGAAATCAGGTGACATGTGGCACGAGCGAGTTCATCTCTTTTCCTCACAGACCTAGACAATGAGCATAATAACTTAACGCACAGCAGTAGCAAAGAACTAAGTTACAGGCACTCGGACGCTAACTAGAAGGGAACGAACTTGTGTTCAGTCACAAAGTCTGAATGTCAAACTACACCTTCCATTGCTCATTACTGTCAGCATTAGACTACACATGAAACATCGTAAAATTCAAGGCAAAATTCAACCTGACTCTGGTCAAATCTCAAAACCATTGAAGGCACGTGAAGAGAAATGCACACATTCTGATTTGATTAAGCTCATGAAAGACGCCAGTACAATCATCCTATCCGTTCCCAAAGATCGACAGAAGGAAGACAGACTTCATTTCTTAAATCAGACTTTGGTTCTACGCACAAGCAACAAATTTATATATAACAAGAAAACCCTGCACATCGCCATAATAGCGAAGACTACAGCAATCTTCCGGCTTCCGCAGCTTAGCCAGCTCCAAATGACAATAGGAAATTTTTACGGTCAATTATCTTCTCAATAGCATAGAAACGGAAATGAGCTTAATCATCAAGCTGTAATTATAGTCCGATGGCTATGGCAGCAACTCAGATCAAAAGCAGAATTATTTTCCCGTAGAACTTTACCTCGACGAGTACTTCGACAATCATGCCGCCAAGCTGGTATTCCAATGCATATCGGAAATCAAAACCGCAACCGGAGATTCTCGACCAGCAGCGCCGGCGATCAACGAGCAAAATAGCATAACCTTCGGCGGAAATTAGAGGTGGATTCTGCGGAGAGGAAGACCTGAGATTTGGGCACAAATCTCCCCCGATCGTCCTGATTCATAGGCTTCGAAAGGTCCACATGAAGAGCGCCCATAACTTTTAACAAAATTCGGTCTCGTCACATTTGTCACGGCCGCGTGCGGAAGGAATCTGAATGAGCCGGCCTGTGTGTCGTCCAAAGGACTGAAGAAAATTAGAAGTATCGCTGCGAAGAAGACCATGGCAAGCAGCAGAGCCGAAGCTAAGCTATCCATTGGTCCAATCTGTAGGCACCACGTCAGCAACATTCGGTTGCCAGCTTGGCAGAACCTGGATCGATTCTTCAATGCAACCTGGCCGTAAAACGCCACATCACCAATATTAGGGCTGCCAGCTAGATAGATGGGGTGAATAGGCTTGATCGAAGCCACCCTAATGACGCCACGTCTGCAATAGTATGGGCTGGCACGGACGCATAATACGGGTCGATTTAAATCTCGTCCTTCCGGACGAGTAAGGAACGGTAAAAGGCCAACTTTGAACGGAAAAGGTAAAGTTCGAAAATGCTCGTCTTTCTGAGCGCGATTAGGGCTGGTCGGGATTGTTTGTTTTTCGGTGCGACCCGGAGCGGGGTGTGCCTTCCAATCTTGCTTTCTTGCTTGCTTCCAAGATCCGAGGTTTTGTAGGCGATCCGGGCACACTTAAGTTGGCTGATCATTTCCAGGGATAATTTTTTTTGAGATTTTCTGTGGCGCTGTGAGCCATGGAGGGCCAGCAGCAGCAGCAGGGCGGAGGAACGCGCGCAACGCTGCTGGAGGCTGTGCAGGCGCTATACCATCATCCCGATCCTTCCATTCGCAATGCGGCGAATCAGTGGCTGGACGAGTTTCAGCACACCATGGAAGCGTGGCAGGTCGGGCAGATCCCTCTATGTTGCCAAATTAGGGTTTAAGATTGGGGTGAGGTCGGGAGCTGATCTCCGGCCATTGTGAATTTTCCTTGCTTATTTGATCGACTCTGAGGAATCTAGTCGTGTTGAATGCAGATTTCCGACAGTGTGCTTCACGATCCGAGCAGCAGCCTGGAGACGCTTTACTTCTCGGCTCAGACAATTCGAACCAAGGTAGTGCTCTTCGGATTGAGGCGTATCTTCGATTATTTGTATTTCATGGTTTGTTGTTTCTGTAGGTTTGATTAGGAACGCACTGTTGTTGAGATTTCAAAGGACGGAGTTGTGAGAATATTTGCGGGATAACCGTTTGAATTGATGGAAATGAGATTGACGATTGTTAAGAGTTACTTAAAGCTTATTGGATTTTTCGTCTCTGTGTTCAGGTGCAACGGGATTTTGAAGACTTGCCACCTTCTGCGCCTCTTTCACTTCGTGCCTCCCTAATGGTGAGTCCTTGTGTTGTTGTAGACAGTAGACATCGAAGTTTGCGTAATTGTCGTGTATTTTCTTGTCATACCTATTTATGGTGCATCATGTAAGCAGGATATATTACTGTTACTTGCACATGCGTACTTTAGCCTTTACGTGCTGAGAATCAGAATCTTAGTTTTCATTGAGTGTATCGAAGTTTATTTATTTTTAAATGGTTACGTGTGCTCTTCGTGACTCTGGATCGTGTCTCATCCATTAGCATACTTCGGGGACGTAGATAGGCTGTAGTTTAATCACACGAATGAAGTACACGGCTATATATGAAATTTTACTTTTCTTGGGACGTATGATTGAAGTTAATTTAATTGGCAATGTGAGCTTGATAATCAAATTCAGATGACTTCGGAGTGATTGGATAGCATCATAAATTTTCAGATCCTCCAGCCTTGGCTCTCTATATAAACGGCCCTATAGTTGTATGAATCCATCTATGGGATGAGTAGTTTTATCGAAGTATGGCCATTGATTTGAAAGTGTTGGTTTGTTGAGGGAGGGAATTCTGCACCACCTCTTCCCACCCTTGGCTTTTTCATCGGCACTCCGTCTACCCCCTTGAGCTGACCTTCTAATTTTTGATCTGCATATTTGGTGATGTCTTCCAACTTAAGACCTGGTTATGCAACCCCTTGACCATTTCCTAATTATCAGAATCATGAATTTCGTTACTTAAATGGTTTCATTACTTTAAGGGCTATTTTTTTGTGGAGGGTGCTTATCTACTTTCAATGAGTGGTTTGCTATCAGGCTTCGCTTACTAAGAAACGACATCGTCTAACGCACTAGCATTTCCTTCTTGTGTCCAGACACTGCTTATGAAGTTTAGGCAGGGCCCAGCTGCTGTCAGAACTCAGGTATTGAAAGCAATCTCATTATAGGTAGCCTGAGTTACAAGTTATTCTCATCAGATAGTTTGAATTCTAGTAAGGCTTTATGAACTTATCATGGTCTTCTGGTTATCGCCATACATCTGCTGCTTATCATCGTACGATATCATTTTTGAATGTTTGTGAAGAATCCTTTTGGATCCTTTTAAGTCTTTCTGATATGTCGACTTGGTTGCCAGTTGTGTCTTGCAATGGCAGCTCTTGCTGTGCAAATGACACCAGAGGATTGGGGTCGAGCAGGAGTAGTACAGTGGCTTGGCCGGGAGCTGTCATCTCAACTTGAGGCCATTCCAGTTTTACTCGAGCTGCTAGCTGTTTTTCCACAGGTTTCCTAGACCTTCATAATTCTCCCACTTTGGTTGAACGACATTTGGACAGCTTGACAACATGAATTTCACCACTAAGTGATGTATACAAAGTTGGGTCTTGACATGGTTAGGTTTTGAGGAAGCATGCTGTTGGTGAGTTGTTGCCAGCTTTTGAGAGCCATTCACCCTAGACGAGCCGTAATGAAAAGCAGAGCCGAGTGCAGCTCGATTACAGACAGGGATCAAAGTTGTGATTTCCTTGTGACTCTCAGTTTGACCATACTACCCTCATCTTTCTCAGCTCCTTCTGGGCCTAAGGTTTAGACAGTGTTCTGCAATTTGTTTGTGAGATGAAGGATTCAGTGAAATACAGTAGAACTCCTCTAAATGCATAGGTCCGGGACCTCTGACAACATTCATTTAGAGAGGTTTTAGCAATAAGAGAGGGTCTGCGTAATCAAAAAATATGATCTGCCGCTGGCATCATTGTGACAACCAGAAATTCTTTGCGCAACCAGAAATTCCTTACCTGCCTCGCAGTTAATGCTATTGTACTGTACCTACCTTTTTTTCCTTAAAATATTATATAGTACTGCCTCAAGCCGGGACTGCTAGGACCGGATACTTATAGAGGTTTTTGCAATTATAAGGGGTGCAATTAGAGGAGTTCTACTGTATAGTGGTTTCTGTAGTCTGTGTTCATGCATCGGTTTCAGCGAATTTAGTTTTTCTTTGTTAATCTACACTCCGTTGTGCCTAAAGATAAGTAATGGAGAATTACTTGTGCAGTTAATAGGTGTGTCACACTTGACAAAGTAAGAAATTACCTTATGCAGTATGCCAAATTTAGTCAGTTGACTTGTTTGTTCTAGTCATGACTGCTTTTGGTTTATTTATTTATTATTATTCATAGTGAAATGACCTCTCTCAGCAGAAGTCTCCTTCCCTGCAGTGGTCAAAGACTGCAGTACAGACTATGCTCAGACGCATCTTTGACCAGTATGTGAGGGAAATATGAAAAGTAGTGCGTTGTATAGAGATTTTAAGTAATACAGTCGAAACCGAAATTGCGCTGTCAGGGTTCTAAGTTTTGCGTGTCCGTCTCTCTTTACATATGTGCATGTAGTGACCACTACGAGGTTGGTGTCTTGACTTGCAAGACATCGCCTATTGAGAAGATTTCTGTTTTATTTTGATGTGAAATTACGAGTTTCGACTGATAATTAGCAGTCTGAGTTCTTTTGTGCAGGAAGCAAATAGCTACAAAATTGCAGTGCGGCCAGAGAAACGCAGACAGTTTCATCGTGATATGGTGTCTTCAGTACAGAATGCCTTTGACTTGCTCAGCTCTTGCTTGTCTGAAGGTTCCATCCAATTGCGGGAGCAGGTGTGATTGTTATCCTTGTTGAGATTTCTTGCATTCTTGACGCATATAGGCTATCTCAGATTTCGATGTCAAGTTGATCCACAAGCACTCAAGACTGTATTAATAGTGAACTTTTCAGTCATTGAGGTCTCTTATTTTGGACGGTGGTATGGACTTTGACTGACAGATACTTCGAGCATTTGCAGCATGGATGCGACTTAGTTTTGGGTGGGTTGGAACCTCGCAAGTCCTTTGCTGAGTTCAGTTTATTTACTTTCACGAATGGTAGAGGACGATCTGAGCATAGTCTGTACTATTACTTGAAGATGTTTATCCTTTGTTGGATTTAGTACTCTATATCTTCTGCATTACTATCCAATTGTACTTGATCAATCCTGTGGCATAAGAGTTGATGTTTGGCAATATATTTGGACATGCTTTGTGTCCTTATTATTGGGTTTTGCCACACTGCAGGATTAGTGCGACAACCCTCGCCTCTCATCCTTTGGTGGCAGCTTCGCTTGCGGGACTAAATTCCGAAGAAACTTTTGATGCTGCAGTGGACGGTACGCAGCCCCTGTGAGTCTACCCCACCTGCTTGTATTATGTTCACTTGCACAAACAGAGATCATTATTCACCAGTCTTACTAAACTTAGTGAAGGAATTTGAGAATTTGGGATTCATGAGATAAGAACGTCTAATCATCGGGTATCACTTTTTACTTAGCGGATCTGCTGCATATATTTTTATTTAAAATTCGCCAGTCAAATCAGTGAGTTGTCCGGTTATTGCTTTGATAAGACACGTTTTGGAAGTTATTCTACTGTAGGTAATGTTGAAATACGGTGCATAATGAATACGGTGCATAGCAACTTACAATAATGGATGGTTGCAGCCGTGACAGAGCTTATTCGCTTTACTGTGAGTGGAAGCCCCGTCGAGTTGTCTGCCCATATGCCTCTAGTCGTGGTGTTGGTTCCACAGGTTATGGCTTTGCGGCCTCGGTTCGCTGCAACTGTTAAGGTATGGTATTATGGCAGGCAAGAGGCTAGAAGATGGATTATTGACGCTGTAGTTTTGTTTTATTGTCCTACAAATTAGTACGCTGTGTGTCTTCAATCGAGTCTAAAATTACGCTTAGATCTTGAGCAAATATTTTAACAAATACCATGCTGACTTTGATTTTGATTTCAAATTTGGTATAAACTTTTTCGAAGGGAAATCCTTTGATGAGTATCGCGATATGAGACTTATGTTTTGAAAGACAAGTAACACGTACTGGACTTTAATGATTGATATTCATGCCTGCTACTTTTCTCGAAAGCTTTAACAGTGACGAATACCTGACTGGAAGAGTCTCTGAGTATTTTTAGGCTGCGCAAGCTGAAAAGAAAGCACAACAAGGAGTTGATATTGATGCAAATCAGTTCGGAGAGGAAGAGGTATGTTTGTGCGGGAAATGTAATCCTTTTTATTTTCTGATATGGTACTGGAACTTTGCGTACGCTCTTATTCTTGATGTGGAGTAAGAACTTGTAGTAAACTTTAAGATCACACGTTTGGCATTTTGTGATCATGACGATTTGCCCGGTTTTCTTTGGATGTTATGTTACCGACGGTTCACATCTTTTTTCTACCCTGGATTTAATTTGTTGAGCCTGAGTTTCTCTCCTCCGCATATTGTTCTTAATCAGGATGAAGAAGTCACGAAAGGCATGGCGTATTTGTTTGCGGAAATGGGAGAGTCATATGTTGACTTGATTGCCAGTGGTATGTAGAGTCTTCAACGCCTGGTTTTCTCTATGGTGGAGTTTATGGATCGTAAAGTAGTTGTTTGTAAATATGACTCGGGCATTTTACAAGAGGTATTTTGCAAAAAGTGCCATCATCGCTAGCATCCTCCTCTGCTGTGTAATTTCTTAACAATTTCCTCGTCATGCGGAAACAGGGTCGTCTGAGTCTCTAATGATTGTTGAGGCACTCGCCGAAGTGACATCACATCCTGATGATAACATCGCGGCTATAACTTTCAACTTTTGGCACCGTCTGAGTCTTGCTCTGACAACCAGGTACATCTCAGATTTCAACTAGTCTATCTGTTTTCCAGCAACAGAGAAATCGCTTTAATCCGGAATTACATTTCGTATTTGAATCTCTCTCGACGCATGTGGCTTCTTTTGATATCATGTGTTCACCCTTCTCCACCGCAGTGCAATCAAAATCCATTGCTGGAAAATGACTAGGGACATGTTTTACAGATCGTTCTATGTTTTTGTACTTGTTTTAGAGAGAGATTGGAACAACGCGCATCAGCTGAAGGGGAAGCGGCTGCCGATGTGGAGAGGGAACGAAGACTGGCTATATTTCGCCCTACATTTGAGCTTCTAGTGTCTTTGGTAGGACACTGCACGTTTTCTTGCACCCGTCCTCCAGCAAATTTATTATTTTCTGTTTATGGACCTTTTCCTGTATGTTAACTTTTAGTTTTGCTCCATTCAACTGATTCATGATATCCAATTTTGACAATCCCAGGTTAGCTTTCGTGTCACTTATCCTCCTGGATTTGAAACCTGGAGGAAGGATGAACTTGCTGATTTCAAGTCCACCAGATATGGTAAGTTTTACTTGCAGTGTATTGAAATGGCTTACTCAGCGTGCTTTGCAGAATGTTTTTCTGCACACCCTTTTTTTCGTTATTAATCGTATTCTCAGGGAACTACTTTCCAGGCCAACTGGATGCTTTTAGTCTTTAAAAAACACTTCCGTATCGAGTTGCATTAACACCTGAATGGTCATTGTTTTTTCAGCTGTAGCGGATATGCTCATGGATGCTGCGGCCGTGCTTGGAGGACAAGAAACTCTGAGGCTTCTTACCCAGCCTCTGCTGCAGGTGAACCTTTGCTTCTGAAACATTGTTTTGGATCTTTTCAAGAATTGTACCATATCAGGACGCTTGTTAGTCAGTGAGGACATCTACCTCATAATTGTGATGATTTTTCTAATTCTTTTGAGGACTCTTGATCAGTTTCTCCTTAAGTGATTAAAAACTATTTTGGACCAATTTTCAGCTTGCGGCAAGTGCCAGAACTGGAGGTTCTTGGGACTGGCGTGAAGCAGAGGCATCTCTCTACTGTATTCGTGCTATTGCTAAGGCAGTTCCAGCTTCAGAAGATGCTTTCATGCCTCAGGTGACCTTTGCTTTTGAGTGCAGATCTTTGAACGTAGGTTGTAGCATATCTGGTTTCCTGTGACTTTATCTTTCTTTTTCTTTATTAAATATTGGGATTGATTTCTTCTATACGCTTTCGTCTGATTCACCGAGTCTGGAATTGGCATGTATAAACCTCATCAGATCTTTGTGCTTTTACCCCAACTGCCTTCTCAACCTCAGCTCATCTACACCTGTAAGCTGAGCTACTTCTTGTCCATGTTATCTTTGAAATTTAATTTTCTCATGGCATGCTTTTGTAATTCAATATCCAGTTCTGATGTATGTGGACGCCTATGTGTGGTCACTAAAAGAGTTCTACGCTCTTAGTGCAGACTCCTGTACAAAGTGAGGTGATACTATTTTTGAATGGATTGACTCATGATATTTGTGACTCTGGTGGATTATGGTTGCAGCATCATTGACAATAGCAGCCTTTGCTGATTGGCTAGGCAGCACACCCAGTGCACCAACTCTTTTACCATCTCTTCTGCAACTACTCACCAGTGCTCTATCAGCGCCGGAAGAGGCGTGCGCTGCTGCTGCCTTAGCATTGAAGCATGTCTGCGATGGTGAGTTGAACCTCCAGATTATTTTTGTTTCTTGAAGATTATTATGTAACTTAATAGCTGTGTCTACCATGCTCCGTTTCCTTTTTATGATTATACTGAATGTTATTTTCGCCGTATCTTCACCAGAAGGTCACAGAACGTGGTGGATTTCTTCTAATCGAATCTTTCTTTGGTCGGATACAGCGTGCAGGAAACTATTGGCAGGTTCAGCGGACGCTCTGCTTAATATTTATCAGCAAGCCATGAGTGGGAATAGTGGTTTTAATCTTTCATCTGATGATGAACTTCAGCTTGTTGAGGGCTTGAGGTACGACCACGTGCGAGAGTGGTTGATGAGCTCATGCTTACTCTTTCTTCAATTTTTTTCTCGCCTTGTATTTACGCCAAGCAGTCAACAGTTATCTTGACAAATCTCGAATGCGCAACTTTTGTACGAGTATTCGTTTCATTTGCGATATGGAAATGGTCCGTTCTCGAGTGGGACAATTTTGACTCCACTGTTCTTTGTCCTCAGTTTGATGGTCAATGCGCTACCTCCAGAGCGACTTGTGACTGCACTAGACGCTCTCTGCATCCCAATTCTTACACCTTTACAGGTGTGATCCTTGAAAATTACACTCCTGCTTATCTCCACTCCTTGCTGTGATTCTGTCCAGTGAACGTGATCTTTTTAGTCTCTTTTCTTGCAGGTATATGGCTGTGCATATTTCTCATGATTGTGTGGTTTTACCTTGACAGCAAGTGGTCACAGCAGCACAACAAGCAGGATCTTCTCAACAATTTTCTGCAAACCAGTATTCTGTACATATTGATCGGATAGCCAACATTTTCAGGTTTGTGGGAGAACATTGAACCTTTGTTGAGATTTTAGAGCTTAATTGTTCAGATTTTAATGTCAGGCTCCTTGTAAATTTTCTGGCGTTCACTGCACACAACATGAGGGGGTTTGTAGAAGTAATAGGAAGTTGTTGACGGGTTGTCTGGTGCTTACAATTCATATCATTATTTTGCATTATTATTATCCGGTCTGATCCGATTTTACCTGGAAATTGCAGATACGGCAGTGAGCCTGAACCTTTGGCAGATGTATTCCAACGAATGTGGCCTCTTCTGAAGGCCGTTTTCATGCAGTAAGTGCTGCCTTATCTTTTGAGTTAGTTTGTTCACTTTTCGTTTTGTTGTTCTATTATAAAGCTTCGTGATATTTGAGTTGGACTGTCAGTTCACAATTTTTTACCCGAACTCTATAGATGAACGGTTTATACAGAAATGTGATGTCGGAACCTTGAAATACTTGTATGTCTGTCGTCAATGTCTTTTTCCTTTAACTCCGACCTCTTGGTTTGAATTTCCTCTTTTCCAGAAGGGCCAACGATATGAGGACCATGGAGAGGTTATGTCGGGCGTGCAAATATGCAGTAAGCATCCATTATCGGAACAGAAGTAGCTGCCTAATGAAACTATTTCTCGTTATTTGCCTAGCGACATTATGTTCATTACTTTTTCCTCTGAAGTCTCTCCTGGTTGTGCCCTCAGCATGGGCATGATGAATTTTCACTTTGCTTGTACTCGACAGAATCTTTTGCAATATTCTGTGGATGAGACATGAGACTAAACATTACTTGTCCAGGTGCGCAACTGTGGAAGGGCACTCGGAGGAGTGATGGGGTCAATGCTAGAGGAGGTCCAAGAGCGTTATCAACAACACCATCACTCATGTCTCCTATATCTTGCTAGTGAAGTTATTAAGGTGAATCTCTTTCCTTTGATCAGTACGATTGACCAGGAGTACATGACGTTACGGAAGTCTACGTAATACTTGATAGAAAGGTTTTATCATGTCTTAGTTTTGCAATAGTCTGTCATGTTATCACGTCGTAGTTGCAGCAAGAGAACTGAGATTTTTTTTCCCATAATCTGGTTAACCTTCGCTTTTTGCAATCTGAATATTCTTGATACTGCAGGTTTTTGGTAGCGACACTGCGTGTGCTGGATACCTGGGGACTCTAATATCAGTTCTTTTTGGACAAACAATTGCTATGTTGACAAGTATCCAGGTAAAATGGTCCCCTTTCTCTTGGATAAGTTTTGCTAGTGCTATGTTCAGACGTATCGTGCTTATTATTGGTTGCATTTGTTTGAAGTCTGGCATCTTACAGGATGAATGCATTAACCATTTCTGGCATGTATGGATTCAGGATTTTACTTCTCAACCTGACGTGGCTGATGACTGCTTCTTGCTAGCATCACGATGCATACGTTATTGTCCTCATTTGCTGGTACCTACTACCATGTTACCCCCATTGGTCGACTGTGCCATGACTGGCATAACCATACAACACAGGTGCACGTTTTGGCTACACCCCTGGTTTGTCTCATTATTTTTTGTACTCAAGTTGATGGGTTCTTGGAGGTCTTTACTTAGACGTGACTAAAGTTTGGACTTTGAACTGGACAAAGTCTAGAACAATTGATGGGGATGAGAAATTTCGTCTGGGTCCTGTTTTCTATTGCGATTAAGAGATACTCATATAGACATGCTGTGCAGGGAGGCATGCCGTTCAATTTTGACGTTTTTCCAAGATGTCTTGGATCTACCCACAACTTTTACAGGAAAGCATTACCGATCAGCTGTTGATACAGTCTTCCTGCCCCGTGGTGCAACTTTGACCAGAATCTTGTTGGCCGCTTTAGTTGGGGCTCTGCCTGAATCACGACTTACAGAGGTTAGCACCGTTTTACTGATGTAATCTTTCTACGGATGCTGTCTCGTCTGTACCTATTAATGAGATCTCATTCAAATTCTTCTATTTTTCATGTTTTGAGATTCTGTTAATGTTAATGCTTTGGGTCACAGCTAATTATCCAATGTGTAATATGAGTTAAACACGTTACAAGTGAGGCAGCTGGAACAGATATTTCGTTTTGATTCTAAATGCCAATGTGGTTTATTCGGTGAACAGTTTTCGTGGACCCTGCAGAATGCTTCACATCAGGATTCTGAAGCTAACAGTTTGTTGCTCCAATATGTTGTCTGCAGGTTCAGTATGTTTTCTTGGGATTGGCTCGCCTTTACAGTTCCCAGTTGGTGCAATGGGCGCAAGAAGCAGCTGCTCTAATCCCCTCAAACGTAGTGACTGAGGGAGAGCGTATCAGCTTCTTGCAGGCCATTCAGTCTGCACCTTCAGGGTCGGACTCAATGTCTTTATCAAACTCGATGGAAGAGATGTCTGAAGTGTGTCGTCGAAACAAAAAGGTCATGGAGGCCGTCCAAAGTGCTCTGCAACCTTTTAACCTTGCATTATCCCCTGTAAGCTAGTACCTGTTAAGAACTGATATCTTCTTGTCCATAGTATCTCATCTCTGTTATAGATGTCCCAGAATGTTTCGGGCGATGAGGATGTGAATTGTCTTTCCACTTCGTGGATTTCCAAACGTTATTTTAGAGTTCAGTGCAGCGAAGTATTCAAGCTTTTGCACGGTGATGTACGTTGATGTCTTGTTCGTGTGCTAGATTGGTAGCCTGATTATGGAAACTATCATTTTCCATTTCCCTTGTAGTATCTTAATTTTAGGTTTTTTGATAGTCTCACGACCTGTTGAGTATTTATGAAAATGTTTGTAATCCATATTTGAAGGCATTTCATGAGCACCTGTCTCGACTGACTGTGTCAGGTACTGTTACCAAAAATGCATTCCCTACGTCCAGGTCAGTTTCGCAAATCATGAGACAAATTTGAATCATTGATACAGCATTTCATAACTTTGCAGACCAATATCCGAAAAGCAAAGAAAATTTCATTTGAATGACTTTCGTGCATTTTGAAATCTAAAACGCTATATCTCAAATAATTTCAAAGTTAAAAAACGACATTCCTTACAGTCTGAATTCCAAAATTTAACCATTTTTGAACACATGAATGTTGAAACTGACCCAGGGGTACGGTAGTTTTTGTACACCTATAATTAACTGAAAATTCATCGTTTATTCCTGGGATAAATTCTTTTTTTCCAAAAAAAATTCATAGTTTATGAACCTGTTGCAGTTTGACTTGTTTGATCAAATACCTTTTTGAATCCACGAATATAATTTTCATGCATGGGAAAGTTCAGTTGCATTGTCCAAGAATCACTAAGGTGAAGACACCCTAAATCGTCCATGTACCCTATTTTGTCATGGTATACCAAGGGTGCACATTTTTGTAGTAAGAATGTACTCTATTGGTACATGGTGACGAAATTGGGTACAAGGACGGTTTAGGGTGTTTCCACCTTAGACTATTTAGTTTCAAAAATGAATGTCTTGTACTATAGTTTCAAAAATGCTAGAGGTGAGGGATTACCACTTGCTAGTTATTTTACAACTTGTGTTTATGGATTACATAATGCTCAAGAGTTGTGAGGCTCAAGAGCATTATAGGACATAATGCCAAATCTAATAGTTCATCACAAATACCCATATCCGTACTTTTCACAAATCTAAGGGTGCAAAAAGAAGGTTTGTTTTATGAGTTATAATGCCTTTTTGACTATCCAATGGAATGGTGACAAATCTACCTTGAAAATTGAACTTGCCATTATGGAAGTTTAATCCTTATCTTAAAAGCTTAAATGGCCATCTTTTGGATGATGAACTGAGGGCTTGTAAACATTGTTTAGTCTAACCTACTTCTCATTCATCCAATATAATACTTAAATGTTGAAAAGACCTCAATAACCAATTTCATGAAATTGCTATATATGATATTTCTGTACAAAGATATAAGCAAAATGTGCCAAAATTCGAAAAAGGATCAAGGCATTTACAGGTTAATTGCTACTTCCAAGGGAATGGCATATAGAATTATTTAAACCATAAAATTTGTGGATTTTATCAACTCTCATTCATTCCACTTTATATTGCTCTGATACAAACCAACCACCATTTTGATTACAGAATATAAGTTATTTTTTGAGATTTGGTGAACTTATTGATGTTTTTTTGGTGCCCATGTTTGGGTTGAAAGCTAGTTTGGTTTGGTGAACTTATTGTTGTTATGCTAGCTTTCAACCCAAACATGGACATCATCCTAAAAGATGCAAACTAAATTCCACATCATCTAATTTTCATTGAAGATGAAGTTCAGATAAACCCACATGCACCCTCTAATAATCAATAACAAAAAGACCAGAACGAATGTTCCAACACCTACCTCAGAATCGAAGTACAGAACACTCAAATATATTCAAAAACTCTAGCTCAAAATATTCAAAACCATACTCCTGTTGTACTAAGTTACGTGCTCTCAAAAATACCGACAGACCACGTAGTTGGGAATTAGAACATAGAATACGATCAGAACTGCTTGGAAAACACCACGCAAGATTCTGTAGCCGAATACAGAATGTTCTTTCATACCTGATAACCTCGAACAACACTATGACTAGATCGAACTCTGCAGAGAAACTACGAAAGATCAATAATTTCAACTGACTTGTGAGCTGGTCTCGATCCACATACTCCGGGTATCCTTCGTCCTGAAGAAGTTCTTCATGCCAGAAGCAGACACATTTTTAATCCAGTGCTTCAAATGGTATGGTCAAACCCACTTCAATCAAAGAAGGATCTCACGTTTGCATTGCTGCACCTTGGTAAGAAATCTGCCATCCTAGAAAACTTCGAGATCTGTTCAGCAGCTCCAGCTTCGAGATAGCCTGATAACCACGAAGTCCAAAAGTGACATAGATATATGTAGTAGAGCTTGGGCCAGTCCAAGGAGTACCATAGAGTCGATATAGAATGGAAATGGAGTTTAGGAAGCAGCCATTTTCATCATTTCCATGTCGTGATGGAATTAGGGCGAGAATTCGGCTTGCTAGGGTCCGGCACTCCGAGTCCTAGAAAGGCCGGTCTTTCAGGAATGTCGGGGATATCGGCATCGCCAGACAACAAGGCCACCACGCGGGTCATGTAGGGTCGGGAAGAAGAGTCTCCCTGCGAGCAGAGCAGGGCCACTTTGATAAGCAGACGCGCTTGGTCCTCGTCACACGCCTCCCTTACTCTTGGATCTACAAGCTCCATGACCCGGCCCTCTTCGTATAGATTCCAGGCCTGCACAACATAGAAACCAGAGCTGTGATGAGGCAGAACCTGAACGCTGCAAGTCTTGTTCGATCAATGCATTCCACCGTCTCTAGTTGCTAGAGCTCGGGAGTAACAAACAACAACATTTCAACAGTTAGAGATGAACTAGAAGGAGATGATAACCTTCACACATATACTGCATGTAGTTAGAACTGCCAAAAAAGTCACTTAACTTCCCGATGGTTCAGTATTCTTTCCTCTACTAGCTAATTATGAAAAAACAGCATTTATGAAGGTTGAAAAAACAACGAGTGAAACAATAAGAGAGTAAGACTTTATAACAAATAACGTGCAGCATAATTAGTTTTTTTCCCAACTTGGAGTACAAAATTTTCTCACAACTTGCATTGAAAAAAACGATTATATGAGTAGCATTTAATCAGGGCTAACTGTATCTCCCAGAGGAAGCACACTGAACTGTGACTGCGTGGCATTGGGCTCACCCATAAGAGAAGGTATTGCTCCTCAGGAGGAAGATGTGATTTCATACTTTCGCGGCCAGATACAAGCTCCAGAGCAATGATTCCAAAGCTGAAGACATCCGCCTTTGCTGTGAGCTGACCATGGAGTGCAAACTCTGGTGCCACGTAGCCCCTTCACAGCAAAACCAAAGAATGTCACGACGTCTTCAGGAAATTGAGGTCTGTGCCGCAACAATAACGCAACCTGGAGCGTTTTTCTCACCTCTTCCCTTCAATACGTGTGAGCACTTTCCGTTCGTTGTTTTGGCATATTCGAGCTAGACCAAAATCTGCAATCTTGGGCTCCAGGTGTTTGTCTAACAGAACGTTGTTGGCTTTGATATCCCCGTGAGCAAGGCGTTCGGGACCTTGGGAATGGAGGAATGCAAGTCCCTTCGCTAGTCCAAGAGCAATGTGGAACCGGAATGGCCACTCCAGCAATAGTGACCTCCCTGGGTCTGTAACACAATCATGATGGTGTAAGTTAAAGGCTACAGCTGGATACTACTTGCCATTCCTCAAACAGAGCTTGGGGGGATAAGGTGATAATGCGCAGAGCTCCTACAGTAAGCGAAAAGTTTGGTTTTGAACTAACCAAACAAGGCTTGGGCGAGCGTTTTATTATCTACATATTCATAAACGAGCATTCGGTTGTTGGCACTGATTGCACAGCCACATAGCTTTACGAGATTCTTGTGTTGCAAGCCAGTAATAAGCTGAACTTCGTTGAGAAATTCTTGATTGCCCTGCTTAATGTTTGACGGAAGCTCCTTCACTGCAATTTCACTACCATCTCGCAAAGCACCCTGCCAGCAAACGAACAGCATTTCAGAAGAGGAGCAGTGCCAGAAAGATTGTACCACGTCACAAGATGACATCACAAGGATCCAACGGAACATATTAGGTATCACAGATATACCTTGTAAACCGCACCAAAGGCTCCTTCCCCAATCTTGTTCCCTTTGCTGAAATTCCTCGTTGAGTATTTCAGCTCCTCATAAGAGAAGAGACAACTTGGATACTCGTCAAGACAGAGGTCAAAAATTTCTGCGAACAATCAATGTTTGTGTCAATTAAACTGGAACTAAATATTGCACCAAGAAATACACAAAAAAAAATACAAATTCAGTACTCTTGCATCACCTGACGCACGATCAATAGCGGGAGGTCTTGGACCTCTTTTCCGCTTGATGAAGCATATCAAAAGACTTGCTAACATCACCATAGCAACAGCTCCTCCAAGGACCCTGCAACAATATAGACAGTTATATGTATGTCGTTGCAACTGAGTTTCCTGAATGAGCATCAGCAACATGGAAAAAATATTAGACCAAAGAAAACAGTGAGGTGAAAGATGAAAGAAATTGCATCGAAGCACACATATAGTTTATTTTCAAAATCAAAACTGAGAGACATGATGCAAGATTAAAATCAAAGCTTTCCCTTTACCTGAATTCAATAGAACTGTCCAGAGGTTGGACGAAACAAGCCCATGCGGATTGCAGCCCACGAGTCTGACTCTTTCATTAACAGATTGAGACTAAATAAATGAAACCTGGGCTGATATGGCAGGATGAAAGGTGATTTTCCCTAAGACCCGTCGTTCACTAATGCTCTGATATATGGCATGCTCAATCCACAAATCATCTCCAGATGCGAAGTCCCTTCTCAAAGGAACAATTATTGTCCCATCAAGCCCATATGACAAAGACCAGCCAAAGAACATGATACAAACGGAAAGGCAGTAGCACTTGCAGGTAGCGGGATGAACAGCCGAGTTTTGATCATAAATGGAGTTTCACGACGATTGCCTCTTTCAGTATAGCCAAAGAATAACAGCAGATATCAAAGTAAGGAAACTGGTACTGACAAATGGGGTTGCCTCCAAGCCTGCAAAGAGTCAACAAAATCGAACATTTGGACTTGAGTAGAACTCACAATAACCAAAAATCTTCCTTGATTATACGCAATACTGACTTCTAACAGCTACTTTACCGTCAAGTTTTATACATTAACTATCCCATAGTTTCATTTGCAACCAAAACCTAACCCCTAAATGCCCAAATGGCTTAAGAGTGGACACTTCAATATCTGCAGGAGTGGACATGATTTCACTCTTAAGCTTCAAGTAAAGTAGCAGGAAAAAGTATACCTACAGCAGAAAGAAGAAGTCACATCCTACATTCTTATAACAATATAAATATTTTTTGAAAAACTCTATAAACTGGCTATAAAGTCCCCAGGAATGCTACCTATTTTAGTTCAGGTTAATGCCCCACAACCCCAGAGTGATCAGTCAAGGAGCAGTAAGCTTATTTCAAGTCCTTCGTACCTCTGACTCTCCTAAAATTGAAATAATCTTAAGAGAAAAAAAATAACAGTGAAGAAAAGAAATTGAAAAACCAAGACTAAATGAAGAATAAAAGTGCGCAGATGCTTTGAGTACTGCTCATGCGAATAGTTAATTTCTAAAACATAAGCAAGACACATTATAAATTGGGAATTTAATTTGAATACACAATTTAACCGTCCACGTTAAAGAATTTCAAGAAATGACAAGTCTAAGTGAATAATAACAACTGGTTGAGATCGAAATGACAGGAAAGAAGAAAACGACACATACGATTTGTTGGTTGCTGGAAGCTGAAGAAGAGATTCAGGAAGAGATGCCTCTAAAAAGCTACGGCTCAGATCACTGCAGGAGATATAGAAACTCTAGTGTTAGCGATTAACAAACCAACGAAAGGATTAAATGAGCCAGTTATTAATCGACATAACTGAAACACTGAAGAAGCCTCTTAAAACCGCCGGCAGCATGTGTTAAGCTCTCAAGGTGAAGTCAACAGTCTTCACATGCTGAACCAGCAAGACTAAGTTGAAGTAGCTGCAACTAACAATAAGACAACAGTGATTCATCAGCTGAAAGGATCGGGTTCCCTTAATTACATTACAGCAGTCTCCGCATGATTGTTGAGTCCACAATATCGTGCATTTGACATGGCACATAGTAAACACTCATGGAACACGATTCCAGTGGAGGAATACTATTTATCACCACCTTGATTCACAAGGTTTCACTGCGAAGTATCAATATGAGATAGTGGTCAGAAGTATAAGAATAAATGCATAGAGATAGCACCACTACAATTGCTGTAAATACCACAAAGATCCCTCTCAACAGAATGCTCAAGTCGTGAATAAAAAAGCGCAAGTGCAAAAAACGAAGATTCAAGTAAGAACTCACACACAGCTAGCGTTTCTCAAAATTTTGAAAGACGATCGCATGTCAAATACTCACAATGCAAGCAACCGACTAAGATTCCCAACCTCCTCAGGAATTGCCCCAGTAAGGACAAGCTTGCTTCCCTTAGTTTCTGTCAGAAACCAACAGACATGTTACTAAAAGAGCGCACTGATCCTGATTTTGCCGTCCAAACAAAGAAATCGACTGAGATCAACAAACAGGAGAGAGCAAGAACTTGGTAAAGTATAGCTTCGAAAAGTCTACTTACAAGTACAGAAGGTTCCTAAGCTTGCCAATGGAGGTACAAAGTTCCTATAATTCCATACTTCTCCAAAGTCCTTGAGTTGCATTCCAAGCTTGTCCACGTTCGAGTAACGCAACGATCGTATCCAACCTCGCTACGCACTAAAAAAACGAAACCTACTAAGAAACGACTGCAGCACAAAAGGCAACTAAACTAACAGAGCAACAACCCAGAACCAGTTCACAAACCAGCTCAAGAAACAGCAGCAAAAACTCGCTTCAAAAACCTAAATCTCCTCCCACCCTCCCTTCCAATTCCGAAATACCTCCACCGACATTCTCACCAGGCTTTCAACATTCCAGGAACTCTCTTTAGTAGTCTTTCCACTGCAACATCAGTACAAGTTTAGTGAGACCGAGAGCCGTCCGTCCGTCACCGAAGCAACAAAGACGGCCGCGAGAGGAGCCTTACATATAGTAAACCCTAAAAATCAGAAAAATCAAAAACAAATGTTACTTTTATCTATAAAAAAAATATTCCGGTCAAATTGTACTCTCCACAACACTGTAGCAAATCTCCACAATAGAATAGCAAGTGCACACAAACAAGGGCCTCACACACTCTCATCTTCGATACAAATTTGTGCGTACTACTAAACAAAACTTGTTCTCAATGAATCCCGAAATGGTGAACTCCAATGTCGGTAGCTGCAGAAGATTCTGAAAGTAGAAATTCACCAACTAGAGATCGAATTGTAAGAAAATTCTTACCACACTGGCCGTCGGGGAGCCCAGGGAGAAAAACAAGGACGAGGAAGAAGAAGAAAAAGAAGAGCGGAGAAGATGGATTACTAATGAAAGCCTGCAGAGGCTTAACTTTCCTGTCAGTTTTATAATTAAGCTTCAGTAGCTGTTGTTGTTTTTTGGATTTTTTCTGTTCTTCTTTTTTTTCTTTCTGCGAACCACTGGGCTGCCGGCGCTAGCTGAGCTGCCTGACGTACTTGCAGAGCTGCCAATCTGCCACTAATTATGGCCCTCAAAACAGATCATGGGCGCAGTCAGTGGTGAAGATGTGGCAGCCAGTGGAGGAGCTGTTGGAAAGCTGGAGAATTCCTACTTATTTCATCATCATGTCCACAGATGGGGCCAAATTTAGGAATGCTTCAACCCAAAGCTGCTGCAAAAGCTTTGATTCTGCCAAGTTGGATCTATAAAAAAAAAAATGGAGAATTTTGAAAATTTAGCACATTCATGCTATGGGTTTCCACTTTTCTTTTTTTGTTTAAATTAAAATAAAAATTGAGCACGTTCAATTGAAGCAGTGGTTTTAGCCAATTGGGTTACTTGTGGAAATCACATTTGGGACCTCTGATCAACACCAATTCACTTGACTTGGCTTTTGTTGCCGACATCCGGCCAGCACGTGGTGAACGCACTGTGCTCTACTCTAAATAGTGAAATTAGGTTGCCCCTCACTAATTTCTCGACATTCCGCACTATATAAATATTTATTGTTTCTATACAAGAAAACACTACTTTTGATTAGTTTTTTTTAATGTAGTTGGAACTCATAAACCTCCATGTATATAAATGGAAGTACTTATAGAGATATTTTTGACTTTGATGGCTTACACAATAACTTTCGGGGGGTAAGGCAACCTAATTGTAAAGGCAACCTAATTTCACTATTTAGTGTAGCTAAGAAGGTGAGCATCTTTCACACTATTTGTGCTATATTTAAATTAGTGCAGGTTGAATTATTACCGTATTTGCTTTTTCTTTGAAAGTACCGAAGGTGTGAATTAACCCTAAAGAATGACCCAAGTGGCCATTTTCTGGTCACTGTCCCTTCGTTTTTAGCTGCCCGTTCTCAAATTTTGATTTTTCTTAAACAGTTTTTTTTTTTTTGAAAATACACTGCATTAGGAATCCGATGGTGATAGTTTCATTGAATTCCGAGTTTAACTCCGCCTTTTGGGATTTTTTAAAGTTGAGTGGTGTAGAGTAGTTTGCAACTTCTTTTTTTCTTTTCTTTTTTTCTTTTTTTCTTTGGAAGGGGGGTCCGTTAGGGCATGGAACTAAAAAACTCAGCCAACCAATGCAAATGTTGCCCACCTCAAAAGGGCGGATCCACCTCGAAAAGGGCAAATCCGAGGAGTTCAAGGAGAAGACAAGTGTTCCATTCTTGTTTTTCTCACAACAACCACTCTCATTTCAATGACCACCGTGCATTGCAATCTCCGCCATGAATCGGAAAAATGCTTGGAATGTTGTGAAATTTTTTATGAATATTTTCAACTCTCTTGTCTTTCACTGAGCACAAAAAGGTTATCATTTCAAAATATTCTCACTAAGATATGCTCCTTCAAAGTGCGATGCCCTGTATTTCCATTGACCTAACTAAAACTTCAAACCTAAATATCTACTAAATTGTGAGGACAAATTACTTGAAATTTTTTGAGGTGCTCACTCTCAATGTGAACTTCAAGACCCTATAGTTATATTTTGTTCAATCTCAAGAAAAATGAGCAAATAAATTGCTCAAGTTCTTGGCAATTTGACCCATTTTGATAATACACCCCCTTAGGACCTTAGGAGTTAAGGGGAGAAAATAGTACATCCTCAAAACAACTCAGCATGTATCTAGTTGTTTGAGTAAATGGGGTAGGTTAGAGTGTAGTTCCTTGTTCATCCAGCCCAATTTATTTTTTGGTAGCTTCTCTTTAAAATGTTAGGGCTTATGTTGGGAAATTTAAAACCAAAATCACTTTCATGAGAAATCTTAATTCTAATTAGACAAGGAATGATACTCCATTTTGTCAAGAGTAATCCTCCATCTTGAACTACTGACTTGTGTTAAACTGAATTAGAAAATCAAATAAGAATATTGATTAATTTGATGAGCTTGCCATCTCCAATGGACAAGCCCAAATTTTTTGGAAAACACATCAAAATAATAATGGGCTAGCATTCCAAGAACAAATATAGAAGTGGCCTAACCCAAAAAAAAATTGTAAGTTTGGGTGAACATGGAAACAAGCTCTTAGAGCATCATCAATGCACCGACAGGGTATGTAATTACTCCAAATTAGAGATTTTAGGCTACAATATCATGGTCAAATACATTGAGGGGATTAAAGGACATTGCACTCCAAAAAAATTCAACATTCAACTTTGAAATAGCATAGAGCTAAAGCTTCTAAGTTTGTGCATACTATCGCTTTTTTTTTTCAGCCTAGAAATGGGTCTTGAGTTTATTAGATACAAAGCACAACAAAAATAAATATTGAGGCAATATGCTAGAATTTTAGGAATATGAAATTTTCATATTGGAAAGTTTTTAAGTTAATCCCAAGAGGATTGAGTGACCATTGAATAGATCCAAAGAGTATGAGGATTTTACGTAGGAAGTCAATTTTGGTCAAATTTGCATGAAATTTTGACACAATGTGCGTTTATACAACACTTTTGCGTGGTTTTTAAAATTTGAATCTAATGGGTGAACCAGAAGTTATCATCTTCAAAAAATAGCAAGGCATTTGGGGAACTAAGGGCAGTTGGAAAGTTTGAGTAGGCTAGGAAGGTCCTACGGCCATCTTGGGGATTATTGAAGGGCTTGCCTACAGAGACTCAAGGCCAAAAAATAATAATTTCCTTGCCAAATAATAAAATTGAATAAATTGCTATGATGCTGATTAGATAAAACTTTCCATCCTTCAAGTGAATTCAATTTTTGCATATCAATCATAATGACAACATAAAATCAAACTTTGAATAATAATACAACTTGTATACCTCAAAACAACATTTGCATATTGAAGACCACAAATAATATACAATTTTTTGAAATTGCGTATATTCCCTTGAATGTCTCATGGGTGCCACTAAGCATAGAATATTGTGTTTTTGACCATAGGTGGATGTAGGAGAGAAGGTTGGACCATTGTTGCTTGGTTTCATGCATTGGTTCTCCAAGAAGTTCAAAAGACCATGGACATCTCAAAGAGAGGAAAAATTTGCATAATTGTAGGTCAAATTTATTTTTTGCTATGAAAAAATTTGTATGGAATGTATGTTTTCACAATTTGGATTAGCCAAAAAATGTTCTTCAATGCACAATAAATCTTCAATAATTGGCCTATGTATTATAGACAATTATTTATACCTTTTTGTATTGCAAGATGATTTAGAGTGAATAAGAACTTGCATACCTAAGAAGACTTACTACTCAATGGTTAAAGGTCT